>JABWTJ010000104.1:600000-1200000 GCA_016801875.1 Solanum sitiens | reverse complement strand
GTGGATTCACATAGATGCTATATTCATTTTTTGGTACTACCTTGGCAAGTAGTCCGCCTACTTCCGGTGTAGGGTTTCATGACACTGAATTCCACATTAGCTTATGTGGTCTATGTTGGTTAAGGCAAGATATTCTCGGAAGTAAATGAAGTAATAAAGTATACACTAATGAGGGTAACTTAAGAGGTGTAACTAAGCCTAGGTAGGGGTATGGGACTCTACCTATGCCTTGCACTAGTTTGCCTTGAGGGAAGCCTTAGGAGGTTGTTCTTATGTTCTATAATGTATATATTATGTGTATGTTGACTTTACACATTGATGATTCTTTATGATGTTAGTTTCATTTATGAACATGTTATTGGTCTATATTTTTAATCATGATGATGACTAATCTTGATGTTATATTATGTGATGTTATGCATTGCTTATAATCCCTTATTTCGTTTACTTGGTTGAGTAAGTTATGGGGCTTTACATGGTCATTGTACTTATAGAGTTTATGTGGGGTTATGAGTAAGAGTCTTGCTTATGTGATGTATATGAACTTTTGTACATGTTTACTTGACTATTACTTTTTAATGTTGGTCTTGTGTTGTATACGGGTTGACTTATTGATTATGTGAACATTGTCTTATATGAGTTCTTGGATGTGCATAAGGCTTTTCAAAGTAAATTAGCATGGTTTTAAAAAAATGTCCTCTTTAGCATGATTTCAAATGTTTTATGTGCATATACTCATACTTAGTACAAGTGTGTACTAACCCATATTTTATGTTTACTACAAATGTAGGTTCCGTCCATTGATCTTTTAGAGGGCCATTGAAGAAGGCTTGGAATCCTATTCTCTAAGTTAGGTAGGTCCTCACTTTCCGAGGACGATGCCACTATCTTGCTATTGACTATTGTTTGGTCTTAATGATGATTTAGTTTATTCTCTTTCTTTGTTGACTTTGTATATGCATATATGAGGCCTTTATTGTAATGAAGTATGGTTTGAACTCAAGATGTTGTATTCGACTTAGATGGTTTAATATGAGAGGTATTCTAGACTTCTTATAAATCTATATGGCTATCTTATGTATGTGAAATAAAAGTAGAAGCCTATGTATTGCTTCCAATACGAGGAGTCTATGTATACTCGCTAATTATATACTACATCTAACTGAGAGGTCTAAGTAAACCTCAACGTAGGAGTAGTTAAAAAGTTTTAAATTTTCTCCTAATTTAACCTATGAAATGTAATAACGAATGTTAAGAGGCTGGTCTTAGTCCTGTTTGAGGACGGCGCCGCCAGTTACGTCTAGGGGGTGCTCCCCGAATGTGACAAACTTGGTATCAGAGCATGAGGTTGAATATCTTTAGGATTGATGTCTCATTAAACCACGTCTATGTAGGTTCTTATTCATAATTGTGAAGCGCGCCACACCTATGAGTGAGAAGCTATATGATGCTTAGGAAATTCTCATTTCTTGTAAATCCAACGGCGTGCCTCTAGAGTGTTCTTTATGTGTGCTTTTAGCTAAGCCTTGTATTGTGGTTATAGGTATGAATACTCGAAGGGCATCTGCACGATGACTTGATGAAGAGATTGCCAATGTAGGAGTTACTCCCCGTGGCAATCAAGATCCTCCTCTTGAAGAAGCTGCTAATGATGATCAAGCTCCGTCCAATCCTACGGCCTTGTCAGATGGGGGTATAAGAGAAGCCTTTATCCAAATGGCCCAATCCATTACTACTCAAGCACAAAACGTTACTACTCAAACTCAAGCCATGACGGCCCAAGCTAACCGAGATATGGCACCCCGAAGAAACCAATATGTTAGCACCATGGTCTCTCGCTTGAGGGATTTCACAAGAATCAATCCCCCTACTTTCAATGGGGCCAAAGTGGATGAAGACCCCCAAGAGTTCATTGATGAAGTCTAAAAAATCCTCTATGCCATGGGGTTGACTACTAGTGAAAAGTCCAAGTTATCCACCTACCAACTCAAGGACGTGGCCCAAACTTGGTACATCCAATGGAGAGACAATAGGTCGTTGAGGGGTGGTCTGGTGACATGGGAGATTTTCAAGAAGGATTTTCTTGATAGGTTCTTTCCAAGAGAAAAGAGGTACGCTAAGGTAGAAGAATTCATCAACCTTCGTCAATGAGGTATGAGTGTGCTTGACTACTCTTTGAAATTTACTAAGTTGTCGAAATACGCTCCTTCCTTGGTTTCCAACCCGAGGGATGAGATGAGCCGCTTTGTGATGGGATTGTCGATGACTTGAAAGAAGAATGGCGTTCGGCTATGCTACATGATAATATGAATATCTCTCGTCTCATGGTTCATGCTCAAGAAGTGGAAGAGGCAAGGGTTAAGAGGAAGAGTATAGATGCCAATAGAGCAAAGTCATTTGATGGTAGCTCTTCAAAGGGTAGGCTTGATATCCAAGACAAACCTAGGTTCAAAAAGAGGTTTTCTAATCAAGTTCCTTCCAAATTTCCCAAGACTCGTGATGATAGGATGTCTAACCCTAAGTCTCAAAAGGGAAGAGGTACTCGTTCACCAACCAAGAACCTATCTTGTGGAAAGTGTGGCAAGAAACATTATTGTGATTGCCTCATTAGGACGGACAATTGATTTAGTTGTGGTAAGAGTGGACACAAGGTGAAGGATTGCCCAAATTTGAAAGGTCAAAACAAAGGTAGTGGGAAAGCTCAGGATAGTGCTTCTAATGTGAATCTCCAAAGAAGAATCGCTTTTATGCACTTCGCTCTAGGGGTGAACAAAAGAATTCTCCCGACGTACCGACCGGTATGTTACAAGTCTTCTCTATTGATGTTTATGCTTTACTCGACCCGGGTGCTACATTATCTTTTGTTACTCCCTTGATATCTAGTAAGTTTGAGATTTTACCCGATATTTTGAATGAACCTTTTGTGGTGACTACCCAGGTGGGTGAGTCGGTTGTTGCAAAGAGGGTATATAGAAATTGTCCTATGATGTTGCCCAATAGAGTTACTCAAGTTGAACTAGTAGAACTTGATATGGTTGATTTTGATGTCATTTTGGGAATGGATTGGTTGCATGATTGTTTTGCTTCCATTGATTGTAGAACAAGAATTGTCAAGTTCAATTTTCCAAATGAACCTGTCTTAGAGTAGAAGGGGGGAAATTCTATTCGTAGAGGTCATATCATTTCTTGCCTAAAGAATTGTAAGATGATCTGTAAAGTGTGTTTATACCACATCGTGAGTGTCAAAGATTTAGACTCCAAAGTTCCTCCCATTGAGTCGGTCCCCGAATAAGTGAATTTCTAGAGGGCTTTCCTAATGATCTTCTCGGTGTTCCTACCGAATGGGAAATTTATTTTGGTATTGACTTGCTACCGGATACCAACCTATTTCAATTCCTCCTTATCGGATGGCTCTGGCCGAATTGAAAGAACTGAAGGATCAACTCAAAGATTTACTAGACAAGGGTTTTATTCATCCTAGTACTTCTCAATGGGGTGCTACGGTATTGTTTGTGAAGAAGAAGGATGAGTCCCTTAGAATGTGCATTGATTATCGCCAACTCAATAAAGTCACTATTAAGAACAAGTATCCTCTCCCTCGGATTGACGACTTGTTTGATAAACTCCAAGGGGCAAGCTACTTTTCTAAGGTTGACTTGAGATTGGGGTATTATCAACTTAGGGTGAGAGGTGAAGATATACGAAAAATGGCATTTCGGACTAGGTATGTCCACTATAAGTTCTTCGTAATGTCCTTTGGTCTCACTAATGCCCCAGCGGCGTTTATGGACCTCATGAATAGGGTATTTCAAAACTACCTAGATTCATTTGTCATTGTCTTCATTGACGACATCTTGGTATATTCAAAAAATTAGGGTGATCACATGAATCATTTGAGAGTGGTGTTACAAGTGCCTAAGGAAAACCAACTATTTGCCAAGTATATCAAATGTGAGTTTTGGTTGAGGTCGGTGGCGTTTCTTGGTCATATCATCTCTAGTTAAGGATTTGAGGTTGATCCGAGGAAAACTGAGGCGGTCAAGAATTGGCCTAGACAATTGACTCAAATCGACATTAGAAGCTTTTTGGGTCTAACGGGATACTATAGGAGGTTTGTGGATGGTTTTGCGTCTATTGCATCTCCCTTGACTACCTTGACCCAAAAGAGTGAAATTTGAGTGGTCGGAGGCATGTGAAAGATGCTTCCAAATCTTGAAGGATAGGCTTAATTCTGCTCTGGTGTTGACTTTACCGGAGGGTACCAAAGGCTTCGTTGTATATTGTGATGCATCCCAAGTGGTATTGGGGTGTGTCCTTATGCAACATGGGAAAGTAGTAGCTTATTCTTCTAGACAACTTAAGGTTCATGAGAAGAACTACCCAACTGATGATCTTGAGTTAGCGGCCATGGTATTTGCTTTGAAAATATGGAGGCATTATTTGTATGGTGTCAATGTTGATGTGTATACCTACTATAAGAGTCTCCAATATATGTTTACTCAAAAGGAGTTAAATCTCCGACAAAGAAGGTGGTTTGAATTGTTGAAGGATTATGACATGAGTGTTCTCTACCATCCCGACAAGGCTAATGTGGCTGCGGATGCTCTAAGTCGTATGACCATAGGTAGTGTGTCTCATGTAGAAGAAGCCAAGAAAGACCTAGTGAAATATGTTCATAGGTTGGCTAGATTGGGCGTTAGATTAGAAGATTCTCCAAATGGTCGTTTTATGGTCCATCATAACTCCGAATTGTCTTTGGTGGTTGACGTGAAGTCTAAGCAACACATTGATCAACCATTGATGGAGTTGAAGGAGTCGGTTATTGGTAAGCTAAATGAGTCATTCTCCTTAGGGTGGGATGGTGTCTTGAGGTATCAAGGAAGTTTGTGTGTTCCCAATGTAGATGGTTTGAGGAACCGGATTTTTTAGGAAGCTCATGGGTCCCGTTACTCCATTCATCCGGGCTCTACAAAGATGTATCATGACCGTAGAGAGGTGTTTTGGTGGGATGGTTTGAAAAGGGACATAGCAGAATTTGTTGAAAAATATATAAATTGCCAACAAGTAAAAGCCGAGCACCAAAAGCCAAGTGGTTTGCTTCAAGAAATCTAAGTTCCTAATTGGAAGTTCGAAGACATAAATATGGATTTTGTGGTAGGATTGCCTCGGACACAAAAGCAACATGATTCTATATGGGTGGTTGTGGACAGGTTGACCAAATCCGCTCATTTTATTCTCGTCAAGTCCACATACTCGGCAGAGGATTATGCAAGGATCTTCATAGATGAGATTGTGTGTCGCCATGGTATTTTGTTATCCATCATAACAGATAGGGGTGCAAAATTCACATATAGGTTTTGCAGGTCGTTCCAAAAAGGGTTGGGTACCAAGGTAAAGCTAAGCATCGTTTTTCATCCCCAAACGGATGGTCAAGCGGAGCGTATTATTCAAACCCTTAAGGATATGCTTAGAGCTTGTATAATTGATTTCAAAGGAAATTGGGATAGACATTTTCCTTTAATTGAGTTTTCCTACAACAATAGTTACCATTCATCTATATCTATGGCTCCTTTTGAGGCCTTGTATGGTAGGAGATGTAGATATCCAATTGGATGGTTTGAAGTGGTCGAGTCTTCAACTTTGGGTCCTGAATTGGTTTATAAGACTTTGGAGAAAGTTCATATGATAAGGAACCGATTGAAAATAGCCTTTAGTCGGCAAAAGTCCTATATCGACCATAGGAGAAAAGACTTAGAGTTTGAGGAAGGTGATAAAGTATATCTAAAAATTTCACCCATGAAGGGCAAAGTGAGATTTGGCAAAAAGGGGAAGTTGAGTCCTCATTATGTGGGCCCTTATGAAATTTTGCAAAGGGTTGGAAAGGTTGTATACGAGTTTAAATTGCCTAATGAACTATTTTCTGTTCATCCGGTTTTCCATGTATCCATGCTTAAGAATTGCATTGGTGATCCCGAGTCCATACTTCCTATTCAGAGTCTAGGTGTGTAAGAGAACCTCTTTTATGAGGAGGTTCCGGTTGAAATCCTTGATAGACAAGTGAAGAGGTTGAGGAACAAGGAGGTGGCTTTCGTAAAGGTGTTATGGAAGAATCACCTAGTTGAGGGAGCAACATGGGAGGTCGAGGCCGACATGAAGTCCCGTTATCCTCATCTATTTTCAAATGAAGGTTAGTTATTTATATTAATAATGAAAATAATGAGTTAATTTGATTTTGGCTTGTTTTGCAAAGATATGCATTATATATAATAAAAGGTTGATGCTAAAATGAACTATCATGGAAAATTGCTCTCATGCTTGAATTGCACTTACTTGTGTATTTGGTATGTTGTTGCCTTCATAATGTGATATAGAGCATGTTGATATATTGAGAAAGGAATTTTGGCATAATTGACTCTTAAATGATATGTTGAGCTCATATTGTAGTGAGAAGGGGTATTTTATGTAATCTAGGGGGTGATTATATATAGCCTAAGGGTCATTTTAAAGTTATTTTTCACTCACCTAAACCTAATTCCCAAAACAAAACCCAAAAGCTCTCATCTCTCTATACTTTCTTTCTTCCCAATTTCTCCATTGAAGGAGGAAGAAAGCTTGAAGAAGAAGATCAATTTCTCTAGGGTTTCACTTCAATTTCATGGATTAATATTCATTCAGGTATGAGTTCTTCACTCTTGGGATTCCTTTTCCGAAGAGGTTCGTTCAAAGTTGATTTCTAAATTACCCAAATCCATGGGGTTTTCCAATTCTAATGGGTTTTCTTCTAAAATTCAAATTGATGATAAATTGTGATTTCCTATGACTAATTAAGTGTAGATTGTTGGTTAATTGATGTTAATTGATGCAATTTCATATAGATCATGTCCCTTTCCCCAAATTCTCCAAATCTTGGATCTTGATTATGAATTGATGGGAATTGAAGAATGTATTGATTGTTAGATTGGTTATCTATTCTAATGCATTTATGGATTGACTAGGGTAATGTATTGTTGGGATTGGATCTATTTCTTGAAGAATTTATGATGAAACCTATTTCCCCTAACCCTAGGTTATGAATTGAAGTTAGTTGGGATACTGATGATGCAATTGACCTAGTTCTTGTAGTAATTACTATTGATTGATGTTACTACACATATTATTGGATGTAATTGGTTTGTTGATGGTAAGACCATGATGATGGCTTTTGAAGGAGATTTGGTAAGTCTTCATGATCCTAACCTTTACTTCAATTATGAGGGTTAGTGATTGATGATGTAGTTCAATTGAAGTATGTCTTGTGAATGGCCTAAGTAGGTGTTGGTATGATGTAGAATTGAAATGTCTTGATTATGTGATTTTGAGATTATGCTTAAGATGTAATGATATAAGGTTGTTCATAAAGTACCTATGTGCCTTACTATGATATGGTGATGTTAATGTGCTAATCTCACATTTGAAGGTTGTAATGAAAGGTGTTCTCATGCAATTCCTATTAAGCTAATTACTATGGCTATACAAGGAGTTGTTCTCCTATGACCTAAACTAAGTTATGATTATTAATGAAAGACATTACAAAAGGGACTCTAGCTTAGCACAGAGTGAACTAGTAGTGAGAAGTGTCCCTTCCCACATAGGGAAGGTAGGTTCACTATTGTACTCATGAGATTGGAGACTATAATGCATGTAGCATAAAGAGGGTCCCAACTACATCTCCTAGTTCTTGAACTATGTTTCCCCCATAGGAATACCAGCTAGTGGATCCACATAGATGCTATGTTCATGTTTTGGTACTACCTTGTCAAGTAGTCCGCCTTCTTTCGGTGTAGAGTTTCATGACACCGGATTCCACATTAGCTTATGTGGTCTATGTCGGTTAACGCAAGATGTACCCAAAAGTAAAATGAAGTAATAAAGTAAACACTAACTAGGGTGACTTAAGAGGTGTGACTAAGCCTAGGTAGGGGTATGGGACTTTACCTATGCCTTGCACTACTTTTCCTTGAAGGAAGACTTAGGAGGTTGTTCTTATGTTCTATAATATATATGTTATGTATATGTTGACTTTACACATTGATCATCCTATATGATGTTAGTTTCATTTATGAACATGTTATTGGTCTATATTGCTAATCATAATGATGACTACACTTGATGTTATATTATGTGATGTTAGGCATTGCTTATGATCCCTTATTTGGTTTACTTGGTTGAGTAAGGTTATGGGGCTTTACTTGGTCATTGCACTTGTAGACTTGATGTGGGGTAATGAGTAAGAGTCTTGCTTATGTGATGTAGTTATGAACTTTTGTACCTGTTGACTTGACTATTACTTGTTAATGTTGGTCTTGTGTTGTATATTGGATGACTTATGGATTATGTGAACATTGTCTTATATGAGTTCTTGGATGTGCATAAGGCTTTTCAAAGTAAATTAGCATGGTTTTGAACATATGTCCTCTTTAGCATGATTTCAAATGTTTTATGTGCATATACTCATACTTAGTACAAGTGTGTACCAACCCATCTTTTATGTTTACTATAAATGTAGGTTCCGGCCGTTGATCTTTTGGAGAGCCATTGAAGAAGGCTTGGAATCCTATTCTCCAAGTTCAGTAGGTCCTCACTTTCTGAGGACGATGTCACTATCTTGCTATTGAATATTGTTTAGTCTTAATGATGATTTAGTTCATTCTCTTTCTTTGTTGAATTTGTATATGCTTATATGAGGCCTTTATTGTAATGAAGTATGGGTTGAACCCATGATGTTGTATTCGACTAACATGGTTTAATATGATACGTATTCTAGACTTCTTATAAATCTATATGGCTATATTATGTATGTGAAATAAAAGTAGAAGCCTATATATTGCTTCTTATACGAGGGGTCTATGTATACTCGCTAATCATATACTATGTGTAAGAGAGAGGTCTAAGTAAACCTCAATGTAGGAGTAGTCAAAAAGTTTTAAATTTTCCGCTAATTTAAAATATGAAAGGTAATAACGAATGCTATGAGGCTAGTCTTAGTCATCTTCGAGGACGACAACGTCAGTTACGTCTAGGGGGTGCTCCCCGGATGTCCACATATACCTCCAAGTTCCATGTACTATGCTTGCCCCATAGGATCTAGCAAGTGATATAACTTAGTATGCTAGCATGTGTTAATGTTCTACTTTGGCTAAGTAGAGCACCTTCCATTGGTGTAAGGCCCTACAACACCAAATTTCATGTTAGCACCCATGGTCTTAGTGTCGGTTAAGGCTTCAGTTTCCCTAAAGTAAAATGTACAATGGAAGTAAATGACTAGGACCCTAACTAAGATAACCTAAGGGTAGTTGCTTAGTGTAGGTGGGGGTATGGGAATTAACCTATGCATTGCACAAGTAGCTCTTAAATTAAGTCCTAAGAAGGTGTTCTAATGTATTTGATTATGTTTATGTTCCTTATGCATTACATTGTAATGTTTTCTACTTGTTGTGATGAAATGCATGGTATGAGTCTTTATGATGTGGTCTTGTCCCTACATGCATAATGTTGGTCTTAATGACTATATTATGAAGGTTTTGCTTGGCATGAATGAAGTTGTCTATGCTTGTCATGTTAATCTATGAAGTAAATGTTAAGGCTTGTTGTCTCAAGATAGGTTCACTAAGTATGTGTGAGGTTATGGGGTTTCACATGTGCATTGCACTAGTAGAATTAGATCGGGATTGTGATTAAGGTCTTGTAATGTCCTATATGAAGTAAAGTTAGTATATGTTCATAATGACTAGGGCTTACTGTAATGATATTGTAAGTCTTGACTAAATGTGTCTCATGGTATGTTATTCTTCTATGAAGGTATGTGTTGGCTTATATAGATTGTATGAATGAATACCTTGGGGCCATAAGGTGATGCATTGCACCAAGTATCACTAGAGGGTTACTTGGGAGGTTAAGGATATAAAGAAAAGAAGTTCATTGTAAAGGATAGGAGTTCACTGTAAAAGAATTATGCTTACTGTAAAGTGGTGACTAAAATGCCTTAAATGCAATGTGTGATTTTATGTGATGTTTGACCATTAAATATGACTATATGAAGTATGTAAATGGTATAATGCTTATTGTATCAAAGTTTTATGAAGTTTTCAGAAAAAGGCATGATGCATGGTTTCAAGTAAAATGTCCCTTTTAAATGCATGTTTTTGCATGGTTGTCATACTTACTGCATTCTTGTACTAACTCCATTCTTCTCTACCTTTTTAAACAAAGTGTAGGTTATGGATGCTTAAAGGATGTCTTTAATGGTGAGGAGCTTAACATGTGATTCCCAAGCTCAAGGAAAGGAATCCTTAAGTCCAAGGATTTCCTAAGTTTTATCTTACTGTAAAGTTTAGCAATAATGTACTTATGTTATATGTTGTAAGGGTCGTGTCCCTAATGTACTCTAATGATATTGTCTAAGATAGAAAATATACTTAGATTCTTAAACTATGTATTATGATATTTTACATATATATTGGAAGTGATGTTCTAGCATATGATGTGCTATGAAAGTTATATGTTTTTCGCTAAATTTACCTATGACAATGCGATAAATGATAACTATGGGCTTGTATAAGACCTCGAAGAGGTCAAGAATGCCAGGTTACTTCTAGGGGGTGCTTCCCGGTCGTGACAAACGTGGTGTCAGAGCATGAGGTTTATGAAAGTGGTTTTAGGTTCTAAAAGTCTCATATTGCCACGTCTAGTAGAGTCTCAATCATCGGTGGTGAGTCGCGACACATCTATGATCGAGAGGCTATAGGACGATAGAGTTTACCTTCTTCATCATTCTCATGTCGTACCATAGAACTTAACTCTATAAGATCTCTCTCTTATGTTTTCTGTCTGGTGGTCTTTTATATGTGATTACTTGGATGAGATGGTATCTCTATGATTGAGGGAGAAAATGTGAGTTTGATGTTTATCTTGTTTTTAAGGTTTCATGAGTATGTGTGAAGGTGAATTTGGTATGCTTTGATGAAGTGATGCCAATTGTGCCTATATATGTGATTTAGGTGAGATAACATGTTATGTGATGATTTATGCTATGACATGGTTAAATCTTATTATAAAAGTTGTTATAGTTGAATTGAGCATCCTTTTTGGATAATAATTTGCTTGATGATTTTGAATGATGATAGTCTTATGTTATGGTTTAGACTTGAAATACTTGAAGAGTAAGATAAATGGCCAAAAATGCATGTTGCCTATATATGTATCTTTAATAGTTCAAATGTTGCCCTTTGTATATGTGTGGTTCTTCATAGCTTCCTTATTTGGATTAGAGTCTTTTGTATAGGCTTGATCCTAGAAGTGAGGGTATCATGCTTGTCCTTGTAGTGTGATAATGTGGGTATGATTGACCTAGAAGTTACCTTACTCTAGTAATGAAAGAAAATAAAAGAGGCCTTATGGCTATGTCTCCTCTGTTGTTTTCCCCAAATGTTGTCTGACCTTTGATGTTCATGGTATATTTGAGACCATATGTGGTTGGGTAGTATTATCGATATCTATTTTTATGGAGTTCCTTTGGGTGTTAGGCCTAGAGGAATGATAATGGTTGAGTTAAGTTGCTCTAATGTGGGTTTACCCTATGTGGGGGATGATGAGTTGAGTAGTAACGTTTTACATTTCTTATCTTGTCCTTCTATTCTTTCTTGAGCTTGAAACTAAAAAGTTCCCAGTATCTTGTTCATGATAGGAGTCTTTAATAAGAGTATGAGTTACATGTTCTCCATATGTTGTGTATGTCTTTGTTGACACTATGTTAAGCATGTTTTGAAGATTCTAAATTGCATGAAAAGGGATTTTTTATCAAATTATGGATTTCTCATGATGATTGTGCATCTTGATATGTTAGTTGTGCATTTAACTTCATGAGATAATGTAAGGGGCATGTTCGAAATCACTCTTAATGTGTAGTATTTAGCCTCATAATGAAAAAAATTGAGTCTCCTTGAAATGAAAATGATAAGTCTCTTGAAAATTATGTCACTTTTATGATTTGGTAACTATGAATTTAGGCTCACTCTTGAAAAGTGAAGGTATGTTTGGCCATTGTCCTTGTGAGTGCCTATAAATTGTAAGATTTTCCCTAAATGATGCATGTTTATGAATTTTGAAAAGAATTCCTATTGTTGTAATGTGTGTGGTGTATTTTACCATTTTGACTTCACTAGGAAGAAAGTTTGAGCATGCTTTGGCTTAAAAGTTGAGAAATTCTCATTTAAAAGTGAATTCACCTTTGTGCATTGCTTACGTATGAACTCATTAGACATGTAAGTGTGTTAGGAGAAGGACATTCCTCTTTAAATATAACTAAGCATGGTATGGTCGAGTATGGCATTTATGGCATTATGACTAAATAATAAGAATCCATTGTCAACCTATTTGACTCAAGTCTATGTGCATTGAAGTATGAGTGCCTAACTGATTCTTGAGTGATGTTGAATCTGCCTAAGTGTGACTTAGATGTGTTTGCATAATAATCTCTTAATGAAAATGACCATGTCATGTTTAGTAGAAGGATGTTCCTCCTATGAACATTATGAAAGTCTAAGTGTTTGATGCATTTTGAAAGTGAGTGAATAAAAGTTTGTGCTTGCTTGTGTTGCATTGAGTGCTATGTGGCTTGGAGGTTGGTGTTCCTTGTAATGTGGTGCATTGACTTTTATGTGATGATTTTATTAATATTATGGGCTGCTCTATGATTCATTTAAGTCCATGTTGTGATTAAAGTATCCCAAGTGTCATTCGAGGACGAATGTTCCCAAGTGGGGGATATTGTAAGACCACCAAAATGAGTTAGGGTGTCTAGATCCTCACATGTGCCTATAAGATTGTTAACATTTTAAGTAAGTGTTTTGAAGTATGCATGATTGATTTGAAGTCATTTGGAATTCAAACGTCCAAGAACGTCCAAGACGTTTGAAAGTTAGCCCTTGAGACGTGCATGTGTGACTTGAGTGTGCCTAGCATGTTTGGATGTGTTGCGAGTGTTTCTTTTGAGTGAAACTGGTATGGAAGGTCCTTGACATGTTCAGTTGTGTATTTACGTTGGAAACATATGGGTACGACTCCCCAAGGGCCCCGCAAAATACCCTCAAGGAGGACCCAAAGTCTGCCGAGACACTGCCTTGGAAATGTCTACCTATGACCCTCAATCAACGGCCAGTAGGTTCACCTACTCCCCATCGATGGTGAGGCGTCGATTGGAAATTAGCCTGGAGAAGGATCAGCCAAATGATAGCGTCAGACCCAAACGAAGGTGGCCACCAATGGCCGGTCGATGGGCCTAAGGGGCGTCGTTTGGTGGCCGTCAATGCAGGTTGTGTCAACTACCATGCACGTTGTTTCATTTATAGGGTGAATGGGAAATTCACCCCACGTCCTAACCTAACCCTATGTGGTTTGTTTACCTATTTTTGGTTATATTAAGTTAGTAAAAACACTAAAACCCCATGCCCAATTCATTCTTCTAATTTGACTCTTCCCTCTCAAAAAGAAACCTCTCTAGAAGCCTCCATTGGACATGAAGCTCAAGAACAGCTTGGAGATTGGATTACCATGAGTTATTCATTAAGTTTCAGTGGTTTTCTTCTACAATGAGGTATAGTGATCCTTCATCTCTAGATAACCTTTCACCTAGAGAATTCCTTTCGATGTTTTCAAAGAGAATTCATGATCAAACTTCTTCTTCTTCAATCTAGCCAAGGGTTCTTTATCAAATTGATTTCAAAAGCATAATTTTAATGAATTGATGATTATCTACAGATTTAAATGTGATTTTCAATCCAATTCCATGTTGAACCCATGATTTCTCTCAAACTCAATTAGGCTATGTATGGGCTTTGTGATCTTGATCTTATGTAAATTGATTATGTTAAAATGCTTATATCTGCTGCCTAGTATGTGTATTTATGGTGAATTGCGTATGAGTGATCCATGTGGATCAAGGTTTGAAGGTTTAAATAAGATTAGATTATAATGTAGTATCTTGTGATCTTGATGCTAGAATGATTGTTATGAGATTAAATTATGATGAATTGTCTTAGCTACTGCCTACAATGTAATATGATAATAAATTTGGTGTAATTGATCCAATGTGAATAGATACAATCGAATTGGTAAGGATTGATCTAGGTTCTTCTAGCTTTTAGATTGATAATGTAATGTACATGATGTGATCTAAATTGTAGGGTAGATGCAGCATGATTTAGTTTAGGTTGTTATCTATGTAGCTACTGCTCTACATGTATATTGTTATTAAATTAGGATTGATGATCAAGGCAAGGGAAATTGGTGAGTGATCTATGTCTCTCTACTTTCTAGTGAATAGGTGATGTAGTGTACTTGTTAGTAGCATGTTCTTGTAGTGGCTTATGCATGATTTCATTTATGTTAAAGTACATTTATCTACTGCCCTATACTTGAATTGTTGATGAAAATGGAGTATTGATCAATGATGATCAAAGGTTGAGAAATTGGTAGGATTGCCTATTTCTTTACTTTTCTATAGTATTGTGGATAGAATTGGCCTTGGATGGTGGAGGTGTTTACTTATTTTAAATATATATATGTGTTGATTATGGCCTTGAAGTCAACTTGGTGTTATATGAGTGTGTGGTTGTGATGATCACACTATGTGAAGTCTATGCCTAGTTTCCTATTCTAGCTATGATCTAGGTTGTATTGATAATGTTATGAGCATGTGAATGCTTATGTTAGGTTTATGCATAGGTGCTGCCTTTTATTAATTAATATTTATTGGTGACCCTTACCTATGTACCCCTATATGAATGTGTGAATATCTAAGATTAGGTGTCTTAAGTGTAATGTCAAGTTAGCGTGTCTCCTATGCTATTATGTGTTGGGTGGTCTATGCTTGGTAGTGCATTATGGTCCTAAGAGGGTCGATTCCTCAATGTGTTGTTGATAGAAATTAGGTGATCATGTTGACCATTGTACACACACTCATACTTCATGCATGCTTACAAGAAGTATAGGCTCATGGTGTTAAATGAAAGGGTATTCTCATATGCACTAATGTCTACTACTATGCATGCTAAGTATATGTATCTATGAAGTATGTGATCTATCATTAACTAGGATGACTTGATAGGTGTACTAGAATGGGCAAGGTTATTGGACCTTTTCTATGCATTGCACATGGGTGCCTTGATATGATAGTTCCTAGGTTTGGTTTTCTATGTACATGAATGTGAATGCATGATTATGTTATTGTATGAACATGTATGGTATTAATGTGTTATGTTAAAGGATTTTGCATTTATATGTATACACACACACACATGTATGATGATCTAGTCAATAGAGGGCCTTGAAAGGTGTTCTCAAGTGTACCCTAAACTAGATAGTGCTTGGATATACTATGTCCATGTGAAAGGGTTTCTCACATGATATAGGTTAATGAACTCTCATCTATGAGCTATGAGTTAAGCATATGAGGAGACAATCTCCTAAGGCCTAATTTTATAAAGTAATGTTAACAAAGACTTTTCAATAAAGAGAACTTAGCTTAGAATCGAGTGAACTTAGTTGAGGGGTGCCCCTTCCCAATGTGGGAAGGCTTGTTCACCATAGTCCTCACGAGGTGGATAAATAAAATGCCTCGATAGGCATAAAGAGGGTTTCCATAAGTGGATAACTACAATGCCCCATTTGGCATAAAGAGGGTTTCCACATATACCTCCAAGTTCCATATACTATGCTTACCCCATAGGATCTAGCAAGTGATATAACTTAGTATGCTAGCATGTTTTAATGTTATACTTTGGCTAAGTAGAGCACCTTCCATTGGTGTAAGGCCCTACAACACCAAATTTCATGTTTATCACCCACGGTCTTAGTGTCGGTTAAGGCTTAAGTTTCCCTAAAGTATAATGGACAATGGAAGTAAATGACTAGGACCCTAACTAGGATAACCTAATGGTAGTTGCTTAGTGTAGGTGTGGGTATGGCACTTAACCTAGGTAGTGCACAAGTATCTCTTAAAGAAAGTCCTACGAAGGTTAACTAATGTATATGACTATGTTTATGTTCCTTATGCATGACATTGTAGTGTTGTCTACTTGTTGTGATGAAATGCATGGTATGAGTCTATATGATGTGGTCTTGTCGCTACATGTATAAAGTTGGTCTAAATGACTATATTATGAAGGTCTTGTTTGGCATGAATGAAGTTGTCTATGCTTGTCATGTTAATTTATGAAGTAAATATTAAGGCTGGTGGTCTCATGATAGGTTTACTAAGTATGTGTGAGGTTATGGGGTTTCACATGTACATTGCATTAGTAGAATTAGATTGGGATTGTGATTAAGTTCTTATAATGTCCTATGTGAAGTAAAGTTAGTATATGTGCATAATGACTAGGGCTTACTATAATGATATTGTAAGTCTTGACTAAATGTGTCTCATGGTATGTTATTCTTCTATGATGGTATGTGTTGGCTTATATAGATTGTATGAATGAATACCTTGGGGCCTTAAAGTGATGTATTGCACCAAGTATCACTAGAGGGTTACTTGGGAGGTTAAGGAAATAAAGAAAAGAAGTTCACTATAAAGGATAGGAGTTCACTGTAAAAGAATTATGCTTACTGTAAAGTGGTGACTAAAATGCCTTAAATGCAATGTGTGATTTTATATGATGTTTGACCATTAAATATGCCTATATGAAGTATTTCAATGGCATAATGCTTATTCTATCAAAGTTTTATGATGTTTTCACAAAAAGGCTTGATGCATGGTTTCAAGTAAAATGTCCGTTTTAAATGCATGTTTTTGCATGGTTGTCACTCTTAGTTCATTCTTGTACTAACTCCATTCTTCTCTACCTTTATACACAAAGTGTAGGTTATGGATGCTTAAAGGATGTATTTAATGGTGAGGAGCTAGATATGTGATTCCAAAGGTCAAGGAAAGGAATTCTTAAGTCTAAGGATTTCCTAAGTTTTATCTTACTAAGTTTTATCTTACTGTAAAGTTTAGGAATAATGTACTTACAATGGACGATAGAGGGTAATCGTGATATATTGAGAGATTTTGGAATCTTAATCCAAATTAGCGATAAATGATAATTATGGGCTTGTATAAGACCTCCAAGAGGTCAAGTACGCTATGTTACTTCTAGGGGGTGCTCCCTGATCGTGACAAATGTGGTATTAGAGCATGAGGTTTATGAAAGTGGTTTTAGGTTCCAAAAGTCTCATATTTCCACGTCTAGTAGAGTCTCGATCATCGGTGGTGAGTCGCGACACAGATATAATCGAGAGGCTATAGGACAATAGAGTTTTCCTTCTTCATCATTCTCATGTCGTGCCATAGAACTTAACTCTATAAGATCTCTCTCTTATGTTTTCTTGTCCGGTGGTCTTTTAGATGTGATTGCTTGGATGAGATGGTATCTCTATGCTTGTGGGAGAAAAGGTGAGTTTGATGTTTATCTTTGTTTTATGGTTTCATGAGTATGTGTGAAGGTGAATTTGGTATGATTTGATGATGTGATGCCAATTGTGCCTATATATATGATTTAGGTGAGATGACATGATATGTGATGATTTATGATCTGACATGGTTAAAGCTTATTAAAGAAGTTGTTGTTGAATTGAGCATTCTTTTTGAAGTATAAGTTGCTTGATGATTTTGAATGATGATAGTCTTATGTTATGGTTTAGACTTGAAATACTTGAAGAGTGAGGTAAATGGACAAAAATTCATGTTGCCTATATATGTATGTTTAATATTTCAAATGTTGCCCTTTTATATGTGTGGTTCTTCATAGTTGCCTTATTTGGATTGGAGTCTATTGTATAGGCTTGATCCTAGAAGTGAGGGTAGCATGCTTGTCCATGCAGGGTGATAATGTGGGTTGGATTGACCTAGAAGTTACCTTACTCTAGTATTGAAAGAAATAAAAAAGAGGTCTTACAGCTATGTCTCCTCTATTGTTTTCCCCAAATCTTGTATGACCTTTGATGTTCATGGTATAGTTGAGACCTTATGTGTTTGGGTTGTATGACCTATATTGATTGTTATGGAGTTCCTTTGGGTGTTAGGCCTAGAGGAATGATGATGGTTGAGATAAGTTGCTCTTATGTGGGTTTACCCTATGTAGGTGATGATGAGTTGAGTAGTAAAGTTTTACATTTCTTATCTTATCCTTCTATTCTTTCTTGAGCTTGAAACTAAAGAGTTCCTAGTATCTTGTTCATGATAGGAGTCTTTAATAAGAGTATGAGTTACATGTTCTCCATATGTTGTGTATGTCTTTGTTGACACTATGTTAACCATGTTTTGAAGATTCTAAATTGCATGAGAAGGGATTTTTTTTATCAAATTATGGTTTTCTCATGATCATTGTGCATCTTGATATGTTAGTTGTGCATTTAACTTCATGAGATAATGTAAGGGGCATGTTCGAAGTCACTCTTAATGTGTAGTATTTAGCCTCATAATGAAAAAATTTGAGTCTCCTTGAAATGAAAATGATAAGTCTCTTGAAAATTATGTCACTTTTATGATTTGGTAACTATGAATTTAGGCTCACTCTTGAAAAGTGAAGGTATGTTTTGCCATTGTCCTTGTGAGTGCCCATAAATTGTAAGATTTTCCCTAAAGGATGCATGTTTATGAAAGCTAGTGTTATGCTAGAAATTCAAACTTTTTTGAAATGACTTCCTATTGTTGTAATGTGTGTGATGTAATTTACCATTTTGACTTCACTAGGGAGAAATTTTGAGCATGCTTTGGTTTAAAAGTTGAGAAAATCTCATTTAAAAGTGAATTGACCTTTGTACATTGCTTGCATATGAACTCATGAGACATGTAAGTGTGTTGAGGAGAAGGACTTTCCTCCTTAAGCAAAACTAAGCATGGTATGGTTGAGTATGGCCTTTATGGCATTATGACTAAATAATAAGAATCCATTGTCAACCTATTTCACTCAAGTCTATGTGCATTGAAGTACGAGTGCCTAATTGATTCTTGAGTGATGTTGAATCTGCCTAAGTGTGACTTAGATGTGGTTGCATAATGAGCTCTTAATGAAAATGACCATGTCATGATTAGGATAAAGATGTTCCTCCTATGAACATGACGAAAGCCTAAGTGTTTGATTCATTTTGAAAGTGAGTGAATAAAAGTTTGTGCTTGCTTGTGTTGCATTGAGTGCTATGTGGCTTGGAGGTTGGCGTTCCTTGTAATGTGGTGAATTGACTTCTATGTGATAATGTTATGAATATTTTGAGTTTCTCTATGATTCATTGATGTCCTTGTTGTGATTAAAGTGTCCTAAGTGTCTTTCGAGGACGAATGTTCCTAAGTGGGGGATATTGTAAGACCCCCAAAATGAGTTAGGGTGTCTAGAGTCTCACATGTGCCTATTAGATTGTTAAAATGTTAATTAAGTGTTTTAGATTATGCATGATTGATTTGAAGTCATTTGGAAATAAAATGTCCAAGACGTTCGAAAGTTAGCCCTTGAGACATGCATGTGTGACCTGAGTGTGCCTAGCATGTTTGGATGTGTTGCGAGCTTTTATTTTAGGTGAAACTGCTATGGAATGTCCTTGACATGTTAAGGTGTGTATTTACGTTGGAAATGTCCGGTTATGACTCCCCAAGGGCCCCGCAAAAGTCCCTCAAAGAGGACCCAAAGTCTGCCGAGACACTGCCTTGGCAATGTCCACCTACGACCCTAAATCGATGGCCAATAGGTTCACCTACACACTGTCAATGGTGAGGAGTCGATTGGAACTTAGCCTTGAAAAGGTTCAGTGTAATGACAGCCTCATACCCAAACAACGGTGGCCACCAACAACCCGTCGATGGGCCTAAGGGGCGTGGTTTGGTGGCCGTCGATGCAGGCTGTGTCAACTGCCATGCACGCTATTTCATTTAAGGGGTGAATGGGAAATTCACTTCACATCTTAACCTGACGCTAGATGGGTTTTTACCTATTTTTGGGTATATTGAGTTAGTTAAAAATATTAAAACCCCATGCCCAGCTCATTCTTCAAATTAGACGCTTCCCTCTCAAAAAGAAACCTCTCTAGAAACCTCCATTGGAGATGAAGCTCAAGAACAGCTTGCATCTTTGATTCCCATGAGTTATTAATCAAGTTTCAGTGGTTTCTTCTACAATGAGGTATGGTGATCCTTCATATCTAGATAACCTTTCACCTAGAGAGTTCCTTTCAATGTTTTCAAAGAGAATTCATGATCAAACTTCTTCTTCTTCAATCTAGCCATTGATTCTTTCTCAAATTGATTTCAAAAGAATAATGTTAATGAATTTATGATAAGCTACTAATTTAAATGTGATCTTCAATCCAATTACATGTTTAACCCATGATCTCTCTCAAACTTGATTTATGGGCTTTGTGAACTTGATCTTATGTAAATCGAATTTTGATTCAATTATGTTAAAATGATTATATCTACTGCATAGTATGTGTATTGATGATGAATTGTTGATGAGTGATATATGTGGATCAAGGTTTGAAGCTTTGAACAAGATTAGCCTATAATGTAGTATCTTGTGATCTTGATGCTAGAATGATTGTTATGAGATTCAATTATGATGAATTGTCTTAGCTACTGCCTAAAATGTAATGTGATGATAAATTAGGTGTAATTTATCCAATTTGAATAGATACAATAAAATTGGTAAGGATTGATCTAGGTTCTTCTATCCTATAGATTGATAATGTAATGTACATGATGTGATATAAATTCTAGGATAGATGAAGCATGATTTAGTTTAGGTTGTTATCTCTGTAACTACTTCCCTACAATTAAATTGTTGATGAATTATGATTTATAATCAAGGCAAGGGAAATTGGTGAGTGATCTATGTCTCTCTACTTTTTAGTGAATTGGTGATGTGGTGTACTTGTTAGTAGCATGATCTTGTAGTGGCTTATGCATGATTTTTTTTATGTTAAAGTAAATTTATCTACTACCCTATACTTGAATTGTTGATGTAAAAGGAGTATTGATCAATGATAATCGAAGGTTGAGGAATTGGTAAGATTGCCTATTTTCTTTACTTTTTGATAGTATTGTGGATAGAATTGGCCTTGGATGGCATTGTGTGGTATGGTCCACTTATTGTGGCGGTGTTAACTTCTTTTAAATATATATATATATATATATATATATATATGTTGATTATAGCGTTGAAGTCAATTTGATGTTATATGAGTGTGTGGTTATGGTGATCACACTATGTGAAGCCTATGCCTAGTTTCCTATTCTAGCTATGATTAAGGTTGTATTGCTAATGTTATGAGCATGTGAATGGTTGTGTATAGGTGCTGCCTTTTATGAAGTAATAATGATTGGTGAACCTTACCTATGTACCCCTATATGAATGTGTCAATAGCTAAGGTTAGGAGTCTTAAGTGTAATGTGAAGTAAGCATGTATCCTATGCGATTATGTGTCGCGTGGTCTATGCATGGTTGTGCCTTGTGGTACTAAGAGGGTGGCTGCCTCAATGTGTTGTTGATAGCCATTAGGTGATCATGTTAACCAATGTATACACACTCACTCTTCATGCATGCTTACAAGTAGTATAGGTTCATGGTGTTAAATGAAAGGGTATTCTCATATGCACTAATGTCTACTACTATGCGTGTAAAGTATATGTATCTATGAAGTATGTGATGTATCATTAACTAGGATGACTTGATAGATGTACTAGCATGGGAAAGGGTATGGGACCTTGTCTACGCATTTCATATGTGTATCTTGATAGGATAGTTCCTAGGTTTGGTTTTCTATGTACATGAATGTGAATGCATGATTATGTTAATGTATGAACATGTGTGGTCTTAATGTGTTATGTGAAAGGATTGCTCACTGATATGTATACACACACACATGTATGATGATTTAGTCAATAGAGAGGCCTTGAAAGGTGTTCTCAAGTGTACCCTAAACTTGATGGTGCTTGGATATGCTATATCCATGTGAAAGGGTTTCTCACATGATATAGGTTGATGAACTCTCATCTATGACCTATGAGATAAGCATATGAGGAGTAAATCTCCTAAACCCTAATTTTATATAGTAATGTTAATAAACGCTTTTCAATAAAGGGAACTTAGCTTAGCACCGAGTAAACTTAGATGAGGGGTGACCCTCCCAATGTGGGAAGGCTTGTTGACCATAGTCCTGACGAGTTGGATAACTACAATGCCTCAATAGTCATGAAGAGGGTTTCCATAAGTGGATGACTAAAATACCCCATTTGGCATAAAGAGGGTTTCCACATATACCTTCAAGTTCCATAAACTATGCTTGCCCCATAGGATCTAGCAACAGATATCACTTAGTATGCTAGCATGTGTTAATGTTCTACTGTGGCTAAGTAGAGCACCTTCCATTGGTGTAAGGCCCTACAACACTAAATTCCATGTTTAGAACCTATGGTGTTAGTGTCGGTTAAGGCTATAGTTTCCCTAAAGTAAAATAGTCAGTAGAAGTAAATGACTAGGACCCTAACTAGGATAACCTAAGGGTAGTTTCTTAGTGTAGGTGGGGGTATGGGACTTCACCTATGCATTGCACAAGTAGATTTTAAAGGAAGTCCTAGGAAGGTTAACTAATGTATATGACTATGTTTATGTTTCTTACGCATGACTGGGTAGTGTTGTCTACTTGTTGAGATGAAATGCATGGTATGAGTCTATACGATGTGGTCTTGTCCCTACATGCATAATGTTGGTATTAATGACTATATTATGAAGGTCTTTCTTGGCATGAATGAAGTTGTCTATGCTTGTCATGTTAATATATGAAGTAAATGTTAAGGATTGTGGTCTCATGATAGGTTTACTAAGTATGTGTGAGGTTTTGGGGCTGCACATGTGCATTGCACTAGTAGAATTAGATTGAGATTGTGAGTAAGGTCTTATAATATCCTATGTGAAGTAAAGTTAGTATATGTGCATAATGACTAGGGCTTACTATAATGATATTGTAAGTCTTGACTAAATGTGTCTCATGGTATGTTATTCTTCTATGATGGTATGTGTTGGCTTATATAGATTGTTTGAATAAATAAATTGTGGCCTTAAGGTGATTCATTGCACCAAGTATCACTAGAGGGTTACTTGGGAGGTTAAGGAAATAAAGAAAAGAAGTTCACTGTAAAGGATAGGAGTTCACTTTAAAAGAATTATGCTTAATGTAAAGTGATGACTAAAATGCCTTAAATGCAATGTGTGATTTTATATGATCTTTGACCATTAAATATGCCTATATGAAGTATGTAAATTTTATAATGCTTATTGTATCAAAGTATTATGAAGTTTTCACAAAAAGGCATGATCCATGGTTTAAGTAAAATGTCACTTTTAAATGCATGTTTTTGCATGGTTGCCATACTAAGTGCATTCTTGTACTAACTACATTCTTCTCTACCTTTTTACACAAATATATGTTATGCATGCTTAATGGATGTCTTTAATGGTGAGGAGCTTGATATGTGATTCCCAAGCTCAAGGAAAGGAATCTTTAAGTCCAAGGATTTCCTAAGTTTTATCTTACTGTAAAGTTTAGCAACAATGTACTTATGATATATGTTGTAAGGGTCGTGTCCCTAATGTACTCTAATGATGTTGACTCTAAGATGTCAAAGAGACTTATAGTCTTAAACTATGTATTGTGATATTTTATATATATATTGGAAGTGATGTTCTAGCATATGATGTGCTATGAAAGTTTTAAATTTTTCGCTAAATTTACCTATGACAATGGGATGAATGATAACTATGGGCTGGTATAAGACCTCCAAGAGGTCAAGTACGCCTTGTTACTTCTAGGTGGTGCTCCCCGGTCGTGACAATCTAGTCTAGGAACACAAATCCTTCCTTTAACGCTGAGCACACCTTTGCATCTTAAGTCGCATCTTGTAGCTTATCAGACACTGTTTTCTATCTAAGTTCATTAATATTCTCTTCCTCAAACTGTTTGGCCTTGATATCCTCAATTAATATAGCCCTAATCTCAATGCTAGCTAACACCCCATCGTTTTATGAAATGCCAAAATGCATGAACTTAGACTCCAAGGTTTGAATAAACTTAGACAAAGCACGCTTGGATACACTCAATCAAGCTAGACTACCCATTCTCACTACCTTTTTACTTAGTGCGTCTACAACTACATTAGCCTTACCTAGATGAAATATGACTGTCACGTCATAATCCTTGAGTAACTCCATCAACCTTCGTTGTATCAAAGATACCTTTAAGTGAAAATATGTTGGATATTGTGATGAGAGGTAAAAAGTTTACACTTGACACCATAAACGTAATGCCGCAAGATCTTAAGAGAAAACACTACTACACTTGACACAATAGAGGTAATGTCGACAGGTCTTAAGAGCACAAACTAGCGCTGCCAACTTAAATCATGAGTTGGTTATTTCCTCTCATTCACCTTAAACTACCGTGATGCATAATCTATAAAATTATTATCCTTCACTAACATAACACCCAAACCCGAAGGGAAAGCATTAGAATAAACATTAAAATCTTCACCTTTTACCGATAGTGCTAGAATAGGTGTTGTGGTCAAATGAAACTTGAGCTTTTGAAAGGTCTCATCAAATTTTTCGGTCCATTTGAAGAGTACTTCCTTTTTTGTCAACCTTGTAAGATGTGTGTCAATAGAAGCAAAGTTCTTGACGAATCGGCAAGAGTATATAGAGAGCCTAACAAAACTCCTAACTTCAATGATAGATCTAGGTAAAATCTAATTCTTAAATGCTTCAATCTTTTGGGGATCGACCATTACCCCTTCCCTTGAAACTAAATTCCCCTAAAAGGATACTAAATTCAACAAAAAATCACACTTAGAAAACTTTGCACAACTTTTGTTTCCCAAGAACACGTAGAATAATACAAAGATGGTCATCATACATTTCGTCACTTGTCAAATGAAATAAAATCTCAACAACAAATACTATCACAACCGAATCAAGAAATGGGTTGAATACACCATTAATCAAACTCATGAAAACTACACTAAGAACTCGTAGTCCCCATAGCTGGTCCTAAATGTCGCCTTTGGTACATCTTAAGGCCTAATCATTAACTGATGATAGCCAAACCTTATATCAATATTAGAGAAAACTGATGTACCTTGTAACTGGTCGACAAGATTATCCATCCGAGGCAATAGGTACTTGTTTCAAATTATGACCCTATTCAATTTTCGGTAATCTATGTATATCCTCATACTACAATCTTTTTTCTTAACAAACAAAACAGGAGCACACCAAGCTGATGCACTAGGAAAGATGAAACCCTTATCAAGAAGTTCTATGGTTTGAGTCTTAAGCACTCTCAGCTCTACCGGGGACATGAAATACAAAGGGATGAAAATGGGGTGAGTAACAGGTTCCTAATCAATGAAAAAAATATATATCCCTATAGGAGGCATACAAGGAAAATTGGTAAGGAACACTTTTCTAAATTATGACACCACAAGAATGGACTCTTAGAGGGAGATTCAACCTTCACATCTCAAATATGAGCCAAATATGCAAAAAAAAAAAATGTACAAGTTTCCTAGACCGAATGGGGGATAAGACCTTAGCTAGTTTAGGCTTGTACACCTCTTCGCACTCTAATTTTTTCCTACAGTGGATCTCTAGAGTTACATAGTGTTACAATTCACTAGTAATTAATAGGGGGAAAACCAAGTAATGCCTAAGATTATATTAAAGACAGTCATATCCGAAATCACCAAATCAGCCCAAGTCTTTAAACACATAAACAAGATTGGACAAGCATGATACACATTAGTGATGATGAGAGACTCTCCAACTTGGGTAGAAACATGGATGGGGGAATTAAGCATATAAGATATCATATGAAATCCCAGGGCAATCTGAACAGACACATAAAAATAAGTAGAACCCGGATAAATTAACACATTAGACATCCATCAGAGACAAGAATAGTACATGTGATGAATGCATCAGATGCTTCTGCCTTGGTCTTGCCTAAAAAGGCATAACGCTGAGCCTTGTCATCATGAAAGGCAACTTCCCTGCCTGGCTGCATTGTACTTTATCATGTGTTACCATTTCCCCAACCTCCACGGCCTCGCTGATTTCCTCCTCGCCCATATTGTGAAAGTCCTCGACCATTATTAACATTTACCACGGGCACCACTACTATAGTCTATTGTTGCACGGAATCCAACATGCATAATTGGGGAAAATCTCTCCTCATGTGCCCAAGCTCCCCACAATTGTTGAAAGAACAATCAAAGATGGCCTTCCTCTAGCCAAAGACGCGACTCCTTGGTTATCCTTTATAATACTTTGAGGTGGGGTTCCCGATTAATTAGTTGTAGAAGCCAGCATGGCGGACTAATTTTGCCGAGCTGTATGTATTGTCCCCCTAGAACCTCTGCAGTGGGAACCTTGAAAGTTATGTATTATCTTAGATTTATTAGCCAACTCCTTAGCCTTCCCATCGCGCCTCACCCCTTCAACTTTCGTCACTAAATTTGCTAACTCATTAAAACTTTTTCCTACAGAAGTCACTTGCACAGACAATACATGTAACTCAGAGTTTAGTCCCTTGATAAATAGACAGATCCTCGATTCGTCAGTAATCACCAATTGTGTAGAATATCAAAATAAAGCATGAAACCTAACCTCGTAAGAATCCACAAAATATCACCTTGATCCAAAGCCATGAACTCATCCTTCTTATGATCTCACAATATTTGTGGCACATAGTTCTCCAAAAATAAAGCATGAAACTAGGTCCAAGTGAGTGGGGGTAAAGATGACGATCTGCATTCCATATAAGCTCTCAACCACTGCTTAGCGTCACCTTGAAGCTAAAAAGTCACATACTCTACTCCATGTTGATGGACAATACCCAAATTATGCAGCCACTCATAATAATTTAAGATGAACTCATAAGCGTCCTGAATCTCACAAGAATGGAATACCGGAGGTTTCAGTTTCATAATCTTGGTCAACATTTCATGTTCATTCCCATTTATAACCAGACCCAGCAAAGGACGGAAGAAAGCATTAGTACATACATTTCAGCCCTCTTTGGGGACAATGATAGCAATAAGGGGATTGGCGGGAGGTTGAGTTGCTTATATTGTGGGAAGAACTTAAGGACCAACCAATCCTTTAAGGAACGACATAATCAATTTAGCTAACACTGGGTCTAAGGGAGGAATTCTTCTAGTCTCAACCTACACCTCTTCCCCTTTCTAAAATATCCTCATCATTCTTAACCAATTGGAATCAAGTTATAGCAAAAAAAGGAGACAAGAGAAAAACAGAGAAATTTCCTTAAGTCCTATAGCCTCTCGAAGAAAAGTACATATGTCTTTGTACCGTTCCGCAATATTTTACTAGACTTGGTTTAGTACACCGAGATGAACGAACGTGGGGCTATGATACAAACTCTGTCCTGACCCATTTTGACATGATTGGTACCCACACTAACCCTTTGGTGGGAGAATCATTAATACTAATTAGCTAACCCTATAACTAAACATTTAAAAATACGGCTGTAGGTTTAAATGCAAGAATCAAATAGAGTTCCTATAAAGTCCAAAGGTTCAAATCAAATATACCAACTAATGCAGAGGAATAACCCCTAGAACCTGAAAGTCAATGAACCAAAATATCTAAAGTTCAACAAGTCAAAAGAAATAGGTGCAACAAAATTAAACATACATATATCTAACAAGAAAGTCTGAGTCCAAAAGAATGGACTAAACCATAGAGAACTCATAGGAGCCCGGAAGAATTGGCTCCCCTTGAATTTGATTGATTAGTGATCTCTTAGATGAGGTATGTTAGTAACCGCCTGAAGATGCCTTGTACTCAACAAGGAAAGAGAAAGTCCAGTATCAGTACACAACCACAATGTACTGGTACTATCACACAGCTATCCTAGTAAGTGAAAGATATACAAGCAGTCACAATATAGTAAATACACAAATACCGAACATATATAATATCAATCATCATTCAGGACCAATGTACCATTCCACATTTTCGATATCAAGTAATTACACATATATGAAAAGGGAATGGTCCTCCCATGGAACCCACAACCAAATTCATAATGTAACAGAACATGCTACCCGATCCCAATTAGTGTGTCGAACGTGAAACTTGGTCCCATACATGCACTGAAACTTGGCAACTGATCCAAGTTAGCATGTTGGAACGTACCATCTGATTCATTCAACAAGCCACAGTCATAATGTACATTCTCGTAATCATACAATCAAGTGTTGATTCATGGCATACAATAATATTTTTATACTAATTCATATTTGATGATCAAAAGTGGAAAATTGGCATGTATACATGCATTATTATGAAGCAAAGACTCACATACATTACACAAAAATGAAATCAAACCATCACCTACCTCGAAAACAAACTTTAATCCTCCTAAGATGCTTGATTTTTTCCTTTCTGGATTCTTCCACTCGTTCTAGGTCTACAAACAAACAATTCAATACCGGGATCAATACTTAAGGCCTAATTTACCCAAATTATGATAAACACAATAACCTAAGATCAAAATTGTGATCCTAAGGTGTAGTTAGAGCTTTTTCCACCATCAAAATTAGTTCAAAACCCTCCCTAACAATATATTATTAAGATTATAAGTTCTATAGATCGAAAACCTTACCTTTTCCCCCCCAAAAGTAGTGAAAAAGATTAAATAAATATCTTGGGCCGTCTTCTAGCTCTCAATAAAGAGAATTGCAGAACAATGGTATTTTGGGGGGTTTATTTCCTAGTGAAGTAACAACTAGCCCGCTATGACGTCCCACAAACCATCATAGCGGCTTCGCCATGACGGGAATATTCTAGCACTAGCATCCTGCACATAAATTCTTCAACCCATGACACTCACTAACTACCTACCCGGTGCTAAGATCAGTTTTGGGAGTTCTAGTCACCCGAATTAAATTATGTAAAATCGTACGAGTTCCTTATCGTCTTAGTTATCCACTCATGTATCAAATTCATTATTAGATTACCATATTTACCTAGATTTCACTGACTTCTATTTCATCAAAACCTGGACAAGGCTAGGAAATCCCAAGTTACTACAAAACTTTTCTGTGATGTTTTTTCTATAAATAAGGAACAAGTCGTTACATATATTAAGGTTATTTTCCAATGATTTGGCTCATCTTTTTTCTATGTTATGCTTATTTTTAAAGCTTAATTAACTAGAAGCAATTGACATTTTGTGTTCTACATAAATATTCAACCCTTATTATTTTTTACAAAAATTAAATCTCAAGCTACTAAACTAAATTAACCTATTTTTTTAAAAAACTTCTTGTTCCTCAACGTGAGAGAGGAAAAGAGAGTTACGTGTGAGTGAATATCACCGAGCAAATATCATCTATGATAACTCGTCTAAATGTTGTAAAATATGTCATTTTTTTTAATTGTCTATATTAGATTATGTGTAGTTTTGTTCCTCTCCTGTATGATTTTTAAATATTAATGTTTTTTTAGGGTTTGGGTTTAACTTTTTAAAGGATTTCAATGTTATTTTTCCACTAAAAAAATTCATTTCTTATTATATGTGAGTTGTTTTCTTATAGATTTTTTAAGTTTATATTCTGAGTTAGAATTTGTATTTCTTGCTAATATGATAATTATTTTTTAATATATGTGTTATCCCTCTTTGATTATGTGTATTTTTGTTCTTCTTGTAAGAATTGCAGTTGTAGGCATTGAAAATTTGTTAGACTCTCAAAGACATGTTCAATTCTAGTGGGGATTCTGCAAGATGAATTTGATTCTCATTAGAACTGTTGTAGGCTAATCAACCCTAAACACTAGCTCAAAGGGTACTATATTCCCTTTAAAAGGGATCTCGAATATTCCATAAAATTCATGGTATATTCATATAGAGGTCCAACCATAATTGTTCTAGTTCGATAAATATGCCACTAATGGTCCTCAAATCATGAAAAGGGTAGAATCAAAGGAGGAAAAAAATGTACCCACAATATTTATCAATAAAGTTGATTCTTCTTATATTATTGTGATTGTAATTCATTTTTCTGTCACTTAAAAATTATTCTTAACAAATTGGCATACCCAGTGGGACCAAATGTGCTCTTCATCTCTTCTCTCATAAATCAAATCTACTATAAAATTCCCATCGAGAAAATAATAATCAAGAACAGAAAATTATGCAACAATCGTTTTAATTATTTAAAGTGCAAATTTTACAATCTCTATGATTCCTATGAATTTTCCTTTTCAAATATATATTTAAAGTCTCTTGATCTTGATCTCTAATTTTTCGTGAACGTGAACTTTATGTTGATCTTGCATTCAAGGGTTTTGGAGATTGTTCTTGAATATTTGACTTTAACTTATCTTGATCTTGAACTTTATCTTGATCTTGACTTCTAGTTGAATACAAGAGCTTCGAGCTTGGTCTTAAATCCGGTGATCTTTATCTTGATCGTTCTTGATCCTGATCGTTCTTGATCCTGGTCATTCTTTAACTTGAACGCTAGAGTCCTTGAATTCTTTAATTCTTGAACTTGAACACTTGAATTCTTGAACTATTAAACTTTTAGTTTGTATAGAAATTTGCGGCTTTTGATCAACGAGTTTTCTATAACTTTATGTTAGAATTAATTGTTCCTTTTTTGAACTATGAGGACCCCTAGTTAAAGTTATAGAATAGAGGATTTCTTATAGAAATAGAATTCCCTTCGGCCAATCAAATTCAAGTGACATGGCATATCGAGTTTATGCAGCAAACTTTAATTAAATTTATATTTTTTGGGTTTAAGTAATTAACTCAATTATATTAATCCATAATATTTATTTGAACTAATAAATTCATATTTAATATAATCTGAATCAATTTATAAATTTATATATAATAAATTTTAATTTATTACAAATGTCACGTGCTTCATGTCTTCTTGAGATATTGTATCTTTCAAAGACTAGGCTTGAAGAATTTGAAGATTTAAAGTTGCACACTTAAATAATTTTGAAGACTTCATCTTGCAGACGTGTTGAATTTGAAGATTTCAACTTGTAGGCTTGAAGAATTTGAAGACTTTAACTTGTATATTGAAGAATTTGAAGACTTCAACTTACAGTCTTAATAAATTTGAAGACTTCAACTTGCAAACTTGAAGAATTATAAGACTTCAACTTGCAACCTTGGAGAATTTGAAGACTTCAACTTGTAGGCTTGATGAATTTGATGACTTCAACTAGCAGACTTATAGAACTGCACAGTTCAAATTTTGAAACAACTCATATTCACATGAGTTTTCCCTCATTGGGTCACCACTATTTGGTGCATGTCTGATGTTTAATAAAAGATTACTCATATTTTTTAACTTTCATTAGAAAGATCAAGTGAGAACATTTCATTTTTTTACACTCATGCAGCCAAACATAAAGTATAGTTCTAAGGGCGTACATACCTCCGTGAAGAGGATAAAGTCACAACGTAGTTCTGGAGAGTATTTTGTGTGTCGTATAAAATTTATACTCTTGTAGGCCATGAGTGACATTCCATTTATGCTCGTACCATAAGGAGTAGTTTTTTCTTGAAGATTTACTCAAATTTGAAGAGCTTTATGATATACAGTTTAGGCTGACATTTCAAGAAATATTTCAATTCAAAGATTTAACTCAAATTTGAAGAACTTTGTGATATACATTTTAAAATCATGTTTATATGAGTATTAAAACTTTAATATTTAACTCAAATTTGAAGAACTTTATGATTTACAGTTTAAACTCGTGTTTCAAGGAGCATTTCTAATTGAAGATTTAACTCAAATTTGAAGAACTTTGTGACATTACGTCTAAGCCCATGTTTCAAGGAGCATTTCAACTTGAAGATTTAACTCAAATTTGAAGAGCTTTGTGACATGCAATTGAAACTCGTGTTTCAAGGAGAATTTCAAATTCAAGATTTAACTCAATTTTGAAAATCCTTGGACATTCAATTTGAGCTAGCGTTTCAAGGAGCATTTCAACTTTAAGATTTAATTCAAATTTGAAGAGCTTTCAAACTTAGAGATTTAGCTCAAATTTGAAGATCTTTCAAGAACTTAAAGATTTACCTCAAATTTGAAGAGCTTTGTGATATAGAGTTTAGGCTCGTGTGTCTAAGAGCATTATAACTTTCAGTTTAGGCTCATGTAATGACAAACATAATTACTTGAAATTTAAGCTCTTGCGATAAGAAGCATTATTACTTGTACTGTAAGATCATGCGATAAGGAGCATCGTAACTTGCAGTTTAAGCTCATACATTAAGGAGCGTTGTAACTTGAAGTTTAATCTCATGCGTTAAGAACGTTGTAACTTGCAATTTAGCTCATGCGATGAGAAGCATTGTAACTTGCAGTTTAAGCTAATGCGTTAGTGAGCGTCATAACTTGCAGTTTAAGCACATGCATTAAAGAGCGTCGTAACTTTTCGTTTAAGATCATGCATTACGGAACGTCTATATATATATATACTTTTCAAAGTCATCTTTAGATGCAGACTTGGCCCCACATTGGAGTTCTTCTATATCTTCATCTTTATGAGGTTCATACACAAGAGATTTTGATCTTCTTTTAAAGTCATGCTTAATTCCATGTCATGTGCACGACTTTTCAAATCTTTGAATGTCTTGAGCTTTAATCCTTGAAAAATATAGTGAAGACCCCAATTCATATCTTGGATGCGCAAGTCAATGCTAGAAGTTTCACCTAGGCCATCTTTCCAGTTCAGGATTGGACTGCTCCAGCGATTGATAGAGTCAAGAACTACCTCACTTTAACCTTGAAGATCTTTAATAAGTGTAATTACATGTTCCCATAAATATAGAAAAGTCAACAAGGAAAAATTTTGGGCCAAAAAAACTTTTCGTAGTAACTTAGAATTTTCCAACCTAGTCAAGATTTGAAATTGATCTTAGCGTGAACGTGTAGTTTCTGAGTGTAATTGGTTGAAGTTGTATTGTGAAATGGGGGTTTTAAAATTATATATTTACCTCATTGTTTCCGTGCAGTATGCTAAGGCAAGATTTTCCTGCAAAGGCTTGGATGGTGTAACATGGTGAGGGCCTCCATAGTGGGACAGTCGCTACATAAGTCGGAAATAAAATCCAAAAATATTTCATTCTGCACTTTTCAACTTTGAGTGCTAGGAGATGACCTCAGGTTCTTTCTTGATAGTTTTCACCATTCATAAGGCTAAAGGTAAGGTTTTAACACCCCGAATCCATTACTTTTATACGTAAAATGTAATCTAGTGGGTAATTATCAATTGGGAAGGGTTTGGATTTGAGAACTGTGGTGGAAAAGCCCTAATTGAGACATTGGGATACTGGGTTTGATCTAGAATTGAAAGAATTGTTGGTAATCCGGATAATTAGTTATTTCTTATTAATTCATGTGTTGTACTAATGGTTTGTAGATCAAGAACAAGAGGAATGAATTCGGAAAGGGAAGAATTAAGTTACTAAGGGGATTCAAGCTTTGTTTGAGATAGCTGATTGTTGTGATTTCATGTCGTGAGATGAATGTTTGTTCTTGCTTCATTATAATACATGTATGTATGCGAATATTACATTATTTATCACACTAATTGTAAATGAGATAGTTTAATGATTGAATTCCATGAATCACAACTTGGTGGCATGACTTTGAGAATATACATGTGATTGTGAGTGTGGTTTGTTAAATGGATCAGTTGTAGCATTCCGACACACTAACAAGGATCGGTTGCCACGTTCCAGCATAAACAGGGGATCAGTTGCCACATTTTGTCATAAACATTGGATTGGGTACCATGTACTGGTATCCTAATATTTTAGGTTTGGGCTCCAGCAGACGACCAATGACTTGACATTATTGTATATCTTGAGATTGGGAAAATGTACGTTTTTTCACAAATGATTTTGATATTTTATATGTTCAATTTGTGCATGTTATACTGTGTATTAAGGGCTTATATATATCGCACTAAGTAGATAAGCGTGTGATCCTACTAGTATATTGTGTTTGTGTAATGATATTGCACTTGCCCTTTCTTTGTTGAGTACAAGGCATCTTCAAGCAGCTATTTACCTACATCGTTTAGAAGATTTATGATCGTATTCGAATTTAAGGGTGATCCACTTCTTTTGGGCTGCCATGAGTTCTCTTTTCTCTCTATGTCTACATCTGCGGACTTAGACTAGCCTTTAAGTTAACTCTATGTTAGTTTGGGGTTGTACCCCTTCTATTTTATACTTATGGTTTAACTTTAGATGTTTTGTAAGATTACTTTCAGGTGCTAGTCATTTTTTTCAACATTTATTTTGTTAGACTTTTAGAGTTTATGGAAATTGTATTTGTTTCCTTGGCATTTAACTTGCTTCTATTCTATGGAAATTGTATTTGTTTCCTTGGCATTTAACTTGCTTCTATACTTAAAGGCCTTAGTATGTTGGAAGAATTTTTAGTTTAGGTTGTAGCAATGGTTTTCCCACTAGAGCGTTAGTGTGGGTGCCACTAATGATGGTCTAGGTCATGACAAAGCTTGTATCAGAGTCGTAGGTTTGTTGATCTCGATGTACCAAAATGATCCTAGTAGAGTCTTAGGGAACGATACGAAGATGTCTACACTTTTCTTCTACAGGCTATTGGACATTAAGAAATCTCTCTATTTTTCTTTTGTCTCCTTTCGTGCTATTACTTTATTTCAATTGGTATCTGGCGATTCAAATTTGTATCTAACCTCTTTCACTTTTCTGTCCACAGATAGTTAACACTAAATTCAACGGCGTCAGGCTCGTAGCTCCCTTCAATGATCCCATTGAGGAATCTGCAGTGAGAGGTTATGATTGAGGTAGGATTAGAGGAAGAGGTAGAGGTAAAGGTAGAGGCCGAGGAAGCGTAACGCCTACCGGAGATTGAGCACCAGTTGAAACTTTTCCTCGAAATGAGGCTCCCCATTCCATTATAAAGAGATATAGGAGAACGTTGAGGTTGAGAATGATGAGGATGTTGGACAAGTGTAAGAGGTGAAGGCTGAGATTACAAGTATTCCTCCCTTTGACCCAGTGTTAGCTCAACAGATCATGTCATTTTTGAAAGGATTGGTTGGTCCTGGAGTGCTTCCACCTGTTGAAGCAACTCAATCTCCTGCCAATCCCCTTATTACTATCAGTACTCCCATGGTGGGTGAAATTGTTGGTATGGTGGCCTTCTTTCATTCTTTGTTGGGTCCTATTATGACAAGTAATGAGCATGAGGTATTGACTATGTTCTTGAACTTGAAACTGCGTGTGTTTTATTGTTCCGAGAGTGAGGATGCATATAAGTTCATCCTAGATTATTATGAGTGGCTTCATAAGTTCGGAATTGTCCATTAGCGTGGGGTAGAGTTTGTGACTTTTCAGCCTCAAGTTAAGGCTAAGCAGTGGAGGAGAGCTTATGTAATGCAGATCTTCAGTTTTACCACCACTCACTTAGACCCAGTTTCATGCCCTATTTTTAAAGAAATATGTGCCTCAGACTTTGGTTGATCATAAGAAGGAAAGGTTGTATGTCTGTGGAGCAAAGTTGTATGTTTGTGGTTGATTATCATCCTACGTTTCATGCTTTATCGAGATATACTATGAAATCGGTGACTACTGAGGAAGAGAGGAGTTGTTTATTTATTAAGGGAATAAATGATGAGTTACGGTTATTGTCTGTTCATATGAACTCTGTAGGTAGAAGTTGTAATGAGGTAATAAGCTTTGTGAAGAAAGTGGAGGGGTTATGGAGAGACGGTCAAGCTAAGGAATTGGCTAAGAGGGACGAAAACTCAGGTAAATTTTAAGGTTCTTACACTAGAGGAACAGGGAGGCCAACACTTGCAGCCAGGCCAATTCAGTCCACTATGCCCATTTATACATATAATTACTGAGGAACTCCACCTCATAACATGATTCAATATAGCTAGGGAGTCACACCTTCGGTGGGTAGCAATCCATTCATTGATCGTACTTTCTATAACTACGGAGAAACTTGGAAAATGATAAGAGATTGTCCCCACCCATGCGTGATGGATTCCGTGCAGCAGCAGACTAGAGTAGTGGTACCCGTGGAAAATTGTAATATTTGTTGAGGGTGTCCACAAGGTGGGCGAGGAGGAAATTAGCGAGGTCGCAAAAGTAACAGAAATGGGAACGCAGGCTGAGGTACAGTGTAGCCAGGCAGGCAGGAAAGTCGCCCATCATGATGATAGGGCTCAGTGTTACGCCTTTCATGGAAAGAATTAGGCAAAAGTGTTTGAGGCAGTGATCACCTGTACTATTCTTTTCTATTCTTTTATGTATCAAGATGGCCAATATGTTATTTGATCTAGTATTTGCTTATTCTTATGTTTCTGTGTTATTTTCTTCTGAGTTTGATATGAATTGTGACTTGATGCCCCTATCCATGTTTCTACCATAATTGGAGAGTCTGTCATAGGCACTCATGTCTATCGTGCTTGTCTTATTTTGTTTATGGGTTATTAGACTTTAGTTGATTTGGTGGTTTATTGTATGACTGACTTTGACATAATCTTAGGCATGACTTGGTTTTCGCCATATTATGTTGTGCTTACTTGTAATACTAAGTATGTGACTCTATAACTTCCGGGAAGGGAAAAGTAAGAGTGGGAAGGGGTGTACAAGTCTAAGCAAGCTAAGATCAGAAACTCCATTCAAGATAGAAAGCGGGTAGGGCATGGTTGTTTGACTTATTTGGCTCATATCCGAGATGTTTAACATGAGTCTCCATCTATTGAGTCTGTTCCTGTGGTTACATAATTCAGAGGAGTGTTTCCTAAGGACTAGCTTAGTATGCCTACAGATAGAGATATAGATTTATGCATTGATTTTGAACCTGGTGCGCATCCCATTTCCACCCCTCTATATTGCATGGATCCGATAGAATTGAGAAAGATAAGGGTCAAATCCAAGAACTTTTTGATAAATGATTCATCCGCCCTAGTGCTTCCATATGTAGCGCTCCCATCTTGTTTTTTAAGAAAAATGATGGTAGTATGAGGATGTGTATGAATATCGGCAATTGAGTAGGGTCACCATTTGGAATAAGTATCCATTCCCTCGAATAAATTATTTTTTGACCAATTACAATGTGTGTCCTTGTTCTCTAAGATTGATCTAAGATCTGGTTACCATTAGTTGAAGATTAGGCATGAGGATGTGCCAAAGACGGCGTTTAGAACTCGTTATGGGCACTACAAATTTTTGGTGATGTCATTTGGGTTGACTAATGTGTCCCAAACTTATATGATTTTGATGAAAGGTGTGTTCAAAGAATTTTTTGATTTATTTTTTATAGTCTTTATTGATGACATTTCGATCTGTTCAATAAGTGAAGAAAAACATGTCAACCATCTTCATATTATTTTGGGTGTTCTTGGGAAACAAACGTTGTATGCTAAATTTCTAAGTGTTAATTTTTGTTAACTTGAGTTGAATTTTTGGGGCATGTAGTTTCAAAATAAGGGGTAATGTTAGATCCCCAAAATATCGAGCGGTCAAGAATTAGTTCGGAGTTTTTGGGATACGTTAGCTACTATCGTAGATTATGAATGTAATACTCCAAAAGTCTAACGCCTAAACTAGAGCCTCACATGATAAACTAGACCTAATACTACTTTTTTAAGACCTAAAATAATGTTTAAAAGTCATTTAAGAAGTTTTAGAGTCAAGACGTCAAGGAACGTCCATGACGTCTGGTAAATTGTGAAATAGAAATTAGTGTGCCTTAGCCTATTTCACGGGATGTTTAATACATGTGTTAAAGTTTATTTAGGATTGAAACGTCCGGGTACGACTCCCCAAGGACCACCCTAAGGGTCCTTGGAGAGGACCCTTGCATTTGACCCCAATCTGCAACAAAAGGCAGTAGCCACCTACGATTGTAGGTGACGAGGCGTAGGTGGGACGACGGGGCGTCGATGCCTCCGTCTTTCAACACTTATACATTTTCCAAAAATGGCCAAAATTCATAGTCTCTGACACAAACGATGGTTGTGCAGATGGTTGGTGCAGTGGCGTCGACTAACCTACGGACCGTAGGTCGAGGTCTCGTAGGTCCGGCATGGCTTTGTTGTGACGTTTTAAAGTTGATTCATTTAATTAGTTATTTGTTTATTTAGTTAATTAGGGTTTAAGGTAGGTCTAATTAAGTTAATAAAGGACCTATATAAAGACCTAAGCCTAATTAAGCTAACCCAACTCCCACATCCCAAACTCACATCTCTCTAACATCTCTCTAGCTTCTCTCTTCCCCAAACTTCAACCTCCATTGAAGAACACTAGGGCTCCAATTCAAGGACGAATTCATCAAGATTTTCATCTCAAATTCGTGGCAAGATCATCATTAAGGTATGGTTTCTTTCACTCTTGGGATTCCTTTCCCCAAGAGGCCCTTCAAAAGATGATTTCCAACTTCCCCAAAACTAGGGTTTCTATCTAGACATGGGTTCTCATTTCAAAACGAAATTGTAAATAAATTGTGATGAATTATAGTCTTTTGTCATTGTTTACTAATTATTAATGTTCAATTATTGTTAATTGATCAAGATTGCCCCTTGAACCCTTGTCCTTCCCTACATTCATTATGACTTGTAATTCTATAATAATTATGAAAGATGATGATGATGTTAAGGTGTAGAATAGTAATTGATATGTATTGCTTCTTGAATCTACCTTGTTTATGCATTGGATATGTAATTCTTGGTAATTGAAGTATGAAGGAAATAAGAGGGAAATAAGGTATGAAGCTTGATTCTTATTGGACTCAGTTATGAAGCATGAGTTATATAGATTGTAATATCTCTAAGTCTAATGTGTGATGGTGATGTGATAGTAAGTGTTCCTCATCCTTATCCCTGGACTATTGAATTGACTATGAAGTATGCAATTATGTTAAGATGTAACCATTGTATGATTGAAAGTGGTTCATCATGGTTGTGATAAAGTGCTGAGTGAAAGGTTTACTCACTTGTATGTGGTTTTCTAAAGTTAAAGGATAGTTCTCTCTTATGAATACCTATGAGCTATTGTAATGAATTGTTCATATAGGGGTCTAGAAGAGACTAATGTGATCTTGTATGATAAGTATGATGATTACTAAAGGGAATAAATGCTTAGCACCGAAAGGGCATGTGAATGATATGGAGGTCTCACGTTTAGTAAGTACGTCCTCCCATATGGGTTTCTTCACATTTAGTAAGTCTAGATTCCGAAGATATGTGTTGTATCATGAGATGGAAAGCTCCACGTTAGTAAGTCAAGGTTTCTAGTAACATCTCCTTGACCCTTAACTATGTGCCCACATAGGACTATATCTTAGTGGATCCACCTAGATAGCTATGTAAGATTGGTTACACCTTAGGCAAGTATTAACCCTCTCTTTTCGGTATAGAGGAGAACATCGGATTCCATGTAGCTCACATGGTCTCATGTCAGTTATTGCACTATTTTCCTTAATGTAATAAGGTAAATGAATAATTCAACTATGTAAACTATTATTAGGTTTGTCTTGAAGGTTACTACATAGGGTGAGGGAGGGTATGGGACTTATCTTGCTCATTGCACATTTCGGATCCTAAGGGATGATTCTAGTAGTGAATTGTATGATCAAGTTGGTTACATGTTATGTATTTTAAGCTTTATACGACCTTATGAATTAAACATGTTATGATTAAGTATGAGATTATGTCTATGAATGTAGTAAGTGACTTAATGTGATGCTTAACTTTGGATAGGGTTATGGGGTTTTATTCTTGGCATTGCACAAGTATTTCTTAGGTTGCTTATGTGTTGTGTTAATATCATGTTAGGTTGACTCATAATGTCTTATATGTGTGCATGTTGAGTTATTAAACATAAAGCATGGTTTTGACTAAGTTGTGTCTTTTCTCATGCATTAATGATTTTATGCATAGGTGTCATATTAGTACATGTGTTTTGTACTAACCCATATTTCTTCCCTTTTCCCCAACATTCTAGGTTCCGGCCATTGAAGAGATTCTAGGACACTTTGTAAGGATACTTGGACTTCTTCCTCCAAGAAGTGGGTGAGTCCGAGGATGGTACCTTTGATCTACCCTAGTAGTATTGATATAGTCTAAAAGACATTCGTTTCTTCGTTATTCTTTAAGACACTTGTTGTTATCCCTATGAGGCAAATATAGTTGTGTAAGGGAGATGCTCAAATATTGTATTTCGTTTAGATGGTTCAATATGAGACGGTATTATCAGACTAACTCCTTATTTTTGGATTATGTTAAATAAATGAGAAGCCTATGTAAGCTTCCTATGTGAGGAGTCTAAGTATACTCCATATGTATACGTATGTATGTAATGTAAGCGACAGGTCTATGTATACCTCAATATGTTTAAAGTTTCAAATTTTTCCACATTTTGGCTTATGAAATGTAATGATGAATTCTAAGAGGCTAGTCTTAGTCCTCTTAAGGACGATGATGCCGGTTACGTCTAGGGGGTGCTCCCCGGTCGTGACAAGGACGAACTTTGCTTCTATTTCCACTCACATTACAAATTTGATCAAAATGGAGGTACCCTTTGAATGAACAAAAATCTGTGAGGACATCTATAAAAGGTAAAGACTCTCTTGACCACAATACATATCCTAGCACAACCTGTGGAAGGAAAGGATTTTGTTGTTTATTGTGATGCTTCCTGTTTGGGTTTGGATGATGTGTTAATGCATGAAGTGTAATATCCTATGTATCACAACAATTGAAAGTGCTTGAGAGGAGTTACGCAACGCATGATCTGGAGTTGGCACAAGTAGTGTTTGCTCTTAAGATCTGGCAACATTACCTCTATGGTGTCAAGTGTGTTCATCATAGTTTGCAGCATGTATTCAATCAAAAGGATCTGAATTTGAGGCATAAAAAATAGATGGAGTTACTCAAGTACTATGATGTAACCATTCAATACCATCTAGGTAAGGATAATGTAGTGGCAGACGCTTTGAGTCGAAAGTCAGTGAGTATGGGTAGTCTATCTTTCTTGACTGTTTCCAAACAACCTTTGGCTAAGAAAATTCAGACCTTGGAGTCTAAATTCATTCTTTTAGGCATCTCATAGAAGGGTAGGGTGTTATCTAGCATTGAAGTAAGGGTCACGTTTATTAATGAGATCAAGCCCAAACAGTTTGAAGATGAAAATTCGAATGAGATTAGAAACAAGACCGTGATTTGTAAGGCACAAGAGAACACTCTTGATGCGGATGATATGCTCAGTTTTTAAAGGAAGGATTTGTGTTCCTTGAATAGATGACTTGATTCAAAAAAACGTTGAGAGAATCCCATGGTTTGTGATATTCCATTCATCCGGGTGTGACAAGGATGTACCGAGATTAGAAGTGAATTTATTGGTGTTCGGGAATGAAGAAGGACATAGAAGAGTTTATGGATAATAGTCAAAATTTCCAACAAGTAAAGTATGAACATCAAAGGTCTGCATGTTATCTTCAGAGAATGCCAATTCGGGAATGGAAGTGGAAAATGATAGCCATGGATTTTGTGGTAGGTGATCTATGAATTTGGGGAAGTTTGATTCTATTTGAGTAGTGGTTGACAAATTGACTAAGTCAGCCCATTTTACTCTTGTAAGGATAGATTATAATGTTGAAAAATTGGCTAAGGTGTATGTGAAATAGATAGTGAGGTTGCATGGGCTATCCTTTCTATCATTTCAGACCGTGGTATGAAACTTACCTCCATGTTTTGGAGAAAATTACATGATGAATTGGGCGCAAAACTCACTTTTAGTACCGCCTTCCATCCATAGATGAACGGTAGTTAGAGAGGACTACTCAAGTGTTAGAAGACATGTTAAGGGCATGTGTGATTGATTTTGGCGACCATCGAGATTAGTTCTTTCCTTTGTTTATGTTCTCCTCAAATAATAGTTATTACTCCTGCATAGATATGGCACTGTTTGAGGAACTTTATGGGAGGGGACGTAGATCACCTATTAAATAGTTCGAGGCTGGAGATGTGAAACCTTTGGTGGTTAATTTAGTGAAGGATGCTCAAGATAAGGTGAGGAGTATTCAAGCTAAACTTTTAGAAGCCCACAATAGACATAAGAATTATACAGATCATACGGTAAAAGACATGGCATTTTTTATTGGTGTGATTGTACTTCTAAAAGTATCACAAATGAAGGGGTGATGAGATTTGGCTAGAAGGGTAAACGTAGTCCTAGATACATTGGTCCATTTGAGATTCTTGATTCTGTAGGACCACTGGCTTATATATTGGCTTTACCTCCTAATCTATTGGGAGTTCATCTAGTATTTCATGTGTCCATATTGAAGAGATATCATGGTGACGGGGATTACATCATAAAATGAGACTCAACTATGTTATACAAGACCTTCAGTATAAAGAGAAACCGATTGCGATTCTTGACCGTGATGTTTGGAAGCTGCGGAACAAGGATATTAAGTCCGTAAAATTTCAATGGAAGCACTGTCCAGTTGAGGAAGATACTTGGGAAACCGAGAAGGACATGCGAGACAAATATCCCTAGTTGTGCATCGATTCAAGTATGACATCATTTTTTCTTTAGCCTATTTTCCCTATGTTGTCACTCGGGGACGAGTGATAGGTAAATCGATATCTATTGTTATAAATCATATCATCATTATAGAAAAAGCCAACGGGGAAACATTTTGGGCTGGAAAACTTTTTCGTAGTAACTTGGAATTTTCCAACCTAGTCCACATTTGGATAAAATCAGAGTCTGTAAGGTCTAGGGATATCTGGTTACAATTAGCTGATCTAATTATTATTACGATTACATAAGTAGATACCTAAGATGTTAGGGAACCCCTACGACTTTACGGAATTATATTTGGGCAAGTAGGACTACCAAAAGTGATCTTAGAGTGAACAAGTAGTTTCTAAGTGTCATTGGTTGAGGGTGTGTTGTGAAATGGGGGTTTTGGAATTATTTATTTAGTTCATTGTTTCCATGCAAGCCGCTGAGGTGGGATTTTCCTGATAGGGAGGGTCTCTATAGTGCGGTGAGTGTCTCCATAGTGGGACAATTGCGTCTTAAGTCAGAAATAAACCCCAAAACATTTTACTCTACACTTTTTGACATTGAGAGCAAGGAGATGACCCTAATTTATTTATTAATAGTTTTTCACAATTCTTAAGTCTAGTGATAAGTTTTCAACTCCCCGAATCCATTTTTCGATTAGTAGAATGTAATCTATTGAATAATTATCAATGGGGAAGGGATTTGATCGTAGAAATATGGTGCGAAAAGACCTAATTGAGAGACTGGATCATGGGTTTGATCTAGAGTTGATAGAATTATTGGTAATCCTGGTAATTAGTTATTGCTTATTGATTCACGTGTTAGATTAATTGTTTGTAGACCAAGAACAAGCGGAACTAATTCGGAAAGGGAAAATCAAGTTTCTTAGGTGATTCAAGCTTTGTTTGAGGTAGGTTATGGTTGTGATTTCATGTTTTGTGATGTATGTTTGTTCATTATTCATTATCATATGTGTATGTATGTGAATGTTTCATTATTGATCTCAATAGTTGTAAATAAGATAGTTAAATCATTGAATGCCAAGAATCATGACTTGATGGTATGACTTTGAGAAAATACTTGTGATTGTGATTGTGTTTTTTCCTAGTTGAATAGATGAGATATTGCGTTCTGACACACTAATTGGGATAGGTTTCAACATTCTGGATTAACATGGTACCGGTTGCCACATTCTGGCATAAACATTGGATCGGGTACCACGTGTAGGTATGCTAACAGTTTGGGTTTGGGTTCCATAAGAGGACAAATGCCTTGACATAATTGTATATCTTTAGATTGTGAAACTGTACATTGTTTCGTAAATGATATTGTTATTGTATATGTTCGGTGTATGCATGTTGTTATTGTGTTGTAAGGGCTTGTGTATGTTCCACTTAGTGAGATAACCATCTGATCCTACCAGTACATTGTGGTTGTGTATTGATACTGCACTTTCTCTTTCTTTGTTGGGTACAGGGCATCTTCAAGTGGCTATTGACATACCTTATTACAAGATCAATTCTCGTCATTGAATTCAAGGGTGAGTCGGTTGTTCTGGGCTGCCATGAGTTCTCTTTTATGTCTATGTCCAAATTTCGGACTCAGACTAACATTTCAGTTAGTTTTATGTTATTTTGGGGTTGTAACCCTTCTTGTTTAGAATTATGGTTGAACTGTAGATGTTTTTGTAAGTTGAATCTCAGGTTCTAGTCGTTATTTTTTGCATTTGTTTTGTTAGACTTTTAGAGTTTATGGGTACTCTATATTTTCGTTAGCATTTAACCTGCTTCCGTACTTAAATGCCTTAGTATTTTGGTAACATTATTAGTTTGGGTTGTAGTAATGGTTCTCCCGCTGGAGGGTTAGTGTGGGTTCCACTCACGACGGTCTGGATCGTGATAGTAAGCTCAATCAATCTAAAGACACATGTCGCTATTGAAACGATTGAGTAACTCTTGCTCTGACCTCTCTCAACAATTTATAGACTTAGATTCGAGCTTTGTGTATCAATCAAAGGCATTTTCTCTAAGAGATCGAACGAACTCTTAAACAAGATAATCACTATACGTTGTTGCATCATTGCAAGTCTCGATAAAGTGCGCTATATGTTGTTTGGAATTTCCTTTGCCATCAATTTTTTTATGCTTAGGAGGTTGATAGCCATCAAGCTTATTAAAGTTATCAATCCTTTATGGATAATGATTTGAATATGTGGGAGAAAATTTTGATGAAGACTCAGATTTGTCTTTGAAATCCTCTATGATAAAGTCCTTGAATTGATCGATTGGAATCAAACCTTCATCGGAGATATGCATCTCTTTGGTATTTGTTTGCTTTATGCAAAACTATGCTCCTTCTTGAATTTCATGAAGCTTTATAGGTGCTTGACTCGATCTTCTCTCAATGATGTCATCCATCTTATTTTTTAGCTTGGAAAGTTTAGCATCTTGTTCATATGTGCATCTTCTCAATCCTTCAATCGCTTTTGTCAAGCTTTCTAGTTGTTCTTCTATGGTCGAAATCATTTTGATATTATTTGATGCTTGAAAAGTTGATATGAGAGGTAGAGATTGTCCATTGGGAGTGCCAGAATTTTTCGACGATAAAATTCGCGTCGAGAAAATAATTATCAAGAATGAAAAATTATTCAACAATCGTTTTATTGAAGTGAGAGTGTTAAAATCTCTATTATTTCTATGAATTCACCTTTTCAAATATAAATTCAAGGGATCTTGAGCATGATCTTGAATTTTTCTTGAACTTGAACTTTATCTTATTCTTGGATTCAAGGGCTTTGCAGCTTGTTCTTGAATCTTTGATGAACTTGGACTTTAACTTTATCTTGATCTTGACTTGAACTTTATCTTGATCTTGACTTCTAGTTGAATACAAGGGCTTTGAGCTTGATCTTGAATTCGTTGGTTTTGATATTGATCGTTCTTGAACTTCAACCCTTGAATCCTTGAATTCTTTAATTCTTAAACTTGTAGCTTGTTGAGAAATTTGTAGTTTTTGATCCACTAGCTTTCTCTAGCTTCTTGTTAGAATTTTGGTTCCTAATCTGAATTATGAGGACTCCTATTTATAGTTTTAGAATAGAGGAGTTGTGATAGGAATAGGATTCCCTTCGGCCAATAAGATTTAAGTGACATGACATATGAGCTTTGTGGAGTGAGCTTTAATTAAATTCATATTTTTAAGATCTAAATAGTCAACTCAATTATATTAATCCATAATATTTATTTGAACTTATATATTCATGCATTTAATATAATCCGAATTAGTTTATAAATTTATATTTAATAAATTTTACACTATTACAATAGTATTTGTGTGTTAACTAAAATTTGAGGGAAGGCTTTTTAAAAGGTTTCTAAGTTATTTTTTTACTTAGAATTTACATTTGTTGATCAATATTGAGTACACTTATTAAAATACATTATATTTAGTTGTTTTATTCAAGAGATGATAGTATAGATCTTTAATGAATTTTTTTTATTGTACCTTCAACAATTTGAGTAGAGAAATATTGTGTGAATACTCAATTATCGTGTGTTTTCTAATTTGTACTAAGAGATACTTGTAAGAATAACTTTGTAGAAACATAAACCACTAAGTTTAAAACATGTACTTAACACAACAATTATATCATAAGCATAAATAATGACTATAAAATACATACCAGGATCACTAACAATAGAATGAAACATGAAGGAAAAAATCGAGTCCACTAAATGTACAGTGTCACCTTAAGAAAATTATTCTCCTCTTGTACCCAAGGATTAAAGGAATAGATCCTCTCGGGATGGAATGATTCTATTCACCAGTGTAATGATACAAAAATAATGATGTTACTGAGCTAGTCAACAGGAGCAAAGTACACGAATATTTAACTGTGCAAAAGAAGAACAAAAAGAAGTTTAGAATTTTCGTTGTTTTGAAATTTAAAATGAGAAGAAATCTCGCTATTTACAGAGAGTAAAGGGTAGTGTGAACAAATGCTTATTGTACCGTATCGAAAAAGTCACTACTCTTTGAAAAAATTGCAACCAAAGGTCACAACATTTCGTAAAAATCACAACTCTTCGTAAATGTCACTATTTTTCATGAAAAAGGAAGGCTAGTTTTTAAAATAAATAAATTAACAGTGAATACTTGTTTGTGGTGGTGTCACATAGTTGTAAATAAATAAATTAAAAGGAAATCCTTGTTTGTGGTGGCGCCACGAGGTCGGCCTAGGGTTCTCTTATATATATGTATATACTAATAAAATTACACGGGCATCGCACGGGAATTAAATATTAAGGAATTTATAAAAATAATATTTCAAACCTATCATGCATTAAAACTAAAATATTGTATGAAAAATAAAAATTATTACATCTTATAATTTATTTATTCTTAATAACATAAGCATAACTTAATGATTGTAAAAATAAATACCAGGATTTGTGACATAAGCAATGGTGTTGGTAAGCCATTCAACATGAGCAAAGTACACCAATATTTAATTGTGAAGAAGAAAAAGAGGTTCAGAATTTTTGTTATTGTAAAATGAGAAGAAATTCCTCTATTTATAGACAATAAAGGATAATGTGAACAAATATTTATTGTGCCTTATCAGAACGGTTATAATTATTTGGAAAAGTTGCAACCCTTCGTGAAGGTCTCAACCTTCCATAAAAGTCATAACTTTTCATTAAGTCGCAACTTTTCATAGAAGTCGCAATTTTTCATAAAAGTCGCAACAGTTCATTAACGTCATATTTTTTCATAAAAAATGCAACTTTTCATAAAAGTCCCAATTTTTCATTAAATGAAAAGAATTGTTTTGAAAATAAAATAAATTTAAAGAGAATCTTGACTTGTAGTGGCGCCACATAGGCGGGCCTAGGATTCTCCTTTGTATATATACTAAGTAATTTACCCGCGTGAAAGAAATCTTTCTAACTTTTTGAAAAACTTTAACAATAATGGACTATTATAATTTTTTTATAAAAAAAAGTACATTTTTCTTGGTTTTTAGAACATTTCTTGAGAATTAAAATGATTTGACATTATCACATATCTCAAAAATTATAAATATATAATTAATGATTAATAATATCTTGATATCAAATTATTTTAATCTTTTACATAATTTATCATATTATATGTTTGATGATATAATTGTGTTGTTAAAATTGAGTCATGTTTTTATGTAGCAATTGGACATCAATTTTCTTTTTTATATACATGAAAATATAGAATCTGATAATTTTATGATTATCGTAACTCCTTGTATAAAAAAATAATGTGAAAGTTTTTGATAATCAATATTAGTTATATATATATTAACGATTTACTTAATATTTTTAAAAATTGATTATGAGAGTCAAATTAAGAAAACAAGTAGAATGCAATTTTAATATGAAGATTATTTTATAGAGAAAAATTATAGTAAATATCTATTATAAAATTTTGAAGTAATAGTTAATTTCTATTAAATTAATATGTAGATATTTAAATTTTCAATTAATATTATACATATATAAATGAAAAATAAATTTAAAAACTCAAATCTGTAAAAGTATGATGCAACTTATGCAACATGAGTCTTTTATGTATTTATTGAATTGGAATGAAATAACAGTAAAAGAATCGCAAAAATATAATGATAATATAGTCTTTCTTAAATAATTTTTTTATTATTATTTTTATCAATTATTATTATTATATTTTTATTATTAATTAATACAATAAAAATATATTTTCTCAAATTTTGAGGACTAATACATAGGTAATAAAAAAACTTTCTCATTGATTTTCTCTATCTTCTTAATGATATTTTTTCTTTTTTCTTTTTTTGCAATAAGAATTTAATTTCATAGGATTTTTTATATACATGTATCAGTTCATTGTGTTATTTAAAAGGGAAAATTACGCACATAAGCAAATTTATATTATTTAATTACTTATCATAGCTATAGTTTGCTATAATTACCATTCACGACTAACATTATACATTAATTACATGGGCTGACTTCAAGTTTGTATAATTATTCATGTTTGTTTATGTATAATTCGCCAAGATATACAAAAAAAATATGTATAACATACAATTGTTTAGCCTATATACATATACCATTCACCTCTCTCCCACTCTATGCCCTCTCTCGCTCGCCTCTTCTGAATCTCGCTCACCTCTCTCCTCCCTCTCCCAATTTCGCTGCCATTTATACAAATATATATGTATAATATACAGTTATATACAATTATGTACATATACAATTCACCTCTCTCCCACTCTCTGCCCTCTCTCGCTGGCCTCTCTCCTCCCTCTCTCAATCTCGCTCTCCACTCTCCTCTCTCTCCCAGTCTCGCTCGCCTCTCTCCTCCCTCTCCCAATCTCTCTTGTCATATATACAATTACATATGTATAATATACAATTATATAACCAATATACATATACAATTCACCTTTCTCCCACTCTTTTCCCCCTCTCTCTCTCCTCTCTCCTCTCTCTCCCAGTCTCGCTCGCATCTCTCCTCTATATAACATGTAGCTACAAATTGTAATTATCAAACTATAGATATGAAAGTAATTAATTATTTTTAAGTGGCTATATGTGAAAGTTTCCCTATTTAAAACTGATTGGAAATTAATTGTTAAAAATATTGTTTATGTGTAAGAATTATATAGTACTAAAATATCATATAATTATATATATTTTAAATATAAAAATATCATATAATTATATGTATTTTTTTCCAAAAAAAAAAAATATGATATAATTGATACTTAATTTAAGAAAAAATAAAAGCTAAAATTTAAAATTTTGAATATCATTCTTATAATTTGATAATAAAGTATTTAAAGTTGTTTTATGTAGAGCTGTCAATATGGGCTAGCCCACCCCATCCGGGCTAATCCATACATGCTTTGATATTTTACGGGTCAGGCCGGGCAACTCCATTTTTGGTGTGACCAGAAAATGGCCGGCCCAACCCACAAGTACGTGGGCTACAGGCTTGTCGGGCCAGCCACTTTTTTAAAAATTATATTATTTTTAAAATTATTAAATTAAATTATAGATTATACTTTAAAAATATTATCATAAATATCGACAAAACAATATTACATGATGTTAATGTTACTACTTTTTAATCAATCCACAAATAAAATTATCTTTATAATATTTATTAAGTTTTTTTTCAAGTAAAAGTATAAATATCTAAATAGAAATATTAAGACTCTCTTTAGTTTTAAATTTTAATATTATATTATATTTTTTTATTAATTTGTATTGGCCCACAGGTCGGCCCTACCGATATTTCTCAAGCCCCACAAATCAGCAGGCTTTGGTCGGGCAGCCCTTTTCTCATATGGGCTCCAATAATCGTAGTCCAGCCCTATTAATTCTCGGATTAGGCCAAACCGGTCCAACAGGCCTAGCACATATTGACGGCTCTAGTTTTATGATTATCATTATCATAATCATAATCATAATCATAAAACTTCTCTTTGTTACAATTTATCTTTTTCTAATATTTAATTTTATTAGATTTCTATTTTTCTAACAAGATGATGATACAGATGCTGAGAGTATCTATGATTTTAAATAATCTAATAAACAAATAAAATAACACTAAAATTCATTATTGTAGATAATGTAGATAACTTATAAGCTTTAATATTGATTTGTTTTCACAAGTATTCTACTATAACATATCAATCTATTAGATGTTAACACTCTCTCATATAAATTTACTATATTATTTTATAATAGTTGACTTTGAAATTATCAATAAATTATCGTGTAACGCGCGGATGCGTATAATAGTCTATATAATAGGAGGAAAAAAAATTACACATATCAGCACTACAAATTTTGATAATTTTAAACTATAAATTATTAAACATTATATAACTAATAAAATATTCTCTAAGTCTAAATTTAAAATAAAAATATGCATGTCAAATAAAAATCAATTGATTATTTAACTCATCTTCAATGAACGTTAAATAGATTATTATTATTATTGTTTGAAATACTATCGAGGATAGATTTACTATATAAAAATAATAATTTATACACTTTTTAAAAATAAAAAATAAAACGACAGTTATATAAAAAGTGACAAAAGTCCCCAATTTACATAAACACTAACACTGACAAAATTCATCAATTTACATACAAATTTACTATTTTAAAACAAATTAATTATACACTAAAAAAAACGACAGTTATATAGAAACTAATAAAAGTCCTCAATTTACATAAACACTAACACTGTCAAAAGTCATCAAAGGTCTATATTTTTTATTAATTTTTTTTAAAGTTCAATTTATAGATTTATAAAGATTGTGTTTTTTTTTAAAAAAAAAAACACTTAATCTAGGAATATTTAAGAGTTGGAGTCTTCATATTTGATGAATATATTATTTATGACAACAGAATAAATATATTAGTATTTTGTTTCAAATTTAAAAGAAATAAAAAAAACTAGAGCAGTTTCATAACCACTCAACAATTGTTCCCTTTACAAGGAAACTTCAACTACATCGATAGACTGCATTTTTAAATGCATGTATTATACATCGAACTTCTTTCACTAAAAAAAATTACGTTATTCTCTGAAATTTGAAACAGACATGACTACACAATTTTAATACAAATTGAGAAATTACAGCCAAATATATGCAATGAACCTGATAGCCGTGTTGTTCACTTGTGGATAATACCATATAAATCGAAGCCATGAATAATACCTTACTTTTTAGAGATGGTTTTGCAGGATGAAAAGGTAATATTAATATAAATATTTTTTTATTTACACGATAATAAGTATCATAACACAATTAGTTTATAAATACAATTCCCTTCTCTTTATTCTTTAGTTTATGTTTATGTGATTTTCAAATTCTTCATTCTTAGAAATTCTATATGCTCTATGCATTTTGAATTTGGTTAAATCGTCCACGCGCCAATCATGATTTATTTCTAGCGAATTTAAGTTCTTGAAAGCTTAGAAATTGAGTTCTTGATGGATTTGATAAAGTTACATTAATTCTTTGAGTTGTTGAAATTGTTGAGGTAATTTTTGAATCCAATCCATGAAATTAGTTCGCTTTTGAGTAGAACCTGATCAACTTTTAATATTTAATTAATTCTAAGTGTTTGGGGAAAGAACCCATGTAGTTTAGAAGGTTTAGATAGGAAAAACAAAGAAGAAATGTCGTCGGACGATGTTTGACATTAGTGGCGTGTCACACTCCCATCTCCCAAATTTGAAAATTTCAGCTTCGCGTCGCGGAGGTGACACGAGGTGTTCTGCCTAAAAATCCATTTTCGAAACCAAATTTAAAAAACTTCTCCGCCTCACGGACCCGCCTTCAAATATTGATTTTTGGTCTTTTCTCATGTCTAGCTATCTAGAATTATTCCTAAACATCATGAGATCTTTACAATCACAAATTATAATCCTTTGATCCATAATTCAATCCAAGGATCAGTTAAGAGTCAAGTCAAGAGCAGTTAAGAATCAAAGTAAAGAGAAGTCATGAGTCAAGTTAAGATAAATTTTTAAAGTTTTTCAAAAGTATTTCACAAATGTTTTAATCTTTTTTTTAGACTTATGTTTTTAGTTCAGGAAAGAGTAAAGTTGAAGTTCTTTTCTTCAAAGAAGTCTAGGGTGTATGTATTTCCAAAAAGATTTAAAATGTTTTCACATTTAAATAAGAACGGAAACTGAGATTTCGAAAGAGCTTCCAGGCTAGTATTCAGAAAAGAGTAATCACTTTCTAAATGAAGCAAGAGAGGAACTTAGATTTTCAAAATAGCACTTGACTTATGTTTTTTAGCACTAATCTCAAATCAAAGAAGAAGTATGTTATTAGACATAAAGAGCTAATATAATATATAATTTTTTGGGAGAAGTATTGAGCACCGATATGAGGAAAAGTTCAAACAACTATCAGCCCCCATAAACCATGTAGTCATCATGGGTATAAGGGTCATACTGTTTAGATGAATCATGTTCACATAGACGATTGGATCCACATAGTAGTTCAGGTCCTATACTTTTGGCCGGGTATAGGATGCGCTGGCCGCGTGAGGTAGATTGCATCATCATCACTATAACTCTTAAGTTGGTTGTCGGTTAGAGAAACTCCCACAACAATAATTGAATGGTTCCTCAAGGGGTTCAACTTAGTATGAATGGGGGTATGAGACTACATTGATGCATTACACAAGTAAACTCTAAGAGGGAGCATGGTATGTCTTTTATTATATTATGATTATGAGTTGACATCATGTTTTAAATAGTTTTCCTTTTCATTATGTTGAACTTGTTTTAAACTGCTCTATAATGAAATGAGTTCAATTAAGTATTCATGAGTTGATAAGATCCAAGGTAAGTGTTTCTTTCAAAATCTCCTTTGAGCCAATGTTGCTTTAGCATTCATACTCGCATACTCGAACATTCAATGTATTAATGCCAGTTGGCTTGTATCGTCTCATGATGCAGACACAGGTAACTAGGATCGGCATTTCAGCGCACCGTTGATCCAGTGAGCAGTTCTGGGTCAGTTAGTGAGTCTCCTTGCATTCCAGAGGACCTATTTTCATTTCTTTCTAGTTACTTCATTAGGATATTGTGGGGTTTGTACGAACATCAATCTAAGTTGTTTTAGAGGCTTCACAGACGGTCAAATATTAGTTCTTTGGGTCTTTTCATTATCATTTTGTATTGTTAAGACTTGGGTTTCCACTATTGGCCAAGTTGAATGTTTAACCTTTAAGCATTCGCAGTTATTTTAGTATTCAGTTAAGTGTTATTGCACTTTATTATTATGTATTCTCTTTGGATGAGTTAAGTAAGCTAGACCATGGTTTCTCTTAGGGCCATCAATGGTCTTTGAGTGTCAGTCCCGCCCAGGGTGTAGGCTCGGGGCGTGACAATCTTGGTATCATATCCAGGTTTCAAGAGTCCTAGAGAGTCTATGAAGTCGTATCTGTGGAGTCGTTGTTATCGGGGTGAAGCGCGCCACATCTATAATTAGGAGACAGCAAAAGAGGAATTTCTTCACTTCTTTCATATTCATTTCGTGTCTTAGAGTTTGATCTCTAAAAAAGTTTTCCTCTAAGTCATGCTTGCACATGTTTTTAGAAAATCACGCCTTTACAAAGAGAAGTTAGAGGTCGTACAACTAGGAGAAATTTTGCAGTTCAAGAGTTACCAAATGCCCATGAAGTGTAACCTCAAGGGGAAATTAACCATGCTGAATTTTATAAAGCTATCCTGATGTTAAGTAAAGTTGTGACTCGTCAAGTTTGACAGAGAGGTAATCGATATGAGGTAATAAATGAAGGGTATATCTAGAGTCTGGTTCAACAAATGGAGAAAGAATAAGGCTGAAGACGTGCCAATAGTGGGTTGGGTTGTGTTTTAGAATGCTCTTATGGGAGGTTTCTTTCCATGTGAGTTGCGAAAGGCAAAGATAAGAGAGTTCTCACTCTTAGTCCAAAGTCTATGAATGTTGTTCAGTAGATTCTGATGTTCACACAACTTTCCCGCTATGCTCATAAGATGGTCTTTGACATATGGAGCCGTATGATTTTATTTGTTGTTGGGTTTTCTCGTTAGTCAAGAAAAGAAGGCAAAGTAGCTATGTTGATAGGGAATATGGACATTGCAAGACTTATGATCCATGTACAACAAGTTGAGGATGATAAGCTTAAGAATAGAGAATAGTTTAAGAATAAGATTGCTAAGACATCAGGGAACGAGTTTGGGCAACAAAAGTGTAACGCAAATTGGTCATCCTTCAAGCAGAAGCATAAGGCACCTCCTCCATCATCTGCTACTGCACCTGCACCTAGGAACAAAGGTGAGTACAATGGTTAGAATTTCAGAGCTAAAGTTATCCATTCTCAGGGTACTGTGGCTCAAGGGGGAAGTATTTCTCCTGTCTACGCCAAGTGTGGTAGGAACTATTTGGGTACTTGTCAGGAGGGCTGCATTGGTTATTTCAGGTATGGTCAGAATGGGCATTTTCATACAAGTGTGTCCAAAGAACTGGCAAGGTAATGATAATGGGGGAAATAGAGACAGTCTACTTTAGTTGCTCCACCAGAAGGAGCTGCTCCTAGAGGAGCTACATACAGTATTAGCGGAGGACCAAACATGTTGTATTCTATCAACAGTCACCAAGAGCAAGAGGATTCGCCAGATGTTTTCACTAGTATGATCCAAGTCTTTTACTTTACTGCTTATGCTTTGCTAGACCCAGAGGTGAGATTTTTTTTAGTAACCCCTTATGTTGCAAATAAGTTTGATGTTACTCCTAAGAAACTTAGTGAACAATTCAGTGTTTCTACACATGTTAGAGATTCTATTCTAGTAGAAAGAGTCTATCGTGATTGTCCCATTTCCATCAATTACAATAGTACCATAATTGATTTTAGTGAGTTCGTAATGGTAGATTTCGATGTCATTCTTTGTATAGATTTGATTCAAGCGTAATATACCTCAGTTGAATGTATGACTCAAGTAGTAAAGTTTCAGTTTCCAAGTGTGCAAGTCTTACGGTGGAAAAGCAGTTTAACCGTGTGTAAGGGTCATTTAATTTCGTAACTTACAGCTAGGAAATTAGTTTTCATGGAGTGTTTCTATCACTTGTTCTGATATAATGACTTAAATATTGACGTACCTCCTATTTAATCAATTCCTGTGGTAAAAGAGTTTCCATATGTCTTTCTAGATGATCTTCTCGGAGTCCCTCTTGAGAAAGAGATAGACTTCGGTATAGATATTCTTCCAGATACTCGTCTGATATCTATTATGCCATATAGAATGGAACCAACAGAATTGAAAGATCTTAAAGAGAAGTTAAAGGATTTATTAGATAAGGGTTTCATTCGACCAAGTGTCTCACCTTGGGGTGCTGTGGTCTTTCTTTTGAGAAAGAAATATGGTTCCCTTAGGATGTGTATAGATTACCGTCAGTTGAACAAGGTCACAATCAAGATTAAGTATCCTCTTCCAAAAATTGATGATCTTCTTAATCAGCTTCAGTGTTCTTCATGTTTCTCAAAAATTGACCTTAGATTAGGCTACCATCAGTTAAGATTAAGGGAATGTGATATTCCAGGGACAACCTTCAGGACCCGTTATGGTCATTATGAGTTTATGATCATGCCGTTCAATTTAACTAATGCACTGGTAGCGTTCATGGACCTTATGAATAAAGTATGCAAACTTAATTTAGATTTGTTTTTATCGTCTTCATTGATTACGTACTAATATGTTCAAAGAATGAAGAAGAATATGCTAGTCATCTTAAAATAGTTCTTCAGAGTTTGAAAGATAAGGAGTTATATGCTAAATTCTCTAAGTGTAAATTTTGGATTGAGTTTGTGGCTTTGTTAGGCCACATAGTGTTTGGAGAGGGAATTAAAGTTGATACTTAGAAAAATTGAGGCAGTGCAGAATTGGCCTAGACCCACATCCCTAACTGACATAAGGAGTTTCTTGGGTTTGGCTGGCTATTATAGACAATTCATAGAGGGGTTCTCATCTATTTTGTCTCCTTTGATGAAGTTGACTCAGAAAATAGTGAAGCTTCAATGGTCTAAAGCATGTGACAAAAGCTTTCAGGAATTGAAAAAGAAGTTGACTACATGCCCAATTTTGACTTTATATCGGAAGGTACTCAAGGTTTTGTGATGTATTGTGATGCATCTAGAGTTGGTTTTAGTTGTGTGTTAATGCAGAATGGAAAAGTTATAACTTATGCCTTCAGACAGTCTAAAATTCATGTGAGGAATTATCAAACCCATGACTTAGAGTTGGCTAATATAGTTTTCTCTTTGAAGATATGGTTCCATTATCTTTATGGTGTGCATGTGGATGTGTTCACTGATCACACAAGCGTACAATATATGTTCACTCAGAAAGAGATTAATCTCAGATAAAGGAGGTGGTTAGAATTGCTAAAGAATTATGACAAGAGTATTCTTTACGACCTTTTTAAGGATAATATTATTGTTGATGCCTTGAGCAGGTTGTCTATGGGTAGTACCGCCCATGTTGACGTATAAAAGAGAGAGTTAGTGATCGATGTGCATAGACTTGCACGATTGGAGTTCGAATAATGGATTCCACATAAAGAAGAGTAGTGGTGAGGAATGACCATGAGTGCTTATTAGTGTTAGAAGTAAGAGGCAAGCAAGACCAAGATCCCATTTTTCTTGAATTGAAGTCATGTGTTCATAAGCAAAAAATATTAGCTTTTGAACAAGGGGTAGATGGTCTGTTAAGACATCAAGGTAGGTGGTGTGTACCAATGGTCGATGGAACCCAAGAGAGGATCATGGAGGAAGCTCATAGCTCCATATATTCCATTCATCCGGGTTTCACAAAGATGTACCGTGACTTGAGAGAGGTCTATTTGCGGAATAGCATGAAGAAGAGATATCCATATCTCTTCAAATTAGGAGAAATTCCATAATTATGTAGTAATCCTTTCTTAGTATTTATTTACAATTTGGCATGTTTGGTTACATTTGCTTGTGGGGTGTTTGAAATTTATGTTACACCCTTAACTTAGTTAGAGTAATCTTATTCGAGGACGAATGTTCCCAGCGGGGGATATTGTAACACCTTAAAATTTGAAATAACTAAGAATAAGCTAAAAAGTAAAAATACTCATTTTTGGAAAGAATGAAAATTTGAAAAATTGTTTAAGTTAGGAAAAATGAATTTTTAGAAAACTTCAAATGGGCATAACATCTAGCTCGTGATGATTTAGGTGTACCTCAAGAAATGATTGGAAAGCTTTTGCAATAATCTTTCTAACGCCGACAAGTTAGCGCGATTCCGAGTTTGTATGAGTGAGTTATGTCCTTTAGAAGTTGGGCTATTGGAATAAGGAAAGTCCAATCCATATTTTAAAAGGGTAGATTGGTCTTTTCCTTACCCAATTAATTTATTTCATTTTTGGTGATTAAGTTAGGGTCTAGTAAAAATAGATCAGTTTACTTTTTTACCAATATACGTTAGGGCTTGAAGAAGAGAGAGAAGAAGAGGAGAAAGGATAAGAGAAGCAAGATTCGCAAAGATCGCCGACTTTAGCTTGTGGATTTTGTCGGGGGGGGGGGGGGCATCCCTACAAGGTATGTAAGATCACATAGCATTGGGTTAATTTTCCTACACACCAATCATGATTTATTGTAATGAATTTATGTTCTTGAAAGATTACAAATTGAGCTCTTGATGGATTTTATGAAGTTATATTAATTCCTCGATTTGTTGAAATCATTGAGGTGTAGTTTAAATTGAATCCATGAAATTAGTATAAATTTGAGTAGAATCTGATGTACTTTTAACATTTAATCGATTCTAAATGTTTGGGGAAAGAACCCATGGAGTTTAGAGGTGAAAACGAAGAAGAAATTCCATCATACGATATTTGACATCAGTGACACGTCGCGCCCCACTCCCCAGATTTGAAAATTTCTGCTTCGCAACGCGGAGCTGATACGAGGCTTTTTGCCTCAAAATTCATTTTTGAAACCAAAATTTAAAAGCTTCTCAACGTCGTGGACCAACCTTCAAATATTGAATTGTAGTCTTTTCTCATGTCTACCTATCTCTAATAATTCCTAAACATCATGAGATCTTTCCAATCACAAATCATAATCCTTGAATCCATAATTTAATCCAAGGATCGGTTAAAAGTCAAGTCAAGAGAAGTTAAGAATCAAAGTCAAGTAAAGTCAAGAGTCAATTTAAGATAATTTTAAAAAGTTTTTCAAAATCCTTTCACAAATGTTTTGACCTTGTTTAAAGACTTAAGTTTAAGTTCAGTACAGACTAAAGTTGAAGTTCTTTTCTTCAAAGAAGTATATGGAGACTATGTATTCCTAAAGAGATTTAAAATGTTTTCACATTTAAATAAAAATGGAAACTGAGATTTCCAACGAGCTTTGGGGATAGTTTTCAGAAAAGAGTATTCACTTTCAAAATGAAGCAAGAGAGGAACTGAGATTTCAAAAATAGCCTTTGAGATAAGTTTTTGAGCACTAATCTCAAATCACACACGAAGTATGTTTTTAAACATAAAGAGATTATAATATATTATTTTCAGAGTAGTATTGAACACCTATATGGGGGAGAGTTCAAATAGCTATCAACCCCCATAAAGCATGTAGTCATCATATGTATAAAAGTACTATACTTTTTAGATGAATCCTTTTCACAAAGACTAGTGGATCCACTTAGTAGTTGAGGTCCTATACCTTTGGCCGGGTACAAGATGCGCTCGCAACGTGAGATAGATCGCTCTATCATCACTATAACTCTTAAGTGATGGTTGTCGGCTATAGAAATTCTTACAGCAGTAATTCCATGGTTCCTCAAGGGGTTCTGTATAGTATGATTGAAGGTGTGATACTTCACTCATGTATTACAAAAGTAGACTTTGAGAGGAAGCATGGTATGTCTTTTATGATATTATGATTATGAGTTGACATAATGTTTTAAATGGTTTTCCTTTTTCTTTATATTTCACTTGTTTTAAACTGCTTTATAATGAAATGAGTTCAGTTAAGTATTCATGAGTTGAGAATAGCCAACGTAAGTGTTTCTTTTAGAAATTTTTTGGAGCCTATGTTGTTGAAACATTCCAACTCGCATATTTGTACATTTAATATACTGAAACGAATTGTCCTGCATCATCTTTATGATGCAGACAAATGTAACTAGGATTGGCATTCGAGCGTATCGCTGATCCAGTGAGCAGTTTAGAGTTAGTCACTAAGCCTCCTTGCATTTAGGAGGATCTATTTTCATTGGTTTCTATTTAGTTCATTAGGATGTTGTGTTGTTTATCCAAACATCCATCTCAGTTGTTTTAGAGGCTTCATAGACTGTCAGATGTTAATCCTTTGAGTCTTTTCATTATCATTTCATATTCGTAAGACTTGGGTTACCAGTTTTGGTTAAGTTGAATGTTTAACTTTTTATCATTCTCAGTTATTTTAGTATTCAATTCAATTAAGTACTTTTGATCTTTATTAAAATGCATATTGTCTTCCGCTGAGTTAGGTAAACCAGTCCAAGGGTTCTCTTGGGGCAGCAATGGTCTTCAAGTTCCAGTCCCGCATAGGGTAGGCTCGAGGCGTGACAAAAATTAAAAAAAAATTTACTCTTTTGAATTTTTTCCCATTGGCTAATTCGTTACTTCACTGTATCAAGTTACTAACATTGTCATAACTTTTTACTCAAACCTCAAATCGTTGTGAAATTGATAGCACTGGAATGAAGATTCAAATAACTTAAAAGGGAAGAGACATAAATTCCCCCCAAAACATTTAATGAAAAGTCATTTACACATTTAAACTATCATGGCGACCCATTACACACCTAATCTTGTTTAAAGTGGTAACAACCCTAAAATTGAACTAGGTTAAACTAGAACCTATCATGTGTGCTATGAGTTAATAAATAATTACTAAGGTGTTAAAATAATGAATTATATATTTAGAGGGAAGGTTGTAGAGTTTGGAAGTTAAACGTCGAAGAACAATAAAGACTTCCGGGAACTAGGCTTGTGTGTGTTAGCGTGCCTTTGCATGTTTTATGTGTTTTTTGGTGTCTATAGTAGAGGACTCTAACACCTAGATGACCATGTTTAGGGTCAAAACGTACATAAACGACACCCCAAGGACCACCCTAAGGGTCCTAGAGGATGACCTAAACTTTTGTCCCAAAGCTGTCAAGATTGTCCAAACCACGCCCCACAAACGACACCCCTTTGATTGAATGACTCCCCGTAGTTGGGTGGCTTGGATCCACACTTATTTTTTGGAGACTAGCCCCTATTTTGGGAATCTATGACCAAAACCACGGACCAGCAAGACGGTCCATTGTTTAGTTGACGGTGCATCGATTGCAACGTCGTGTGGGCCTGCACTTTTTCTGCAGGTCTCGGCCAGGGTGAGGGTAATTTGGGAAATTAACCCAATGTCTTAATTAAGTCCAAGACGGATATTTTAGGTGTTTTTAATTATTTTAAGTTAGTTTATATACCTAAAACCTAAATTATACCTTACTTTTCAAAATCAAAACCCAAGATCAAATTAAGTTCTCTCTAGACTCCATTGAAGCTTGAAGCAAGGTTGAAGCTAGGATTGAAGTTCTTCATTGATTTCTCCATAAATTTTGTGGGATTTATTCAATAAAGGTATGATGATTCATCCTTGATTCTTATTCCATTCAAGGAGACAATTCCAAAGGCTTTTCAAAGATTTTACAAAACCTTAAAGTCCTATTTTGAATTCTAAGCATGAGTTCTTGCATGAAAAACATTGGATGGATATTTTATGGATAGATCAAATTGAATGTTTTAAGATCAAAAACTCCATTAACCCATGTATTTCTTTAATTCCTAATGTTGGCTCTAAAGAGGGTGAATTGATCATGTCTTTATTGTATTGAATTCATGTGTAGATTGTATTGGTCTATTGAATTATTTATTGATCAATGTTAGAATTGTTCATAGCTTGCCTTATAATGTTGATATCTATACTGAGTATTGATGGATCATTGATATGGATGAATTGTTGGCCTAGTAATGTATTCATTATTATTGTAAAGATCTCTTGTTATGTGAATTTGTTGGAAAGGCTAAGGAATGGAGATTATGGCTATTAGAAGGTGCTGAGTTGACCTAATTCCTTTGTTTAATAATAATCGATATTGAATTATCCTTGATTGGTATGTTCCACTTATAGTGGCGGTGTTTAATTGTTATATATGTTATAAATATGGCCTTGTCGGCATTATTATGTAAATTATGGTATGATTATGATATAGTATATGTGAAGGTATAAAGTTAAGGTACTCTTGTATAGTTTATATGACCTTGCATGGGTGCTATAATGATATGAGTTAATATTCTTCTTCTCTAGTTGTTGATATATGATGATGAAGGACTGGGATGAGCCTTTCGAGAATGGTGTTATATCTTGTGTGGTAGACGAGTTGTCCCTACTTGGTGGTTGAAAGGTATTGTATAAATGAAAGTCTAGGCTCGGTAGACATAAAGTTGGTTCCTTTTCTTGAATGATTAAATGAGGTATTCTAGAGTATGTCTTGAACAGGTAGACCTAAGTATGGTGCCCTTTCTTGATGAGTCTAGAACCCTAAGTGAATGTAAAACCTTCAATAATGTAAAGAATGTTAATGAAAACTCTTGGATCGATATGCCTAAGGCGCCCTTTCAAGAGTAATCAAATGAGCTATCCTAATAGACCTTGGTTGGAAGCCCTAGTGGATCCATCCTTGGAAGAAAAATTATGATGAGTTGGTAGGACTTTGGTGATGGTACCTTCTCTAATACAACTAGGGAATGAATTAATCTATGAGAAACAAGACAAAGCACAGAGAGGATATGCATGTGGTAGTAGCTCTACTTGAGTAGGAGACTAGAGAACAAAGAAGCCCTTGATATCCCTAAACCATATGCCAACATGGGATGATTACTCATTTTACCTTTGGCAAGTAGAATACCTTCCATGGTGTGAGGTCCTTTATGACATCGGATTTCATACCTAGCTCATGTGTTCTATGTCAGTTTGTGCCTATTCTTATCATATGACATTTGCATTCTAGTATTGGAGAAGTTCTACAACGCATAGGTAGTGGAAATGGATGCTATCTATACATGGCATGAGTAGGCTTAGAAGGTTCTAGGATGAGTTCCGTAGGTCTTCTAAGAACGTTATGTGAAGTCCCCTAATTGATTGCTTGTCTTTTAAATGACTCTAATGTATAAGATTCTCTTAGTAAAGAATGTATAATTGAAAGGTTCTTATCTAGGGTAGCTTTGAGGATCACCTAGGTGTGCTTGAAGAGGATGCATGGGCGGTCTCTTCATGTCTTACTCAAGTGAGTCTTAGAGTAACTTTAGGTAGAGGGTCTAAAGGAATGAAAAGTCTTATTTGGTGAATGTTGAGTGTGTCTTAGATGTGATTGTTGAATAGTATATTCCTTTTAAACTCTTATGATGAAGAATTCTATCCAAATAGCATGAAAACATATTTCAATGTAAATGTCCCTTTTTGCGTGATTTTCTTGAATGTTCACCATGATTAGTGCATTCAATGTGCTAATTACATATGTTTTCTATGTCTATAAGTGTAGGTGGACAGTGAGGATATTCTTAGAAGTTGAGCTTGGGAATAACATTCTCTCAATATTGGTATGTCCTCATATGTTCGAGGATATTTCTTATGTTTTAGTTTCGTTTTTAAAGACTTTGTAATAGACTATTGTTTCTTTCTAATTGATGTAAGGGCTGTCACCCTATGTTATTATATGTGTGTAAGATGGCTTATGAAGTTACTTAGTTGTTTCTTATCTATAAAAGAGTTTGACTATTTTCATGAAAAGTTTTAATTCCGCACTACTTTTCATATATATGCGATGAATGATGTCTAAGGGCTTGTTAAAACCTCTGAGAGGTCGAGTACACCGTGTAGTGACCTTGGGGTGCTCTCGTGTCGTTACAAACTTGGTATCAGAGCATAAGGTTATGAAGTAGTCTTTAGGGTTCAAAGTCTCATAAAAGCCACGTCTAATAGAGTCTTGTTCATCGGTGGTGAGTCACGACAGATCTAAGAGCGAGAGGCTATTGGACGATAGAAGTTTCCCATTCTTCATTACCCTTGTGTCAAGCCATAGAGTGGAGGTTATAAGTGTTTTTTTCCTAATCACTTCTCTTGTGTTTATAGGATATAATACAAGAAGTACGCCCGCAAGAAGAGTTGATAAGGAAGTTATGAATGAGGTAGTTCCTCCCCGAGGTGAACAAGTTCCCCAAGGTGTTCAAGTTCCTCAAGTTGAACAAGTATCTATACCTAATCAAGGGAATGAGATGCCGGTGGTTCCCCCGGACATGACTAATTAGGAAATTAGAGGAGTTTTTTTTAACCTAGCCTGAGCAATGAATGACGACTCAAGTGAATTGAGATGTAGGGCCTAGAATGAGTGCTCTTGAGAGTACCATGTCCTCTAGGTTGAGAGACATTGTGAGGATGATTACTCCTACCTTTCTTGGCTCTAAGGTGGGAGAGGATCCCCAAGCCTTCTTCGATGAGGTGTATAAGATAGTACCAATAGAAAGGGGTTGCTCAAGTGTTGTTCACACAATGGAAAGCGAAAAGGCCGGTTGAATCGTGTTCAAAATGGGAAGAGCTTAAGGAAGCATTCTTAGAGATATACTTTCTCCATGAGAAGATAGAGGTTAAGGTTGAGGAGTTTATAAACCTTGGGCAAGGTAACATGAGTGTTGAGGAGTATTCCTTTAAATGTACTCTATTGTCTAAATATGCTCCATCTTTGGTGTCTAACCCTAGAGATGAGATGAGTAGGTTCTTGAACGGTGTTTCCGACCTTGTAAAGAAAGAGTGTCGTACGACAATGCTTCATGGTGACATGACTCTAGCTAGGCTTATGGTGTATGCTCAATCTATTGAAGAGTCCAAGCTTGGGAGGAGAGGTAGAGATGTTAAAAGAGGAAGAACCAATGAGCAAGTCAACCTAGGTTTAAGAAGAGGGCTCCAAACCAAGATGTTCCTAGTGCTCCTAAGGCTAACTATAAGAGGGGTGGTGGTTTCGACATTGATAAACCTACTTGCTCAAATTGTGGGAAGATACATTTTTGGAAGTGTCTAGCCAGTACTAGTGGGTGCTTTGGATGTGGGAAGGATGATCACAAGGTGAGAGATTGTCCTACCATTGTAGCTAGAAGAAGAGAGGCCAAGCAAGCTCCTTCTAGTGGGCTGGATGTTGGTGAACCAAGGAGAAATCGCTTACCAAGGAAGCAAATCCAGATGAAGGTGCCGGTAAGTTATAGTTTTCCCTTTTGTGTGTTGATGGGTTTCTCCTAAGTGGGGGAGTACGGTGAATAGTTGGGTTGATGAATTTTGTCTCTTCTACTCTATTTTATTCAAGGTTGAGAGTTAGAACTTTCTAATAGCATGTTGCATGTGTTTAGGATTCTAAGTGAAAGTGAATTTCATTGATCTCTTTGCATTGTGCATATTTCCATGAGGTTGTTTTTATATGATAAATTGAGTTCAAATAATTTTGCCTTTCATATTGTTATGCCATTATAGTGAATTGCCTAAATGTTGCATGAGTAAACTTGTAAGCATGCTTAATAGTGAACTTCTTGAAATTGTTGGATAACTGTGTTTTATGAGATTTTGGCATGATGTGCTTAGAATTAATGTGATAGCATGATGATATGTGGAGAAGGAAGTTCTTCCTATGTGAAATGAGAAAAGGTAGAGTCTTATTGCATGATAAGTCATAGTTGTTGTGTAACACTCCAAAAGTTCAAGACCTAATATAGAGCCTCATATGTTGGTCCAAGGTTGGTAAAACAGTTAAGACCTAAAATAATTTTTATAAGTCACATAGGAAGTTTTAGAGTCAAGACATCAAGAAACGTCAATGACGTCTGGAGACTAGTAAAAGAGGTGCTTGTGTGACTTAGCAAATTTCATGGGGTTTTAGGAGTCGGAATTTGATGAAATTTGGTGGAAAGGTGTTAAACTAGTGTTAGAGTGTGTTTAGGTTCGAAACGTACGGGTACGACTACCCAAGGACCACCTTATGGGTCCTTGGAGATGACCCTTGCATTTGACCCAAATTTGCAAAACTTGGCAGTGGCTACCTACGCTTTCCATCGACGAGGCGTAGCCTGGATGATGGGGCGTCGATGCCTCCTTCGTTGAACACTTAGACAAAGTTCAAGACTGGTACAAAAGACCAGTCGCTGAACTTATCAATGGATTGACAGTACGGTGGTGGGCATCGGGCGTCGACTGACCTACAGACCATATGTCGAGGTCTCGTAGGGTAGTCCTGCAATTTCAATGTCCTATTTTAAGTTGGTCAACTTAATTGTTTAATTATTTAGGGGTTTAATTAGTGGTTAAGGGGTTCTCAATTAAGTTATTTAAGTGACTATATAAGCTACCCTAAGTCTAAACCCAACTTAACACCCCACAATTCCCAAACTCAAATTACTCTTCCTTCTCTCTACTTTCTCTTCCCAAAAGAAGACTCCATTGAAGGGAAAATTCTAAGAGTTATAGGGCTTCAATAACATCAATTTCCCCCATCAATATTCAAGGATTAACAAGGTATGGGAACCTTTCACCTTTGGGATTCCTTTCCCCAAAGGGCTCTTCCAAATTGATTTCCAAAAGATGAATTGAACATGGGTTTCTTTCTAATCCGAAATTGATCTTTCAAATTGTATTGTTTTTTATTTCCTTTGATTATTATGATTATATTGTGATATATTATTGGTTAATTATGTTAGTTATTGATGTTAAACATAGTATGTGGGGTAGATCTTGAATTGACCCAAATTCCCTAACCCTAGGTTATGAATTCATGTTGAATTGATTAGTATTGATAAAATTGACTTCGTACTTGTGTTAATTACTATTGCATGATGTTATTACACCTATTTATGGATGAAATTAGATTGGTTGATGGTAAGACCAATGATGATGGCTTTTGAAGGAGAATTGGTAAGACTTTGTGATCTTGAAGCTTTACTTCGATTGTGATGGTTTGTATTTGGTGATGATGTTCAATTGAAGCATATCTTCTGATTGTATTAAGTAGGTGTTGGTATGATGATGGAATTGAAATGTCTTAATTATGTGAAGGTGTGATATTATGTTTAAGATGTAATGATATAAGTTTGGTTATGAATTACCTATGTGCCTTATTATGACATGATGATGATAATGTGTTAATCTCACATATGAGGGTTGTATTGAAAGGTTGTTCTCATGCAATTCCTATTGATCTAATTACTATGATTATACAAGCGGTTAGTCTCCTATGACCTATTCTAAGTTATGATTTATAAAGAATGACTTAAAGATATTTCAAAAGAGACTCTGGCTTAGCACCGAGTGAACTAATAGTGAGGAGTGTCCCTTCCAATGTAATGAAGGTAGGTTAAATATTGTACTCACGAGATTGGAGACTATAATGTAATGAGCATAAAGAGGGTCCCGAACATATCTCCTAGTTCTTGAACTATGTTTTCTCATAGGAATACTAGTTAGTAGATCCACCTTGAATGATATGTTCATGTTTTGGTAATAACTTGGCAAGTAGTCCACCTTCTTTCGGTGTAGGGTTTCATGACACTGAATTCCACATTTAGCTCTTGTGGTCTATGTCGATTAAGGCACGTGCTCCCGAAAGTAAAATGAAGTAATAAAGTGAACATTAACTAGGGTGACTTAAGGGGTTTCACTTAGTCTAGGTAGGGGTATGGGACTCTACCTATACATTGCACTAGTTGGCCTTGAGGGAAGTTCTAGGAGGTTGTTGTTGTGTTCTTATAAAGTAAATATTATGCATATGTTGACTTTACATGTTCATTATTCTATATGATGCTAGTTTTACATATGAACATGCTATTGGTCTATATTGATAATTATGATGATGACTACTCTTGATGCTATGTTATGTGAGGTTAGGCATTGCTTGTGATCCTTTGTTTGGTTTACTTTGTTGAGTAAGGTTATGAGGCTTTACTTGGTCATTGCATTTGTAGACTTGATAGTGGGTTATGAGTAAGGGTCTTGCATATGTTGTAATGTTATGAACTCTTATACATACTTTGTTGTTATAGCATGATGTTGGAGTTGTTTTGATTATGTACTCAAAGATGCTATGACGCATGTTGACTTGGTTATACTTAATGATGTTGGTCTTGTGTTGTGTATGGTCTTTTCTTAAGGAATATGTGATTATTGACTTATATAGGTTCTTGGTTGTGCATAAGACTTTTCAAAGTAACTTAGAATGGTTTTGAACAAATGTCCCTTTTAGCATGATTTCAAATGTTTTATGTGCATGTTTCCATACTTAGTACAAGTGTGTACTAACCCATATTTCTATGTTTCTACAATTATGTAGGTACCAGCCGTTGAGCTTCTAGAGGGACATTTGAAGAAGACTTGGATTCTCATTCTCCAAGTTTGGTAGGTTCTAACCTTTCGAGTACGATGCCATTATCTAGCTATTGGATGTTGTTCTAGTCTAAAGACATTTTAATTCCTTCTTTTTCATTTGAAGACTATTGTTGTATATGCCTATATGTGGCTTTTGTTGTAATGAAGTATGGGCTATGCCCGAATATTGTACTCATTCTAGATGATTTGAATGTGAGACTTTCCTAGACATTCCCTATTAGAATATCTTTATATATTATGTATGTGAACTAAAATTAGAAGCCTATGTGAGCTTCTTATGTGAGGAGTCTATGTAAACTCCCTATGTATATATGATGTGTAAGCAAGAGGTCTATGTAAACCTCATTAGATAGATGTATATGAAAGGTTTTAAATTTCCCGCAATTTCAACTATGATATGTTATGAAGAATGCTAAGAGGTTAGTCTTAGTCCTCTCCGAGGACGATGACACCGGTTACGTCTAGGGGGTGCTTCCCAGATGTGACATGTTGTTTCTACTTTCTTGTTGTGTTTTGAGTCTCTTGATTATGTGGAGTTGATGTTCCTCCTAGCTATATGAGTTTTTGTATGATGTGGTATGGTTATAAGCTTCTAGTCTTGAGTCTTTATCTCTTGAAAGTGTTGAAAGTGTCATTCAAAGATGAATGTGTCCATGTGGGGGAGAATGTAACAACCCTAAAAATTAATAGGTTGAACTAGAGCCTATTATGTGTGTTATGAGTTAATAACTAGTTAATTGAATAGGTTAAACTAGAGCCCATTATGTGTGTTATGAGTTAATAACTAGTAACTAAGGTGTTAAAATAATGAATTATAGCTTTAGAGGTTAGTTGTAGAGTGTGGAAGTGAAACGTCGAAGAACGTCTAAGACGTCCAAGAACTAGGCTTGTATGTGTGCTAGCGTGCCTTTGCATGTTTTATGTGTTGTTTGGTGTATAAATTGATAGGAGAGGACTCTAACACATATATTACCATGTTTAGGGTCAAAACGTCTGAACACGAATCCCCAAGGACCACCCCAAGGGTCCTTGAGGAGGACCCAAAATTTTGCACCAAAGCTTTCAAGACTGTCCAAACGACTCCCCACACACGATGCCCCTTTGATTAAATGATGCCCCATCGGTGGGTGGCGTCGATAAACACTTAGTTGTGGGAGCCTAGCCCCAATTTTGGGAGTCTATGACCAAAACCACGGACTAGAAGGACGGTCGGCTGTTCAGTTGACGGTCCGTCGATTGCAACCTCGTTTGGTCCTGCAATTTTTCTACAGGTCTCGACCAAGGTAAGGGTAATTTGGGAAATTAATCCGAAGTCCTAGTTAAGTCCTAGACGGTTTTTAAAGATGCTTTTAGGTATTTTAAGTTAGTTTATATGCCCAAAACCTAAATTAGACCTCACTTTTCCAAATCAAAACCCAAGATCAAATTAAGTTCTCTCTAGACTACATTGAAGCTTGAAGCAAGGTTGAAGCTAGGATTGAAGATCTTTGTTTATTTCTCCATAAATTTCGTGGTAATTCTTCAATAAATGTATGGTGATTCATCCTTGATTCTTCTTCCATTCAAGGATACAATTCCGAAGGCTTTTCAAAGATTTTCCAAAACCTTAAAGTCCTATTTTGAATTCTAAGCATGAGTTCTTGCATGAAAATGTTTAAATGGATATTTTATGGATTGATTAATGTTAATTGAATGTTTTAAGATTAAAAACTCCATGTACCCATGTATTTCTTGAATTCCTAATTTTGGCTCAAAAGAGGTGAATTTATCATGGCTTAATTGCATTCAATTCATGTGTAGATTGTATTGGGCTATTGAAGTATGTATTGATCAATGTTAGAATTGTTCATAGCTTGACTTATAATGTTGATATCTATACTGAGTATTTATGGATCATTGATATGGATGTATTGTTGGCCTACTGTTGTATTCATTATTATTGTAAAGATCTCTTGTTGTATGAATTTGTTGGAAAGTCTAAGGAATGGAGATTATGGCTATTGGAAGGTGGTGAGTTGAAATAATTCCTTTGTTTGGCATAAAATCGATATTGAATTATCCATAATTGGTTGGTCCACTTTTGGTGGAAGTGTTTAATTGTTATATATATTATGAATATGGCATTGTCGTTAATATTATGTGAATTATGTTATGATTATTATATAGTATATGTGAAGTTATAAAGTTAAGGTACTCTTTTATTGTCTATATGACCTTGCATGGGTGCTATAATGATATGAGTGAATATTCTTCTTCTCTAGTTGTTGATATAAGATGATGAAGGACTAGGAAGAGCCTTTAGAGAATGGTGTTGTATCTTGTGTGGTAGCCTAGTTCTCCCTACTTGGTGCTTGAAAGGTATTGAATGAATGAATGAATGAAAGTCTAGGATCGGTAGACCTAAAGTTGGTGCCCTTCCTTGAATGATTAAATGAGGTATTCTAGAGTATATCTTGAACCGCTAGACCTAAGCATGATGCCCCTTCTTGACGAGTCTAGAACCCTAAGTGAATGTAAAACCTCGAATAATTTAAAGACGGTTAATGTTAACGCTTGGATTGGTAGGGCCTAAGGCGCCCTTTCAAGCATAGTCAAATGAGCTGTCCTAATAGACCTTGGTTGGCAGCCCTAGTGGACCCATCCTTGGAAGAAAAGGTATTATGAGTTGGTAGGACTTAGCGATGGGACCTTCTCTAATACACATAGGGAATGAATTACTCTATGAGAAACAAGACAAAGCACCGAGAGTATATGCTTGTGGTAGTAGCTCTACTTTAGTAGGAGACTAGAGTACAAAGAAGTCCTTGATATCCCTTAACCATGTGCCAACATGGGATGATTACTAGTTCTACCTTTTGCAAATAGAACACCTTCCACGGTGTGGGGTCCTTTATGACACCAGATTGCATACCTAACTCGTGTGGTCTATGTTTGTTTCGGCCTATTCTTATCATATGAAAACTGCATTATTGGATAAGTTCTACAACGTGTAGTTAGTAGAATGGGACACTATATATACATGACACGAGTAGGCTTTGAAGGTGCTAGGATGAGTTCCCTAGGTTATCCAAGAACGTTATGTGAAGTACCCTAATTGTGTGGTTGTCTTTTAAATGACTCTAATGTATAAGGTTATCTTAGTAAAGAATGTCTCACTGAATGGTTCTTATCTGGAGTAGTTTTGAGGATCACTTAGGTGTGCTTGAAGAGGGTGTATGGGCAGTCTCTACATGTCTTACTCAAGTAAGTCTTAGAGTAACTTTAGGTAGAGGGTCTAAAGGAATGTAAATGCTTAACTGGTGAATGTTGAATGTCTCTTATATGTGATTGTTGAATAGTATATGCCTTTTAAACTCTTACGATGAAAATTTCTATCCAAATAGTATGAAAGCATATTTCAAAGTAAATATCCCTTTTTGCATGAATTTCTTGGATGTTCACCATAATTAGTGCATTCAATGTGCTAATTCCATATGTTTTCTATGTATACAACTGTAAGTGGCAAGTGAGGATATATTTAGAAGTTGAAGCTTGAGAATAGCATTCTCTTTAGATTTTTATGTCCTCATATGTTTGGGGATATGGCTTATGTTTTAGTTTTTTTAAACACTTTGTAATAGACTATAGTTTCTTTCAAATTGATGTAAGGGCCATGACCCTATGACATTATGTGTCTAAGATGTCTTATGAAGAGATTTAGTTCTTTCTTATATTTCTATAAAAGAGTTTGACTATTGTGATGAAATTTTTTAATTCCGCACTAATTTTCATATATATGTGAAGAATGATGTTAAGGGCTTATATAAGATCTCTGAGAGGCTGAGTACATGTGTAGCGACATGGGGGTTCTCTCAGGTCGTTACAAAAGTGATATTAATACCCACTTTCTAAGACATTCTCAGTTTTGTATAAAAAAGTATTATACACATGTTTTGACACATAAATTATATTATTTGAATTTTTAAATCATTTTTTCTTTATTATTATTTTAGAGATATGAAAAAGTAGAAACCTGATCATTCTTCCTCCTCTCACCATACATTTTTCTCTTTCTAAAATCCATTGAACTAAAAACGAGAAATTTGAAAAGAGCAAGTTAAACAATAAGACGATTATGAAGTATAGAGATGTTTGCGACAACGAAAGGTGGAGGGACAACAACATTGTTGCTAGTGAACTTTAGATCTGTGAAGAACCATATAGAAATCATTTTTAATGGATTTTTGATAAATTTAAGCAATAGAATCATGAGTTTTATTTATATATGTGATAGGATTTTCAATATATAGAAGTCATTATCTTTCTCATGATTTTTTCCAGTGATCTTCTTTGATGACTGTGAGTAGAAAAATCACGAACTATAACGTAGATTTTGTTTTATCTTTTTGCTTCCTTTTGGGTGATTTTTTAAGGAGTTTTTCTGCAATCACACGAACAATTCAACAAATAGAGAGCACACACTATGTGTATTGACTCAATGAAAGTGAGCACATCACTGTACAACTTTTGAAATTTTTCGTTTAATTCGATGTTTGCTTTATCCTTTTGATGTCACAACTTGAGAAAAACAATTGCTCTTTTTAGAGTTTCACTTTAAGGATAGTGTATTGGATTTTCTTCCAAGAATGAAGTGAAGAAATCACCAATGGTAACAAATGAAAATGAATTTTGGAAGAAGAAAAAACATTTATATAAAAACTTTAAAGAAATTGGGGCCACCAATAGAAGGACCAAAAAAGAAAGAAGATTAATAATTATTATATTGAAAATTTTAATACTTAATTGTATAATGACCAATAAAATAGTCCCGTGTATTCAAATTTGTCATTTTAACATACATTTTCTTCTTCTGACACATCTTAAAGAAAGTGAAGACACTTTTTCTGTCATGTCACCTTCAAAGGGGATATTAATATCACTTTGAATAAGATAAGGTGTGTAATGGGTCACCACAATGGTTTAAATGTGTGAATGACTTTTCAAGACAGGTTCAGGGGGAATTTATGCCTTATCGCTAACTTTAATTTGATAGGTTATGGGAATCGTAACTCTCTATATCTAAGATATGTTGTTGTTTGAACTTGACCGAAAAAGAATTTTACCACAAAACATAATCAGTACGAAAACTTTTATCTCAACTTTGTGTTAGAGGATTATAGTTAATTTGATCAATATCCAAAATCATTTCCATAATCGAGTCTTAACTTAGATCTTTTAGGGTGTTACAGATATAGTCCCTATCAATAACCGCTAGTCACTCTTTGTTGACGAAAGGGACCATTAGAGGGGAGGAGATGATGATGATGATGATAATAGATATGATGATGGTGATGATGATGATGATGATGATGGTTGTGATGATGATGATGATGATGATAAATATGATGCTAATGATGATGGTGATGATGATGATGATTCTGATGATAATGCTGATGCTGATGATGATTATGATGGTAATGATGATAATTATGATGATGATGACGACGACAATGATGATGGTGATGACGATGATGGTGATGATGATGATGATGATATGATGATGATGATGGTGGTGGCGATGATGATGATAATAATAATGATGGTGATGATGATGATGATGATGATAGTAATATACTACTACTACTACTACTACTACTACTACTACTACTACTACTACTACTACTATTAATAATAATAATAATAATAATAATAATAATAATAATAATAATAATAATAATTGTAATAATATTAATATTAATAATAATATTGTCACCGGTGGTGATACAAGTTTTCAATATGTGATGTAGGGTTTGAACTCTCCACATACATAAGTAAAACAAATATTGAGAAAGAGTAGAAAAAAAGATAGAAACTAGAAAAGAGAAAGCTTGATTGTTTTTGAAAACGGAACTGTCATGAATGACAAAGATGCAAAGTGTATATATGTTTCAAAAGGTTAGTGTAAATTGTTCACTCTGTAGCTGGAGGTAACAAATAGTCCACTCACTGATTGTCACATGTCTTGATCCTTAATTACAAGGAGTCGTATGTTACTTCATTAATGTGAGAAGACCTTTCATCTTTTCTCCCTACAAATAAGATAGATTTTCCAACATTCTTTACATAATTCAACAAATACCAACAAAATGGAAAGAATATTTTGTGTTTGTCAAAATAAAGATTTGACAATTGGACGTATCAAAAGATGTCACATAGCAATTGAAGTCTAGATGAATTTAGTTATAAAAGATGATATTTGTGATAACGATAGATCATGATCCTTATATAAGGTAGGATTAAACCCTAGTTGAATCCTTCAAGGAAAGTAGTTCTTTACTTTAATTAATTTTCCTTTTTTTTTAATAAGGAGTCTTCTGCTCTTCTTTTTCTTATTTAGGAGTCTTCTCTTTTAATGCATATTTACTTATTTCTCATTTTTTTATATCAGTACAAGGTTGTGAATCTAGTTCACTTTTCCGTTACCAAAACTATTACTCAGAATATTATCAAGTCATCAATTTCCTCCTTTTTAATGATGACAAAATATGTCTTTGATACCTATAACCTGTAATAGAGTCAACACAACCCCAACAAAGATACACAATACTTCCCATTTTTGACATATATAAAAATTAAAAATACGAATAACAAGGAAGAAATCAAAGAAAACTCAAACCAAAGAGTGGCAATGCACAGACACCCCAACATACTTGAAATTTGAAATCTAGTTAATTCTTGAACAACTTAAGTGAACTGTTGTGGTGAGCTATTACAGTTAGTCTGTTTGATAATTGAGTTGTAATCTAAAGTTTCTCTTTGATGTCAGAGAAGTTTGGTAGAAAATCCTTTGAATGTAGATCTTGGTTTTTCTTCTCTTGAGAAACAAGGTTTTCCATGACAAATTTTGTGTTTTATTGTGTTGTGTTTTTGTCTCACCTAAGTCAACAACAACACAATTATTATTAAGATGGTCAATGTTTCTTCAATTAAAGAAGGTAAGAATAATTTTTTTGAAAAATGGAAATTCCTTCATTCCCTCTTCTTCCTTAAGAGAGAGGTGGGAAGCAACGACGGAAGTATCCTTTTCCAAGGGGTGTCAAGTGACACCCATTTTCCAGAAAATTAAACTATATGTAGTTCCAATTTTGTTTTAACAAATCTATATACGAGTGCTAACACCTCCAAACACAAGTCCAAGAAGGCTTAGTGCGCTGGTTAAGGTGTTTCAATAGTTCCTTAAGGTCAATCATTGATACACCTTCTTGAAAATCCTTATTCCGCTACTAGAGGAAAGTATCTATTTCACTCACCTGCCTTAGGTTGTTCTTTCTTCTTTCTTAACCGTCCTCTTTGGCTTAGGATAGTTAGTGGTTCCATCAACGGCGGCAGAGGAAGAACGTGATTCCCTTCTTGTTCAAGCAATCAAAGTATCAATCATCAACCCAGGGCTTAAGAGAGAGAATCAACGCGGCAACGACATCATTAGTGTTGTAAGAGGAATCACCGTCAAAAGAGACAGAAGAATCAAAGCCTTCAAGATTTATGTAGATATGGAAGGCGGTTTAAGAAAAACAATATTGTAAAATGGGAGTGTTCAGTGTTCATTGAGGAGAAATAGAGTTTTCTTCTCTTTTATTTTTCTTAGATGACAAGCACCACCTCTTAATAATATATATTTTGGCATTTATTAAATTTTTATCGTTATTTTTTTAATTTTAAAATCTAGCAGAGGCTTTAACCGCGGAAATTTTCTATAATAAGAGAAGGGTGTAGAAACCCCCTCAATTCCTTGAAAATATAATAAATTTTGAGAAAGGTACAGAATTCCCCTGAATTCAATATAATATGCGGAGTTTGATTGTAACCCCGCAATTAAGCCTCCACAAATAGGTGTTTTTTGTAGTGCTCTATTTCTGACTCTTTTTAGATTACAAAGGTTGTATACGGAAAAAAATTCAAATATATATTTAACCTTTATTCAATAATTATGCTTCCTCTCAATCATTATATTTGTTTTACATGTTCATAGTTAGTTGCTCATGACAATTCCATTATCAACAGTTTGGTTGGGGTCACTTGTGTCGCTAAGCACCATGCTACGAATAGGGATAGTCTCATGTCGTAACATAACTTTTTGTTTAATTCTAATAACTAATGTTAGTTTTAGGTCTCTTGTAATGAAACCAACTTTATGCACCTATAAACTATATATGAGTACTTATTTATGGATCCTCCATTGATTATCCATATGCATATTCTATTATAAAAGTTAGCTAAATTTTATAAAAGTTTTTGGTGCTAAAATGGCTATCCCATTTTTAAGGTGTTTTGATATCTAAATTGGAGGTTAACTAATTATTTGCCTCAGGTTTGGGGGGGGGGGGTAACTGTCCATTCTCCAACAAAATATTTATCTATATCGAGTTGGAATGCCTTAAACGGATGTTTGGTAAAAGGTAAAACCCGAAGCCATTCTTGTAGGGGGACATGCCAACCAACTCTCCTTTATATGAGCACAATTCTTATGTTAAGAGATGAGCATCTAATTATTTTGTGCTAATTAATGGCTAGAACATAATTAATTTTTAATTACTTTGATTAATGGAAGCTACTTTTTTATGTTTCCAACCACTTCATTTGGATAAAATATTAAATCTATGACTTGTACATCACCTCTTGAATGTAACTTGTAACTTCGCCAAATGATATTTCAGCATTAAAAAGTGGCTAAAGAAATTACTTGGCTAGAAAACCAACCAAGAAATATATGAATCACAGTATTGTGTCTTTATAGTTTTTCAAAACTCTCATAGAAAACATTGTGACTAACTGGTCTTAAGGAATTAATTGCAGTTGTAGAAAAGCAAACAAATTCTTATTCAGATTTGAGGGATAAATAGAAAAACTTTTGCATTCCTTATGCTCTTGGACTATGACCAGTTTCTCCAGATTTACTGCATGCACAAGTAAGATGTTCAAGAATTGATCGAGCATTGTTGCCTCAGATGTATGTCATACCACTAGATAATAACAGAATCTTGACATTCTTCAAATTCTATAAGGAAACATTGAATATGTTTTCTTCTTAGGAAAGGTACTTTCTCTTCAAACAAATCAATGTCTTTGTCTTCATACTATAGATACCAAAGAAGGACAAATCAGGTTACTCATTGAGGCAGTAGGGGATCCATATACATTTTACATAAGTAATGAATGGAAAACATAACGTCAGTATCATCAAATTTTCTAACATAGGAGTTGACCTTAAGAGGTTTTCTATTAGGGGGAACGAATGTTTTGATATATAAGAACTTATTGTCAACTATCTCTGTCCAACAACAATAAGGAGATGTCTTCCTCTTCCAACATCAAATTGGAAATCACCTAAATAGAAGAATTAATAAGAATATAACACAGGAGCTCTATTCACGGTAAACATAAAAAGACCAGAAACATTTGGGACTAATAACTCACATTAATCAACCATGATGACATTATTAGCTCATTAGCACAACATACGCTTACCAAAAGATCCTTCACTATAGTTTCATCACAATACAAATAAAGATTGGCATGGTTCAAAGATGAAAAGTCCCTCGTCTTAATTTTCATATCATTAAAAACCCCAGAAATAATTAAATGTTCAACATATGGAGCACCAATTTCAAATTAACATGTTTCATCTTTGATTGAATACCGATCCCCGGAGGATAATCATACTGGATCAACTCCAGTTGCCTATAATTTGAAGAAATCATGTGCAAATGATTAAAACGACAAAATTCATTTAGCTTCAAACATTCCAATTAAGGACAATTTAACATTATTTGTTTAATGTGTTCATTCCAGAGAAACAAATCTTCCAACGTTAAAAGTCTTTAGCGATGTCAAATTTAGTACATAATCTTCTAATATTTTAGAATTCTCATTGTTTAGTTTTAGAATTGATTAACTACTACATAGAACTTCTAGTAAGTTATAGGGTTGATCATGCTACAACGGATCAACAATATACCATATTAAGGTTCAAATCATCCACTTTCTTATTCACAGAAAATTCAAACCACTTGTCAATTTTGATAAAATAAGACAGACCATCATCATATCTGAACACAAAGTTTAGACTCAACTCTATAATTGTAGAGAAGCTAAGGAGAGGTATTACATTATCCGTAAATTAAATGAATTTGTATATTGTCGAGCAATCGAACGACCATACTCCTCTTCATTAACAATGTTGTTGATACATGTCCAGAAGTATTGACAATGTTTTGAGAGATTGGATCTTCTGAACGGATCTTCTATGGATTATCAAGATAGATTTGAACAATAAAAGAGCTAGGTAGTTGACTTATCCTATCAATTTCTTCACATTCTGTCTCAATTTTTTATTTTTCCGGAGGTGACTTTTTGATAAGTAGACTTTAAGAGTTGCCAGAGAATTAGTTTTGGTTATTAATGTTGTTCAAATCGTATTACTATTGCTACCTGAAATCACAATGTCAATGAACCACTGAATTGTAAATATGTTGTTGAAAAATAAGAGGTGTAACCTTGGAAATGTCAAAATCCTTTGAAATAGTCACAACCTTTCTGAAAAATCACCACTTTTTAGAAAAGTCACAATTCTTCAAAAGAAAAAAATCATAAATCTTAATAAACGTTAATTCAATTTCGTTGAAAAACAAAACAGGGCTAAGAAGGGCGAGGAGGGGGGGGGGGGGGGGATTTGTAAACATCAATACTGAGAATTAGTTTACTTGTAACTATAATTGCTATAGACAATTTCTGTTTTTTTTGTTTATTCTTTTTTTAATGTCCAACTAACAATGTTATATGACATGACAATGCTTGTTAATGTGAAAATATATGATATGTTTTATTATATTTTTGTTTTAAAAAAAGTAGGGGTTGGAAAAGGGGAAAATAAAGGAGGAGATTACAATTAAAGTAAGGAATCAAATGATCTCACTAATAAACTGAGAATTTAGTAGTCAATCCTACTAAGATTATTCGATGTAATAAAATTTACGACGGTTTTAATATTAAATAATAAAAAGGAGCAATAAGGTACTTTATGCAAAATTAATTATTTTTCAAAATTCATACATAAAACTTAATATATGAAATGATAAAGGATAAATACACAAATTAGCTAGAATTCGGTCTTCATATCAAAATCTTGATTATTTTTTTGTTGTATGTATATTTTTATGAAAGAGCTAATGTGACACTACTTAATATAGTTTCCATGAGTTGACCATTTATTTTTTCTATTTTTTGTAACACGTTTCTGCTCATAGAAAGAATATATATATATATATATATATATATATATATATATATAACTAATGAGATCTATACATGTCACGACCCAACCCACCGGATCGTGCGGGCACCCAATCTAACACCTAAGTAGGAGAACCCTCATAACCCAATAGTTAAACATGCGGAAAATTTAAAGAAAACCGAGATGATTATAATAATATGATTTTCAAAACAATATCTTTAGACAATCTTTTAGTTAGAACTAGTAAAGTAATTAAACAACCCCCACAGACCTAGTGTAAACATGTACAAGAGCTACTAAGAGTACAAATTTGACAGAATAATAAGACACAACTCCTCATGCAGAAGAATAAGTAGAAGCTGCTGGAGAATTCATCGTCTTCACTTAATGAAACCTCACTGATCCTGCATCCAGACTATGCCAAAAGTTCATATCAAGAGTATTATCAGTACATACACATATATGGATAGGCGTCATCGGTTAACCCGATGCCCACCACATAAATAAGAAATCAACTAGCAGGAATATAAAATCAACGATCGCTTCTTCACCCTTTTTCCCTGTTTTGAAACACCTCAAATTTACAATAGTAATCTCACTACTAATTGCTTTCTCGATCTACCTACTTACCAAGTACTGGACTATCGCCTAACAATTCTAACACGTAGAAAGAGTTTCCCCAATACAACTACATACATTCAAACTATCCGTTGACGTCAAAGCCTTATGTTCGCGTCACATTACAACACACAAACAACCCTTGCTATTACTTACTTTCCCTTGAACACTTTGCCCTTCCCTTATACACACAAGTTCACTCAACACCAGGAATAATTATATATAACTCGTCATACTTTATAGCCACTAAGTACATAAGATATAAAACAATACAACAACATAATCACATCTGTAGATAAAACACGTACCATGTAATCAACACGAAGAACAACAACGCATTTCACATTCCTCAAGCTTAACAATTATGGAAATCAATTATCCTCTCATGGAACCCAAACCCAAACAATTAACATATCGGAACGTGGTACCCAATCCAATAGTTATGTCAAAATATGGCAAGCAAGCAATAGTAATGCTAGAACGTTGTAACCGATCTAAGTTAGTTATGCCGGAACATGGCAACCAATCCAAATTAGTTATACCGGAACGTGGAAACCGATCCATTCATCAAATCATAATAACAATCACAATATATCCTCATAGTCATATAACACAATTAATGATTCATAGCGTTCGTCATTCATATATTCTTATTTACAACAAATGTGATCAACAATGCAACATTTTTATACCTACACGTATCATAATGATTGAAGAACAAAATACATAACTAAATCATAGAATCACCCCACCCACCCCAAATGGATTATTCATCAACGCACATCATGCAACCTTAATTTGACCATACTCAGCCCTAATTCATTTTCTAAGGCTTCTTCCTAGAGTTTAAATGATAAATAATTCGGTACATGAAGGCCTATGCACAATTCCTACCATTGATTACATATATTACACAGTGAGCACATATTTAAACTACTCAATTCATAAACACCTAGCCTACCTGTGCGCCAAGCAGTTGCATAAAGTTTTGAACCTCGATTATGATTTTTTCGAGCTTCATGACGGTGAGTTTGGCAAAGTATACGCAAGATATCACCATCCTTTCGCTAAAAATCATCTTCTCCTCCCTTCCCAAGGATAGAGTAGCTTTTTTGAGGTTTCTAACGTGTGCTATATATGGTTTTGACCTGAATGTTGGGGCATAGATTATCTCTGACTGGAAGCTGTTCTACCGGTGTAAAAAGAAGGCATTTTTTCTTCTTGGTCTTATTACTGCGCTATGCAAGCGGGCATGATTCCAATGATGGATGTCGAAGAGGTACTTCCTATGGATCCCCCTTCACCCTCTTTTTGTTAGAGAATGTTATACTTCTAGGAGAAAGAGGAGAAGGACTGGCAAATCTTGTAGTAGTTAGACGAACATAGGGTTGGACGAGGAGGGAGGCATGACACTCATCCCCCAATTTTCGCGTCACAGGTAGAGTAGGACTTCGATGATTTGTTATGGAATATGTGGTGCCCTTTTACTCCCACCATTCTGGTTCCTCCAACATTGCCATAGAGCTTTAGATGCTCTGACGCAAGCTACACCAGGAGAGTAGAAAGAACCTAGCGAGGGACCGTTTGATAATTTGGCCCCGGAAGACAGTGAAGATCATGTTTACGTGCATCATCCCAATAGAAGAACCCCGTAGAGGACAAGGACTATCACGTTTAGCTTTTGGTTCTGGATGAGGCTGTGACCAGCCTTTTTGACTGGGACGGGTGAGTCCGGACACCATTCGGGGTCTAAAATAATGATTGGGAGAAATAGGGAAGACATGCCGAGGTTCTGACTCTCTTCATCCCGGCATGGCGGGAATAATCATTCCACATCAGCAAAAATGGAGGTAGAACCTTTGCTAAGATTTTTCTGGGGCTCTTTACTTTTCTAAAATTTCCCAAAAGTCCTCAGCTTCACCCTGCAATTCAAGAGTAATTCTCATAACTAGGACTATCGTGGTATACCCTCCTATCAATCCCACGATACGCAAGTCATTTCATTCTCATTAATTCAGAAACATAACTCGTACATCCATAGGATACACCCCGACATTTACATCTCGCATATTTAAACCAATTAGCCAACAAGTTGGACATGATAAGGTTCAGACACACACTTATAATGCATGAAATTGCATCATCGCATCATAGCATTCAACAAGTTCAACTTTACATTCAGAGTTAGTTCAATCAACAAGAAGCATGCATTCACAGTTCGTAGGTACAATGCACAAACAATTTAAATTCATTAGTTAGTTCCTCCCATAGATGACCATTACAGGTCATCCATGCCTTTTACAGCCCCAAAGTCTAGATATCAATTGGAACCTTCCCACTTCTAATTAACTTTTTGGTTTCCCTTCAGTCATATAAACGCCGTCTAGTTCACTTCGTTGAGATATCAATTGGAATCGAGCGATACCAAATAGACACAACTCATACCACAAGCGATACTCGCACAAAAAGAGACAATAAGTGGAATAATTTACTAGAATGCTTCCTAGCCTCCTATAGATTAGATGTGGACGTCAATACACCAATCCGCAAGAGTCTATTCCACAATTTGCTCTTGTACGGGGAGACCGGTAACCTAGTCTCTTATACCAATTTGTCAGTACCCAACCAACCGGGTCGTGTGGGTACCCACTCTAATACCTAAGTAGGAGAACCCTCATACCCCAATAGTTAAACATGCAAAAATTTAAAAGGAAACCGACATGGTTATAATAATATGATTTTATAAATATTAAGTTTAGACACTTTATTAGGTAAAAATTGTAAAGTAATTTAAAGACTCCCATTGACCTAGTCTAAACAGGTACAAGAGCTACAAAAAGTACTAAAAGGAAAGAATAATAAGACACAGCTCCCCCCATGCAGAAGGAAAAGTAGAAGATGTTGAAGAATTCTTCGTCTTCACCTAATGAAACGCCACAAATACTGCATTCAGACTATGCAAAAAAGGCATAGTAAGAGTAGTATCAGTAGAAACACACGTAATGTTAGGCATCATCGATCAACCCAACGCCCACTGCATAAATAAGAAATTAACTAGACTAAATATACAATCGACCATCGCTTCCCCACCCTTTTTCCGTCTTTTAAAACACCCCAAATTGACACTAGTAGTCTCACTACTAACCACCTTCTCGATCTACCCACTTACCAGGTACTAGATCATCACCTAACCATTCTAACACATCGAAAGAGTTTCCCAAATATATCTACATGCATTCCTACTATCCTCTCACATTATACCATTACTTTTGTGTCACATTACAACACACGAACAACTCTTGCTATCAGTTACTCGCCCCCTTGAACACTTTTCTCTTCTCTTATACAAAAAAACTCACTCCACACCAGGAACAATCAAATATAAGCGTACTCTATACCAAGAAAGCACAACAAATATAAATCAATATAACAACATAATCAAATCCATATGTAGAACACATACCATGTCATCAACACGAAGAACAACAACACATTTCACATTCCTCAAGCTTCACAACGATGTAAATCATTGGTCCTCTCATGGAATCCTAACTCAAATAGTTAGCATACAGAAACGTAATTCCCCATCTAATATGTATGTCTAAACGTGGCAACCAATCCATAGTTATGCCAAAACTTGGTAACCGATCAAAGTTAGTTATGTTGGAACGTGGCAACCGATCCAAGTTGGTTATGCCGTAACATGACAACCGATCCAAGTTAGTTATACCGGACGTGGCAACTGATCCATTCATCAATCCATTATCTCAATCACAACATATTCTCATAGTCATATAAAAAAATATTTATGATTCATAGTGTCGTCATTCATAAATCCTTATTACATCAAGTGTGTTCAACAATGCAACATATGTATACCTACACATACCACAATGAAGGAATAACAACATACATCACTAAATCATAGAATCACCCTCCTAATAATGAAATATTCATCAACGCACATCATTCAACATTAATTCGACCATACCCAACCCTAATTCATCTTCTAACACTTATTCTGGGGTTTAAAGTGTAAATGATTCGGTGCACGAAGGCCTACGCATAATTCCTATTAAAACACATAAACTGTATAGGTAGAAGATGTAACTTTTGCTTCTGTTTTTCATTATTTTCTATGGCTGCAGTAGTACTGCATCTTATATAAGAACATTAACAATACTAGTTCTATAAGGACATTATTATCTAAGGTATTACAGTTGCACACAACTTCACTACTAATAGGTATATCTTATTGAGTTGTATAGCTAATCAACTTCCTCAGGTAATGATGTCTTAATACTCCCCTTGCAAACGAAAGGTGGGTAACCAACTCTAAGTTTGTCCCTTAAGAACTGGAACTGAGCAGATGATAAGGGCTTGGTGAAGACATCAACTAGTTGATCCTTGGAAAAGATAAACTGCACAAGTAGGTCCTTTCTCGCTACCTTATCCCTGACTAAATGAAAAATCATTTTCACATGCTTGGTACGAGCATGGAATATAGGATTAATAGATAAATAAGCAGCGCCAATGTTGTCGCACCATAAGATAGGATCTTTTGGTAGGGAGACGCCAAGTTTGAATAAGAGCGATTGAATCCAAGTTAGTTCAGTGGCAGCATCAGCTAAAGCTTTATATTTATATTTCGTTGAAGACCTAGCAACTGTACGTTGCTTTTTTGATGACCAAGACACTAAGGAGGATCCCAGAAAATAGCATAACCGCCTGTCAATTTTCGATCATCTAAAGAGCCAGCCCAATCAGCATCCGTAAAGGCTTGAATAAACTGAGTATTAGACTTAGGAATGAAAAGAAACATATCCTTGGTGTGCTGCAAGTATCGCAATATCCTTTGACAGCAGCCCACTGATTTGTGGAAGGATTATGCATAAATTGACACACTTTGTTCACCACAAAAGAAAGATCTGGACGGGTGAGAGTGAGGTACTGAAGAGCTCTCACTTTGTCGGTATAGAGACGGATCATGAAAAGGAGGGCTGTCATTTTTTTGAAGCATTTTAGAAGCAGACATGGGTGTTACCAGTGGCTTACATAGCTGCATTTATCAAATAAGCTTGAAATATAGTGACGCTGGGATAAAGAGAGGCCAGACTTTGTACGTGCAACTTGGATGCCAATGAAAAGATTCAATGGTCCAAGATATCTGATGGCGAAGGCATAGCCCAATTGAAGAATAATATTCTACAAGAATTCAGAATCACTCCCGATAAATATTATATCATCTACATAGACAAGCATGTAGGCCTTGATTCCATTTGAATTATAGACAAAACGGGAGGCATCAAACTTTGAGCTGGAGAAACCCATATACAACAAAAGGTTGTGAAGCTTTAAATACCATGCACGAGGGGCTTGTTTCAGTCCATATAAGACTTGTGTAATCAACAAAGATGATCGGATAGATCTGGGTAAATAAAACCAGGGGGTTGAGCCATATATACCTCTTCACGAAAGTCACCATGAAGGAAAGCATTTTGGACATCAAGTTGTCGCAAAGGCTAGTCATGAGAAGAAGTAATTGTTAGAATGATGTGAATTTTTGTGGGTTTGACGACGGGACTAAACGTCTCAAAGAAGTCGTGCCCTTCTTATTGATGAAATCCTTTGGCTACTAACCTGGACTTATAGCGCTTAATAGTTCCAGCGGATTTTTTCTTGATTCGAAAAACCCATTTGCAGCCCAAAACATTCATCGAGGGGTTGAAAGGAACAAGAGACCAGGTTTTGTTATGCAAAAGAGCAGTCATTTCACAAGCCATCGTAAAACATGTTGGTTCAATGGTTGGAGGAGATGGTGAGGAAGATGCAACTACAAGGTTGGAGGATAGTTGCATATGTTATAGCTGCATACTGTGAGTCCTAATAGTCATCTTAGGTACACAAGGAGGGTTGGTATGATCAGGGAGAAATGGGGAGGCAACAACCAGTGGTATGGAAGGAACATGAGCAGCTATTTTGGAATCAGTAAGGATAGAGGATGACGGGATCGACTGGCCTCAAATGATGGCCTTATTGTGACAGGGATTTGGAGACACTGACGTTGAGATTGATTTGGATATACTCGATAATATAGGGACATGGGATGTGGTAGAAGATACGATAAATCGAATGGGAGATGAGAGCCAAAGAGACTTATAGTGGACCATGTGCGCAGGAGGTGATCCTAGTAGAGAATTTGAGAAGAAAGGAAATTGTTCCTCGTCGAAACATACATGACGGGCCAAATATAACCTACCTGAATTTTGATCAAGACATCTATATCCTAAGTATCTTGTATTGTAGCCCAGAAAAACACAAGGTGTTGTGCGAAAATAAAACTTGTGCTTATTATAAGGACGTAGATAGGGAAAACATAGACACCTAAATTCTTTAAGAAAACGATAGTCAGGCAGATTGTTGTGAACTAATTTGAATGGAGAATAATTATTATTTGATGGAGAAGAAAGATGATTGATTAGATAAACATCAGTATCAAAAGAAAATTGCCAATATTTTGACGGAGTAGAGCTATGTGTCATTAGGCGGAAACCGGTTTCAACTATGTGGCCATGCTTTCGTTCTACTTTTGCCTGTTGTTCATGAGTGTGGGGGCATGAAACCCAATGAAGAATCCCTTGTTTATTTAAAATAGGAGTGAGCACACAAAATTCTCCGCCATCATCTGTTTGGATAGACTTTATGGTGGAATTGAATTGATTTTCAACAAGTCCCTTAAATTGAAGAAAAATAAGTGAAACATCTGATTTCTGAAACATTGAAAATCCCCAAACAAAATTGCTATAGTCATCCACAAAAAGAAGAAAGTAACGATGACCTTCTGAAGAAAGAAAAGGAGATGGTCCCCAAATATTTGCATACAATAATTGTAAAAACGAAGAACTTTTATTGCTACTAATGGAAAGATTTAATTTGTGTGACTTGCCAAGTTGGCAAGCTGTACAAATATTATTCAACTTAGAACTAGAAAGCGGTAAAACATGTTGTTGGAGGACTTGATGAAGGACTCGTTTGTGTGGATGACCCAAGCAAATATGCCAACAATTTTGAGAAGATTTGGCTAAAAGATATGCAGAGGGACGAAATATTGAGGACATCTTGAATGGAAGAGTGTAGAGACCATCTTTACTCAAACCGGAAAGAAGGACCTTCCTGGTAGCTTGATCCTTAACAAGAAAATAAGCAGGATAAAATTCATAGAAGATTATTGTCATGAGCAAAACGCTGAACATAAAGTAATGGCTTAGTAATAGATGGAACATGAAGAACATTAGTGAGTCAAAATGAATTTTTGGAGAATTAAAGAATGAATTAAAAGTGTGGTGGATAGGTAGACCAGACCCATTGCCAACCTGCAAGTGATCTACCCCTTTGTATGTCTTTGCTTGATGAATGTCGGAGAGATATTGCGTTATATGGTTTGTTGCTCTAGTGTCCGGGAACCACGATTAGTCAATGGAATCAGTGCCTGATGCGAGAGATGTGCGGAAGGATTAATCATGTGACTATAACGCTGAAAGCACGTGTTTGCTTAGTGATTGGTGCCATTAAATATTTGGCAGCGAGCTTTATTGTCAAGAGACGGATGCCAAGGTTGACCATTTGAATTATTTCGAGAGGATGAGAAATGACCACCTCTACCACCTCTTCTCTAGAGTTTACCACGACCACGATAATTGGAGGTATTATTTTGAGAGCGATCATTGGTGGTGTTGGATTGTTGACTAAAGTGAACAACATGTTGATCAGTATGTGGAAGGGGTGATATAGTGAGGGAATATAAGGTATGTCCATGTATGAACTCATAATTAAGTAAGAAACTATGAAGTTCAGAATATGTAACAGGTTCAGGCCTTGCAGAAAGAGCGGTTACAAGGTCCTTAAAGTCATAGCGGAGATATTTAAAAATATAGATATTAAGATCCACAAGACAAAGAGGTCTACCAACGACAACTAACTCATCATAAATAAGCTTAGACTTTTGAAGATATTGGGTGACAGGAAGATCATATTTCTTGAGATTTTAAAGGGACATAAGGAGGTTAATAATTCGAGTATTGGAGGTAGAAGAAAGAGCCTTTTCGAGAGCATCCCAAACTTTTTTAGAGGTAGCGATACCAATCACAATCGGTAAGTTCTCTTTAGAAAGAGAAGATATAAGCAAACTTAATATGAGTTGATCCTGTTGGAACCATTGGGCATGATGAGGATCAATCTCGGGGTTGTCTTTTCCTGCTATGATGTTATGGGACGGCGGACACGAAAAAGAGGCATCAACGTATCCTAATATATTTTGACCACAGAGAAAGGGTAAAATTGTTTTTTCCAAAATAAATAATTGGTAGAAGTTAATTTAATGGAAATAAAGTGGTGAGCATGGTTGAGAGGGGAGGGAGCCAAGGGAGAGAAAACATTGTTCGGAGATTCGGAGGAAGAAGAAGAAGTGGTCATGGCAGCTTCTAATAGCTTATTAAAATACATAAACTGTATAGGTAGAAGCTGTAACTTTTGCTTCTGTTTTCATTGATATTCTATGGTTGCAATAGTACTACATCTTATATAGGAACATTAACAATACTAGTTCTATAAGGACATTGATATCTAAGGTATTATAGATGCACACAACTTCACTTCTAATAGGTATCTTATAGAGTTGTATAGCTAACAAACTTCCTCAAATAATGATTTCTTAATAATTCCTACCACTAATTTACATATATTACACACTGAGCACAGATTTAAAATACTCAATTCATAAAAAACTAGCCTACCTGGGCGCCAAGCAGTTGCACAGAGTTTTTGACCTTGATTCCAGTTTTCCGGGCTTGATGATGGTGAATTCGGCCAATAATCTGCATGATATCACCATTCTCTCGCTATAAATCTTCTTCTCCTTCCTTCCCAAGTTTAGAGCATTTTTTCTGTGGTTTCTACGGTGTTTTACGACTTATTTAGGTATTTCATGAAGATGGAGAAAATAGGATTTCTCGTAATTTACGTTCTGCCTCGCCTATCCCGCCTTGGCGTCAGCTTACTCTGCGGTGGCGTTGCCGCCCTAGCGGCATGTGGCTCGCTATGGCTGCACAATGGTCTAGATTTTCCCATATTTTTGTTTCTCCTAATAACGACCGTCCGGGTTGTTACAAGACATTCAAGATAATTATGTTATTAATGGTTATTAGTTGATTATTTATCATAAATAGGTCGTTGATGTCATGCTAAAATCATCATTGAGGTAATAATATACTTCTTACGTATTTGGAAAAGATATACATCCTCGTTTCAATTCGTCACATATACTTTCCTTTTAAATCCATTTAAAATATAACTATTATTTTTCTTTTCATATATTTGAAAACTAGATATGTCTGATACATGCATCTGATGACCAAAATTTGGCACGATAATAATTTTGAAAACTCATGAAAATGCACGTACTAGGCCCTAAGCAAATAAAATTTTTATTGTTTAACCTATTAAATTCAAATATTTAAAAGTAAAATTCATGGGATAATATAACATTCAATAAATTTGAACAATAAAATACGGTAGAAAAATACATTAAACATTTTCCTCTCTTTAAAGTGGTCAATAAATTATAAAGTTATATGTGTCACTATAAAACAATTACCTCTTGGGTTTAATTTCCAAAGGACTTGTGAAACCACGTGGTCATGTTGTTCCTAGAACAACCATGTGTCTCTTTCCAAGCGCTATTTTGTCATTTTACTAAACCCATAAAAATGAAATACCTCTTCATGTTTTTTCTACCTTCCCACCGAGATGTTTTTTCCTTTATAAGCTCCCAAATGCCTAATGGTTTCTTTGTACTCAAACTTTCATTGAGTTTTTAATTTTTAATTTTATATTTTTTTAGTTCAAAATTCATTAGCTTTCTCGTATGTTATATTTTGCTAACATTGAGAGAGTTGAGGAAGACATAGGAACTTCAACTGTAGAAAATGAATATGTGGAACTGAATTTAGGGCTTTATTGAATGTTAATTTTGATGTTCAGTCGAAATAAATGAATGTTTTTTTGTGAATAACTAATGAAAAATATTCTTTGATTTTTTAGGTGGATCGCAATAAAGTGTTGCTTCAACGGTAGTTGAGGTTCAAACCCTACAACAACCTACTCAAGGTATCAAAATATTGTGAATTGATTCATATAACATGTAAATTTTAATTTTTATCAAAATCAAGGTAGGAAATTGTTTTGTTTCCTTAAGTTCTCGATGTTCAAAACATATTTTGTTGAATAGAAATCACATGTCTATTCAGGGAATTATATTGCTAAAGCAAAGATCAAAAAATTCACACTCAACCATATGACTAATGTTTTAACAAGAGATGAAGGACCAAATGGAAAGAAGATTCAAGGAATTTTATATTCATGTAAGAAGAAAGATGAAGTGGACTTAGTTTCTCTTTGTCATGGTGATCTTCTAAATGCAGCTTAATTTGTCGAACATGGTAGTGGAAGTTATATAGAAAATCGTTTAAACCATATATTTATCGATGGGAAACAGAATAAGAAGCATTAGTATTGATGTTATTTGATATTTTCCTTTGTTGTTGTACCGAATAAATTAAATGGCTATTGCCCAAAGAGGCATTAGCTTTTGCATCGTTATTATTTCATATTTCCTTTTGTTGTTGTACTGACTAAAGATCCTCCCGTTAATGTTATATTTTCATGATCCAAACAATCGTATTGGCACCCACACTAACACTCCAATTAGCTAACCCAAGAACTAAATATTTAAAGATACGTAATTTGGTTTAAATGAATGAATCAAATAGAGTTCCCATTAACTCCAAAGGTTCAAAAAATAATTAACCAACTAATGCGGAAGAACAACCCCTAGAACCCGAAAGTGAATGAACCAAAACATCTAAAGTTTAACAAGTGTAATGAAATGGGTGCAACCAGAATAAACATACAAATATGTAACAATAAAGCCTGAGTCCGAAAGAGTGGACTAAAACATAAAGAACTCATGGAAGCCTGGAAGAACTGGCTCACCGTTGAATTCGATTGATCACTGATCTCCTAGATGAAGTCTGTCAGTAGATACCTGTCAGTAGATACTTGAAGATGACCTGTACTCAACCAGGAAAGAGCAAGTGCAATATCAGTACTCAGTGGTTGTGTACTACTAAGATTACACATCTATCCTAGTAAGTGAAACATATACAAGAAGTCATAACATAGTGAACATGCAAATACAGAACATATACAATATTAATTATCATTCAGGAGCAATGTATCATTCCAAATTTTCAATATCAAATAATTACACACATATCACAATTTAATGGTCCTCCATGGAACCCACACCCAAACTGTTACCCAATCCTAGTTTGTGTGCCGCACGTGACACCCAATCCCATAGATGCACTGAAAGGTGGCACCCGATCCAAGTTAGTGAGTTGGAACGTAAACTCGATCCATTCAACAAACCACAATCACAATCATTGTTTATATTTTCATAATCATACAATCAAATGTTAATTCATGGCATACAATTATTTGTTTATATTCATTCACATTTGATGATCATAGGGCAACATTCACACACATACATGAATTATATTGAAGAAAATACTCGTGTACATTACAAAAACATGAAATCAAACCATCACCTACCTCAAAAACAATCTTTAATCCTCCTAAAATGTTTGATTCTTCCCTTTCCAGATTCTTTCCGCTTGTTCTAGGTGTACAAACAAACAATTCAATACAAGGATCAATACTTTTCTAATTTACCCAAATTATGAAAAACTCAATAACCCAACACCCAAATTATGACCCTAAGGTGCAACTAGGGCTTTTTCCACCATCCAAATCAGTCCAAAAAACTACCCAAACAATATATGATCAACATTATAAGTTCTATGTATCAAAAACGGATTAGGGGAGTAGAATACTTACCTTTTACACCAAAAGTAGTGGAAAATTTTCAAAAAAATTTCTGGGTTTGTCTCCTAGTACTCAAGAATGAATATTGCAGAATAATAGCATTTTAGGGCTTATTTTTGACTTAAGTCGTTACTGGCCCACTTTGGTAGCCCTCATCCCGCCAGAAGCCTCGCCAAAATGTCTTTCATGGAAACAAAGAGCTTAATTTAGAGTTACAATCCCCCATTTCACAAAACGCCTTCAACCCATGAAATTCTAAAACTACCCTTCCACAATAGGAGCAGTTTCAGGAGTTCTACTCATCCGAATTAAATATTGTAAAGACGTACGGGTTCCGTAATGTCTTAACTACACACTCATGCAATCAAATTCATTACTATATATATCATTTGTTACGAGATTTCCCTAGTACTCACTAACTTTGATTTCGTCCAAATCTGGACTAGTCTAGGAAATTCCAAGTTACTACAAAAAAAGTTTTCCGGACCAAAAATTTCCCTTCATGGTTTTTCTATAACAACGAGAATAGGTTGTTACAATACATACCAATTTACACATCACTCATCCCCGAGGGACAAACTTAGAAAATCTAGGCTAATGTAAGGAGGAGTAGTACGTGAATCATCGAATAATTGGGGATACTTGTCTTGCAGGTCCTCCTCAGTTTCCCAAGTAGCTTTTTCAACTGGACGATGCATCCACTAAACTTTCACGGACTTAATTGTATCACATTATTTATTTACAATATTAAATAAAAATCTATTTTAAATTTATGTAATTGCATTCCTAAAAATAGGTAACTGATTAAGAGTTTTTTTCTTCCTTTGTAAAACTTCATAATTTCAATGATTTAAATTTTATAAGTCAAAATTTAATTAATTTTTCTACATACTCAAAAATAACGGATGCCACTAAAATAGTAAATATATCATGTTTTTGAACAATTAAAATTAAATATCAATAATTATGTTAAATAAAATATGTTTCAATTTTAAAAACAAAATAGAAGCTAAACCTGCAGTTAACTGAAAGCCCCTTTTGAAAATACGAATTTTTAAAATATACTATTTAAAACCCCACTTGCCCTGAATTTCCTCTGTGTTCACACATTTCCCAATTTCAAAAATATTTTTTTAAATAAATTACACATGGTTACTGTATGAATTAAAAATTTAAAAACTTAATTAAGAAAAATAAAATTAAGGCTTGAAGAGTGGAACCGTTTGCCACTTCATAATTCAACCTATAAAAGCTTCATATTTTCTCATTTCAACAATTGGATAGTCATATAAATTGTTTCTCCAAATACTTTGAAATCCTTGATAGTTCTTATTTATTTTTTATTTTCCATTTGTTATATTCTATTTGTTCCTAATTTGAAGTAATTATTCTTAGATATAAATAATGTTTGATTATCATTTTTATGTTTATTATTTGACTTTGAATTTTTTGATGAACCGTTATAAGGTTCATTTTTTCAATTCAAGAAACACAAACATGGATTGTTAAATTAAGAAACTTTTTATAAGTGGATTAATTACTAATAAAAATAAATTTAATCAAGAAATAAGCGAGAAATTTAGATCATAAGGAATAACTAATTTTCATGTTTTCAAATATATTTCAAAATTTGTGCTTGGCTAATTAGTTTCAAAAATATTTTTTATTCACCTTTGACTTATTATTTTTAAAAGTTGATTTTGAGAGTTAGATTATGAAAAGTGACAAGTAGAATGCAATTTTAATATTATGATTATTTTATAGGGAAAAATTATTTTGAATATTTATTATAAAATTTTGAGGTAGTAGTTATCCCTATTAAATTAATATGTACATATTTAAATTTTCAATCAATTTTATACATATATAAATAAAAAATAAATTTAAAAACTCAAATCTGTAAAAATATGATGCAACTTATGCAACATGAGTCTTTTATGTATTGATAGAATTGAAATCAAATGACAATGGAAGAATTGCAAAAATATAATGATAAATTTCACTAAACGAAATGGACAAAATCTTAAGGCGAAATTGACATACTTAAGAATTCACACAAATCGATTCTTTTATGTCTCGATTGAATAGAAATCAAAAGTACTTTTTGTAAAAAAAAAAAAATACTGTATTAAGGTGCATATAAGTTATGCCAAACATCATGGTCATTAGAAAAAAAAACAAATTCAAACAAATTAGCAAAAGAATGAACATGCATTTCTACATAGAAGACATTTTTTATCTAAGAAATATCTGATATTGGTAATTACTTTATACTTAAAAAAAAAATTCTGATATGATTATAATTAAAATTTTATTGTGTGTCTATAGATTTTTATTATTATTTTTATCAGATTATAGCTATATTTTTATTCTTATTTAACATAATGTTCTTAAATTTTGAGGACTAATACATATGTAATAAAAAACTTTCTCATTGATTTTGCCTAACTTCTTAATGATATATTTTATTTTATTTTTTTGCAATAAGAATTTAATTTGATGTGATTGTTTTTCTTATATACATGTTTCCATTCATTTTGTTATTTAAAACTGATTTGGAAATAAATTTGTAAAAATATGGTTCATGTGAAAGAATTGTACAGTAAAAACATCATATAAGTATGTTTTTTTTAAAATATTTTTTTAATCATATAATTGATACTTAATTTTCAGAAAAAATAAAAGATAAAATAATTTTTTTGAATATCATTCTTAAGATCTGATAATCAAGTGTTTAAAACTGTTTTATGCTTGACATTATCATTATTATAATCATAATCATAAAACTTTTCTTAGTTACAATTTATCTTTTTCTAATGTTTAATTTTATTAGATTTCTATTTTTCTAACAAGATGATGATATAGATTGTGAGAGTATTTATGATTTTAAATAATCTAATAACTAAATAAAATAATACTAAAATTCATTATTGTATACAATTTAGATGACCAAACTTAAATATTTGATTTGTTTTCACAAGTATTCTATTATAACATATCAATGCAGTAGATGTTAACACTCTCATATAAACTCTACTATATTATTTTATATTAGTTGACTTTGAAATTATCAATAAATTATCCTGCAACGAGCGAATACGTATACTAGTATACATAATAGGAGAAAAAAAAAAGATACATGTCAGCATTACAATTTTTTCAGACTTTTAAATTATAAATAATTAAATATTATATAACTAATCAAATATTCTAAATTCTAAATTTGAAATAAAAATACAAATGTCAATGAAGGATCAATTGATTATTTAACTCCTCTTTAATGAACGTTAAATAGATTATTATTATTATTTGAAGTATTATCTAGGGATGATTACTATTTAAAAAATAATAATTTATACACTTCTTAAAAATAAAAAATAAAATGGTATTTATATAAACAGTGACAAAAGTCCTCAAATTACATAAACACCCACACTGACAAAAGTCATCAATTTACATACAAATTTACTATTTTAAAACAAATTACTTTATACACTTAAAAAAACGACAGTTACATAGACACTAATAAAAATCCTCAAATTACATAAACACTACCACTGTCAAAAGTCATCAAAGTTCTATATTTTTTATATTTTTTTAAAATTTAAATTTATAAATTTGTAAATATTGTTTATTAAAAAACCATTGAATCTAGGAATTTTTAATAGTTGGTGTCTCCATATTTGATAAATATATTATTTAGGACCGTAGCATAAATATATCTGTATTTTTTTTCCATATTTATAAAAATAAAAAATTAGAGCAGTTTCATAACTACTCAACAACCATTTCCTTTATAAGAAAACTTCAACTACATCGATAGACTGTATTTTTAAATGCATGTATTATATACATCAAAGTTCTTTCACTACAAAAATTTACTTTGTTCTGTGAAATTTGTAAATAGACAAGGCTACACAATTTTAAAATAATTTAAGAAATTACACCCAAATCAATGTAATGAATTTGATATCCCATGTTGTTCGTTTGTGGATAATACCATATATATTGAAGCCATGAATAATACCTTAGTCTTTTGAGATGGTTTTGCAGGATAAAAATGTAATATTCATATAATTATTTTTTAAAATTTACAAGATAATAAGTATCATAACACAATTAGTTTATAAATAAAATTCCCTTTTCTTTATTAATCAGTTTATGTTTATCTGATTCTTCAAATTCTCCATTCTTAAAAATTTTGTTTGATATTTTTATTTTTATTTGTAGATTGTGATGATCATAGTATAGCATATTATGTTACAGTTTTTTTTTCTTCGGTTACTATGGAAATATGTACTCGAACAAGGAGTGAAGAGGTATATTTTGAGTTTGTTGGTTTGATGCTTAAGTTTTAATTAGTGGAGTAAATAGAATGTTGATTTTATTTTGTTAATATTTTCTAATTAATTGTATTGATGCTTTCAAGTGTTAATTTCCCTTACAATTTAAATCAGTATATTAAATATAATTCTCAAACTGTTACATATTGTTTTGATTTATTTTGTGCACATCAATTATTCTCTAATTATATTGATGGTTTGCTTACTTAAGGTGTTTTTTAAGCAATCGTTTATATTTGTTGTCCTTACTTCTTCATTGTTTGGGTCGGGAAATATTTTTGTAGTAACTTGGAATATCGTAGTCTAGTCCAGATTTGGACGAAATCTAAGTCAGCGAGGTCTAGGGAAATCTGTTAAAAAATGAGAGATCTAATAAGAAGTTTGATTGAATTAATGGATAACCAAGATGTTAAGTAACTCGTACGACTCTATGGAATCAAATTCAGGCGAGTAGAATTGTCGAAACTGATCTTAGCGTGAACATGTAGTTTTTGAGTGTCATGGGATGAAGGTGCATTGTGAAATGGGGGTTTGAAACACTTAATTTAGCTCTTTGCTTCAATTCAAGCCGCTAAGGCCGGATCTTAATAGCAATAAGTGATCTTAATAGCAATAAGGAAACTTTGTTCTCAGAACTCAAGACTCAAGAACTCAAGGATTCAAGAACTTGAAACTCATAACTCAACGATATGTTTCTTCTCAAAAATACTCAATTCTTAGGGTTCATGCTGAAATATAAACATGAACAAATCAAATCAAGAGTTTTGATGCATAACATATAGAAATTCAATAAATAGGAATATAATTTCAAAAAGAAACTAGAACTCAAGAACTCAAATCAACTTATCTCAAGAATACTCAAGTCTAGGGATAGAATCCTAGATTACTCTTTTACTCATTTGAAAGTAGACATTGGGCGTGGGCATGAACTAGTCCAACACTATAATAGTCTTACATAACTTGAAGAATAAGGCTCCTGAAGTAACTTGAAAAAGAACTTGGTTAGAAGCCTTGAAACCCCAACTTGAACGAGAATAATCAAGAAAACATTTCTTGAAATTCTTGAATTACTTTCTTGAAATCTCTATTGTTAAGAATTATGATTTTCAATAGTGATTCATAATTCTACAGAGGAATTTGCGTTGGGAAGAATGAAATTCTATGAGAAGGACTTTCATTAAAGAAGAATCTTTAAAAAGATTGAAAGAATGTTGAAAAAAGATTGAAAGTATGTTGAATGGAGTATTTTACTTTGATTTTTCATTAGGGTTTTGTCTTAGGATTTGAGAGAGAGAAGAGAATGATGTATTAAGAGATGAAAATCTAATTATTTTGGGTCATTAATTAGTTAAAAAAATTCTTTTACGATTTTCTTTGAGGTAAAAATGTAACATCTGGCAATTTTAAATAGCTAAGAAGAAGCTAAAAAATGAAAATAGTTATTTTTGGAAAGAATGAAAATTTGGAAATTATTTAAGTTAGGACGAATGAGTTTTTTGTCAAGTTCAAATGGTCATAACTTCCTTATCAGGATGAGTTATGTGTACTTCTAGATATGATTGAAAAGCTCTTGGAATAATCTTTTCAATCTCGTCGAGTTTTCGCGATTTTGAGTTTGTATGAGTGAGTTATGTCATTTGGAAGTTGGGCTATTAGAATAAGGAAAGTCCAATCCGGATTTTTAAAGGGTAGTTTGGTATTTTACTTACCCAATTAATTTATTTTGTTTTTGGTAATTAAGATAGAGTCTAGTCAAAATTCGACCAGTTTATGCTTTTACCAAAATACACTAGGGCTTGGAGAAGAGAGAGAGAGAGAAGAAGAGGAGAAAGGAAAGAGAAGCAAGATTTGCTATGATCGTCGAGTTTAGCTTGTGGATTTCGTCGGTGGGGATCCCTACAAGGTATATGAGATCACATAACATTGTTTTAATTCACCCACGCGCCAGTCATGATTTATTTCAGCGAACTTAAGTTCTTGAAAGCTTAGAAATTGAGTTCTTGAAGGGTTTGATGAAGTTATATTAATTCTTTGATTAGTTGAAATTGTTGAGGTGTTGTTTGAATCCAATCCATGAAATTAGGTTGATTTTGAGTAGAATCTGATGTACTTATAACATTTAATTGATTCGATATGTTTTGGGAAAGAACCCATGGAGTTTAGAGGGTTTAGATCTGAAAAACAAAGACGAAATTTCGTCGGGCGATATTTGACATCAGTGACGCGTTGCGCTCCAACCTCTCATAATTGAAAAATTATGTTTCGCGTCACGGAGATGACATGAGGTTTTCTTCCTAAAAGGCCATTTTTGAAACCAAAATTTAAAAGCTTCTCTGCTTCGCGGACCCACCTTCAACTATTGATTTTTGGTATTTTGTCATGTCTAGCTATCTATAATCATTCCTATACATCATGAGATCTTTCCAATCACAAATTATAATCCTTGAATCCATAATTCAATCCAAGGACCAGTTAAGAGTCAAATCAAGACAAGTTAAGAGTCAAAGTCAAGAGATGTCAAGAGTCAAGTTAAGATAAATTATCAAAGTTGTTCAAAAGTCATTCACAAATGTTTTAACCTTGTTTTACTACTTAAGTTTTAAGTTCAATAAAGAGTAAAGTTTAATTTCTTTGCTTCAACGAAGTATATGGGGAATTTTATATTACCAAAGAGATTTAAAATGTTTTCACAGTCAAATAAGAAAAGAAACTGAGATGTCAAAAGATCTTTTGGGCTAGTTTTCAGAAAAAAGTAATCGCTTTCTAAATGAAACAAGAGAAGAGCTGAAATTTCCAAAATAGCCTTTCAGTCATGTTTTTGAGAACTAATCGCAAATCACAGAAGAAATATGTTTTTAAACATAAAGATCTTATAAAATATTATTTCTTAGAGTAGTATTTAGCATCGATATGGGGAAGAGTTCAAACAACTATCAGCCCCCCTAAACTTTGTAACTATTATGGGTAGAAAGGGTCATACCTTTTACATGAATCCTTTTCACATAGACTAGTGGATCCACTTAGTAGTTCAAGTCCTATACCTTTTGCCTGGTATAGGATGCACTGGCAGTGTGATGTAGATCGCGCTATCATCACTATAGCTCTTAAGTGATGGTTGTCTGTTAGAGAAAATCTCACAAAAATAATTGCATAGTTCCCAAGGTATTTTGCTTAGTATGAGTGGGGTATGGGAATTCATTGCACAAGTATACTTTGAGAGGGATCATGGTATGTCTTATATGATATTATTATTATGACTTGACATCATGTTTTAAACAACTTTTCTTTTTTTTTATATTGCACTTGATTTAAACAACTTTATAATAAAATGAGTTCAATTAAGTATTCATGAGTTGATAAGAGCCAAGGTAAGTGTTTCTTTCAAAATCTCTTTCGAGCCTATGTTGTTTTAGTATTCTAACTCGCATACTCGTACATTCAATGTATTCAGTTGGTTTGCATCGTCTCATGATGCAGAAAAATGTAACTAGGATCGGCATTCCAGTGCACCGTTGATCTAGTAAGAAGTCAGAGTTAGTCGATGAGCCTCATTGCATTCCGGAGGATCTATTTTCGTTGCTTTCTAGTTACATTAGGAGGTTGTGAGGTTTGTTCTCACATCCATCTCAATTGTTTTTGAGGCTTCATAAGATGTTAGCCCTTTGAGTATTTTCATTATCATTTCTTATTGTTAAGACTTGGGTTCCACTTTTGGCCAAGTTGAATGTTTAGCCTTTGAGCATTCTCAGTTATTTTAGTATTTAGTTAAGTTAAGTGCTATTGATCATTATTAATATGCATATTGTCCTCCGTTGATTTAAGTAAGTCAGTCGAAAAGGTTCACTTGGGGCCATCAATGGTCTTTGAGTGTCAGTCTCGCCTAGATGTAGGCTCGTGCGTGGCAAACTTGGTATCAGAGCCAGGTTTCAATAGTCCTAGGAAGTTTATGAAGCCGTGTATGTAGAGTCCTGGTTATCGGTGTGAAGAATATCACATCTATAATTAGGAGCCTACAAAATTTAGGAATTTCTTCACTTCTTTCATATTCATTTCGTGCATTAAAATTTGATCTCTACAAAAGTTTCCTTGTATATCGTGCTTGTGCGTGTGTTTAGACAATCATGCCTCCACGAAGAGCAGTACGAGGCCGTCCAACTAGGAGAAATGTTGAAGCATAAGAGTTATCTAATTCACATGAAGTGCAACCTCAAGGGGAAGTTAACCATGCTGAATTCTGTGAAGCTATCATGATGTTAAGTCATGTTCCGAATCATCACGTTTGATAGAGAAGTAATTGACAGGAGGTGGATGATACTTTAAGGATCCATGAGTTTTTAGAGATGAATCCACCAAGCTTTACAGGTTCAAGTCTCACAGAGGATTGATATACCATGAGTTTACGGTATGTCAAATGCATTTCGCTTAAGAGTTGTGTGTGTCTAGATCCTTTTTGTTATGATTTTGATGGTTTTGTAACATGTTTTGCGCGAAAGATGTTTAGGCGCAAAATTAAAGAGACAGCTGAAAAAGTACAGAAAAAGGCATCCACACAGGAAATCGACGGTCGTAAATCTATTAACTCCCTGTTGACGAGTATTGTAGATGGAAAGCCCAGACATTGGATAAAATCAGGGAAATCTAACCGAGTGTGGAGCCACGATGAGCATTGACGGTTCGTCGATCAATTTATGGACCATACTCATAAACCGTAGAATAAGACTACGAGGGTTCCAATACCTTATTTTGAAGATTCTAAGTATGGAGTCACGTAGGGGCATTGGCGGACCATCGTTTGATTGACGGACCGTACTGGTGGTCCGTCGTTTGATTCTGAGAGGGTATATTCTGTATGCTAAAATATTTTCTATGTCCTGGTTGATGGAAGGGACTTACGGACCATAGATCCATTGACGATCCGCAAGTCGGTCTCGTAGATTGAAGACGCGTGCCTGAACAAACTTTCCTTATTTCATTTCCTTCTTAATAACGAGTTTGTTTTCAATAAATTGGGTATGTAAACCTCGTTTTGGGGGTTGACTTCTATTATTATTGTTTTAGTTTGAGACATTGGGGATTAATGTTTGAAAACCTAAGCAACTATTGATTTCTTATGTTTATCTTGATGATTTTGCTGTCGATATTCAAGTTGAAATTCGGGGTTTATTATTTTCATTACGTAAGTTAACAATTCTTTTATCTATAATAATGGATTGTGTTCTTGTGAATATGGGTAACTATACTCCACAAGTAGGGTTATGGGAACCATGATCGATTAACAATATATGAATAGTAATTGAGCAATCTTCTCATAATATTTTGTATGCATTGATAATTCTTTCGTTTAGAAGTCTTTTTAGCAGTTGCAAACATTAATACTCTCCATGTTGCTACTTTCCAGACCAAGGAGGTAGTTAATAAGAAAAGAATTATCAACACAGATTTAGTGTGATACTATCGAATAGTCTAGTGCCGATTGGTACGAGGGTTAAAACTAATCCATACATCGATGCGATGTCTAATATGAGGTAAACACAAGGGTTAGTAAATTATACACACATAGCTGGACCAAGGTGTGTGGTGAAATTCTTTAGATGCCGGACCAAGGATTTAAAGATACATAACTTACCACTTTTCATGTAATATACTAGGAAAGGATTGCTACTACTAGGATTACCGCATTATGAGCTTCTGGGGAGCACGTACACCATAGTTACTTTCCCATATTTATAACAACCTATGTTAACTCTCGCTTACTTGATAAATACATAATCTTCGAACTTTGTTTCACAACCCGTTTACATACTTGTTTCAGAAATATCTTGACTAAATGAATACAATTATGGGTTAAAGTTAAGTCTAAACCATATTCCTCGTGGGATCGAACCCAACCAACCGGTTGGTTTCTTTACTTGATAACGATCGCTGATGCTTCTTTAGGGCGGTGTAATTTGATCGTATCAAATTTTGGCGACGCTGTCATAAGACTTTTAGATTAAGATTAACTACATTATAGGACTTTAGACTAATATTTCCTACTTTTACTTTTATCTTTTTCTTGTCTCTCTGAGGTTCTTACTCTAGTGTATGCCATGTACATGAAGCAGAGGTGAACCACTAACTCTTTACGATCCACAATTGCGTAGAACCTTGCATAGAAATAATAATCAAGGAGTCCCAATTGTTCCTATAGGAGGAGGATTAGGTGATGAAGCAGGGCTGCAACCTCCACCGGAAGTCAATGAGCACAATCAGGTTCAACCTTATAACAGATTGGGAGAAGCACTAAGGTCCCAAGACCCTCAAGGAGCACGTCTGAATGATAATCGAAGGGCAACATTAATTTACTGACATTACAATAGGTGCATGGGTCAGGGAGCGACTATTGCCGAGTCTGATGGACCTCTCATCCTCCACCTCTACCTCAAGGGCATACATTTGTGGTGACCAGTAGCTTGATGCAAATGCTTATAGGGAGAGGTTTATTTGTAGGATTGCCAGCGGATGATCCGCATGCTCACATAGCTAAGCTAAACTATGTATGCAAAAGTTTCATAGGTCGACCAAATTTGGATATGAATGTCATTGGGTTGAGAGTGTTCCCTCTGGAGATGATGCTATGTGGTTCAATGAGCTCCCTTACAAGTCTATGTATACATGGGATCAGTGAATGGCACATTTCTATCAAGGTTTTTTCTTGTGTCCAAGGAGCTGAACAAGAAGGACAAGCCCAACAACTTTGTAGCTCAACCTGGAGAGTCTGTGAGTAGTTCTTGGGCTAGATTCACTACCTTCATAAGAGGTGTCCCAAATCACCGTATTGATGATGAGTCGTTGAAGGAGTACTTCTAGAGGGGGCATGATGATAATGGCAAGGTAGTGTTTGATACTATTGTAGGAGGTTTGTATGGAGAATGCTCGTGGGCACAGATCACCGAGAAAATTGAAAGTATATCTCGCAACAACAAAGTTTAGAGCACTAGAAAGTTAGACACTGAAAGAAAAACCTTTGGCGTTAAAGCTAAAAACAACCAGGCTACAAATGAAATTCGGGAAGAGATGGCGCAGATGAGAACTGAGCTAGGGTTAGTGCTAAGACATGTGACTGGAGGGGCAGAGAAGGTGAATACAGTGAACTATTTGACTAGAACTCCACCACTGGTGGAGCAGTATTATTATGAAGAGGATGTGTATATAGTGAATGATCAGATAGGGGTTTCTGACCAAATGCCTGAGGATCCAACACGGATAATTAGCTCAAAGTTCAAGGAAACCAAGGTTTAAACTATTGCAATTACAATAGAGAGGGCCAATATGTCCGGGATGGGAACTATAACCGCGACAACGATTACAACTAAAACAAACATGGCAACAAAAATGATCGAGTTGGACCTTATGCTACCTTCAAAACACAAAATCTGCCCCTAGGGATGCTGGAGGTAACCTAGTGTGAATTGGGGATATGATGTATAAGATGATGAGAAGGTTCGATGCGACTGATGAAAATGTGAAAGATATGAGGAACGACTTATCCGGTATTGGTCAAAAAGTTGATGCCCACACACTGTCAATCAAGCATCTTGAGCTACAGAGGAATCAATTGTCTACCATAGTTAACCCAAGGCAACCAGACACTCATTCAAGTAACACCATCCAAAATCCAAAGAATGATGAGCATTGTGTGGTGGTCACTACTTGAGAGGTAAGAAACCCTTATCCACCTACGCCGTCTAGGGTTGAGATTAATACAGAAAAGATAATGAGGTGACAGAGGTTAGTATAGATCACGAGAATGCAACTGAGAAAGAGGATGCTGTCACAGAGAAAGTGGTTCCCTTCCCAGTCCTCCATATACCTTTCCTTAAAGTTTAGCAAAGAACACCGAAGAAGGAAAATATCGCAGGTTCATCACTATGCTTTAACATCTTTCCATCAATGTTCCATTGAAAGAAGCTTTAAAGCAAATGCCTGGTTATGCCAAGTTTATAAAGGATATTGTTACAAAGAAGAAATCTGTGAGTTTTGAGGATGACAATAAGTTGAAACATCGTAGTGCTATTGCTTCAAGATCCCTTGTGCAGAAAAAGAAGATCCTGGTGCTTTCACTATCTTTTGTACCATTGGGTTATTGCACTTTTCCAAGGCACTGTGTGATCTTGGTGCTAGCACTAATATCATGCCATTGTCCATTTGCAAGAACTTAGGATTGGGTGATCCAAAACAAACTACGATGTGGTTGCTCATGACAAATAGAACTGTGAAGAGGCCTATTGTAGTGCTCCATGACGTGATAGTGAAAGTGGAGCCATTCCTTTAGCCAACTAACTTTGTTAGTCATGATTGTGAGGTTGACTTTGAGGTTACCATCATCCTTAGAAGATCATTCCTTGCCACGGGGTGTGCTTTGGTTGACATGTAGAAAGGGAAGATGAAGTTTAGAATCAACAATGAAGAAGCCACTTTCGATATTTGTAGGTCCATGAAGCAGAGTGGTGAGATCCAATCTGTATCTGCTATAACTTTTAGAAGTGAGAGTGCTTCAAAGGTGCAAATCGAGGAGAGACTGGGTGTTGTTGCGATAGCAAAAAGTGATAATGAACTTTGAGAGTGATTTCATCAAAGGGTATGACGAGTGGGTGGCTGCACTTGATAGGTGCGAACAACTGCCAAAGCCTAAGAAGTAGGACTTGAATATGGAAAATTGTGAGACTCCACCAGCGAGACCATATGTAGCAGAGGCACCTAAATTGGAACTCAAGGCTCTACCCCAACATTTGAGGTATGCATTCTTCGGTATGGATGAGACACTCCCAGTCATTATTGCGGCATATTTAATGTGCGACAAGTCAAGTGTTTGGAAGTAGTGCTAATGAGGTTCAAGAGAACTATTGAGTGGACTGTAGTAGATATTATCGAAATCCCTCCCGGTATTTGTTCTCAAAAAATTCAACCCATGCCTGATCATATGCATATTATCGAGCATCAGAGAAGATTAAATCCGCATATGCAAATGGTAGTGAAGAAGAAGATTATTAAACGGTTGGATGTTTGAGTCATCTATCCCATTACAGATAGTAGTTGCGTATGCCCTGTTTACTGTGTGCCCAAGAAGGGTTGTATTACGTTGTCCCAAATCAACGAAATGAGCTTGTGCCGATGTGACTGGTGACTAGATGGAGAGTTTGCATTGATTACCGAAAGTTGAATGCTTGACAAAGAAGGACCATATCCCTATGCCCTTCATGGATCAAATGTTGGATAGACCTGCAGGAAAAGGATGGTACTGCTTCATTGATGGGTATTTTGGCTACAATCAGATATCTATAGCCTTGGAAGACTAAGACAAAACAATCTTCACTTACATGTATGGGACCTTTACGTTCAAATGCATGCTATTCGGGTTGTGCAATGCTCGAGCAACCTTCAAGCATTGCATTATGTCGATTTACTCCGACATGGTTGAGGACACTATTGAGGTATTCATGGACGATTTTTCGGTGGTTGGTGACTCTTTTGATAGATGCTTGGAAAATCTCACCGAGGTACTGAAAAGGTGTGAAGATTACAATTTAGTGATAAATTGGGAGAAGTGTCATTTTATGGTAAAAGAGGGCATATTGTTAGGGCACCAGATTTCTAAGAAAGGTATTGAGTTGGATAATTCCAAAGTGGAGGTAATAGAAAACCTTCCTCCACCTGTCTCAATAAAAGGTATTAGAAGTTTTCTGGGGCACGTAGGTTTCTATCGAAGGTTCATAAAAGAGTGTTCGAAAGTTGCACATCCGTTGTGTAAGCTTATTGAAAAGGAGAGTAAATTTGACTTTCATGATGCTTGTCTGATAGTATTTGAAGAGTTGAAGAAGAAGTTGGTCTCTTCCTCCATCATTATTGCTCCAAATTGGAGGGAATCGTTTGAAGTCATGTGCGATGCTAGTGGGGTGGCGCTTGGCGTGGTATTGGGGAAAGGCGTGAGAAGATACTTCACTCTATTTACCATGCAAGCAAAGCTCTAAATGCAGCCCAAAAGAATTACACGGTTACAGAGCAAGGGCTTCTCTCCGTGGTGTTTGCATTTGAGAAATTTCTCTCTTATTTGCTTTAGATTGCGGTCATATTTCACACGGACCATTTGGGGTTGAGATATTTGATGGAGAAAACAGATGCAAAACCACGACTCATTAGATGGGTGTTGTTATTTCAATAATTGGATTTTGTGGTAAAAGACCGCAAGGGGACAGAGAACCAAGTTGGCGATCACTTGACTAGATTGGAGGATGAAGCTTTACTCAATCTTGGTGAAAAGGGTGATATCAATGATATGTTTCTAGATGAAAAGGTATTGGCTGTTTTCCATGACCTTATTCCTTGGTTTTCCGACTTTGATAATTATTTATCAAGCGATTTGGTACCTCCAGATTTGTCGTCTCACCAAAGGAAGAAGTTCATGCATGATGTAAAAAATTTCTTTTGGGATGAGCCATACATGTATCCTAGTTGTGTTGATGGGATTATTCGTCGTTGTGTCCCCGAGGTTGAGATGTTAAGTGTTCTTGAGGCGTGTAATTTGTCACCTATTGGTGGGCATCATTGTGGTCTTTGGACTACGCAAATATTTTTGCAGTGTGGATACTATTGGCCAACCATCCACCAAGACTCGGATGATTTTGCCAAGTCTTGTGATCGTTGCCAAAGAGAGGCTGGGATTTTAAAGAGGCAAGAGCTTCCTATGAACCCAATCATGGTAATCAAGTTATTTGATGTATGATGCATTGATTTTATGAAACAATTTATGAGTTCATATGCGATGAAATATATTCTTGTTGCGGCTGATTGTGTATCGAAGTGGGGTGAAGGAATTGCGCTCCGCAAAAATGAAGGCAAGAGTGTCACCGCATTCTTGAAGAAGAATATCTTCTCTAGATTTGGCACCCAAGGGAAATTATAAGTGATGAAGGTTCCCACTTTTGCAATAAGTTGTTTAAAACATTGATTAAGAACTACAATGTCTGCATAATGTAGCTACTCCTTACTGTCCACAGACTAGTGGGAAAGTTGGAGTGTCCAACAGAGAGATAAAACAAATCTTGGTAAAGACTGTGAATGCCAACAAAACGGAATGGTCAAAGAAGCTTGATGATTCTCAATGGGCCTACCACACCGCATACGAAACTCCAATAGGTATGTCTCCATACAAACTTGTATATGGGAAGTCTTGCCATTTTCCAGTTGAGCTAGAGAATAAAGCCACGTGGGCAATAAAGAAGCTTAACTTGGACTTGGGAGCCACATCAACTCAAAGGGTGAATGAATTTAATTTGCTCGATGAGTTTCTCCTAAAAGCCTATGAAAGTGCAGCCTTGTATTAAGAGAAGATGAAGAAGTACCATGATTAAAGGATTGAAAAGCGAGATTTTGTAGTAGGAGATCTTGTACTTCTATTCAAATCTAGGTTGTGCTTATTTCCGTCCAAGCTCAATTCCAAGTGGTCCAGACCATTTTTACTCATGCAATGTTCCTGCATATAGCGGTGGAGCTTTAGAATAGTGAAGGAACAAGGTTCAACGTGAATGGACATAGGATCAAGCTTTATTTGGGAAATGCGGAGAGTGTCAAGTGATTGAGGCCTACTATATTGATGAAGTATGAGTAATCAAGAGGCATGTGACGTGCCGGGATGTTATATTAATGAAGTATGAGTAATCAAGAGGCATGTGTCATGCCGGAACGTTAAATCAAGCGCTACTTGGGTGGCAACCGAAGGTGTAAAATCTAGCCAAATATAGGTTTATAATTCCTGTCAAGTAGTTTTCTGTTGTTTATTTGATTTTTTGTGCCAGAGTAGTTAGTTGTTAATGTTTGGTTTTACTATTGGCAAGATATATCATAGGGTCCATGTCAAAAAACTTTCCACAAAATACAAAAAAAGGGCCTAATATTTGTTACTTGGGCATGAGCGTAAGTCAAGATATGCAGAAAATGGTTTGGTGCAGAGGTCTACGAACCCCATCGATGGTCCATCAATCAATCGACGGACCGTGAATGGCTTCCATAAATCCCAGGTAAGTCCTTAATTTTATCTAAGTTAAATAGTGATTGACGGTCCTAATTGACGGACCGTCAATGGGGTCTCGTGGGTCCAAACATCCAGCCTTCCGACCCAACCTGTAATCCCTTATTTGAAAATCCCACCATCCAAATACATTTCCCACTTCCATTATTTTCACTCCAAAACCATTTTTCCTTATCAAACCTCCCATAAATCACTCCCCCAATCACTCATACACTCCTAATAAACTATCCAAAATCGTTTTCCCTTAAATTCCAAATTCCTCTCTACCAAACCCTCCCCCTCTCATCTGCATAAGTTCGGTGTTCGGGTTCGGTGCGCGTAGGCAGGTTTTTGTGGTAGTGAATCATAGTGCCATCACAAAATCACACAACTCCTCATTGCTTTTTAGGAAATAAGACTTCCCCTCACTTTGAATTTTTATTCATATATTGAATATAGGAAGTCAGGAGTAGGATCTTGACCTTAGGGGTTTGTTAAACATGCTAAAATTAAAATTGTGAACACCCTTGGTACAATGGATATTGATTGTTTCTAATTTTATTACCCGTAAAATGTATGTTAAGTCTAAATGTAAGTTCCGACCTAGGGTTTCATAGTTTGTATGAAATAATCGTAAATACGGATGAATCTGAACCTTAAGAATGACAAACTAACACAGTATATGTTGAAATGCATGAGTAGATTAGGAGAATGTCAAAAATAACCATAAAATTAGGACTTTAATTTTAAAAAGGTCTGCAATCTGGCACATACCTCATCTACGAGACCCTTCCTACGAGCTGTCGATTGGTCCCGTGGATTGATACACAAACAAATCTCACTAAATATTAAATGACGAATGTGAACTATGATCCGCCGATTGATCGATGGACCATTCTATACACCCGTCGTTTCCATTAGAGACAATACTTGTGTCCCTCTGATCTACAGAGGGGTTCCACGGACTGTAGAGCAGTCTATGGACCGTCAACCCCTCACCATCAATGACAACTGAAGCCACTGAATGTAATTTTTTTCTTTTTGCTTATTGTTCACTTTTCGTTCTAAAATTATTTTGGGTGTTTTTTTGCTTTTTTGGTACTAATAACCATTCCACGGGTACTATGGCTCCCAAGAAGCAAGTGGTATACAGAAAAAGGGGAATATTCAAATCGACTACCACGATTCTCTAGTTGATCGATGAAGGCACAAATGCGGAGAGGGAACCAGCCTACATTCCTCCTAACACAAGGACCTCACCCACTTCACCTGGGTCTTTAGAGGCACTCCTCGGATGGTGAACCCACACATAGTCACTGCCTCCCAATCTGATGAGGAGCGCACACCAATCCAGTCACCAATAGGGTCTGCTTCTAGTTCTGAGGGTTTATCCACATCTGGCTCTAAGTCAGCCACTATTTCAGGCTCTGGGTCTGACCATTCTTTAGGGTCTGAGTCAGTGTATGCCTCAATCCCATTTCTAAAGGAGCCACAAGTTAAGGTAACCATGAACAAGAAGCCTCGGGTGATGAGGCTACTAGCTTGGAAGTACCACCAGCATAAAGAAGCGATGATCCTCCTACAATGGCCAACGAGCCAAATAGATAACGTGTCAAGCGTCAATGGATAATCTATCGAGATTCCAAGATGCTAAATGATAAGGAGATGATGTCTTGACTAATCACTAAGGAGCATCGAGTCCACACAGGGAGCTTGTATACAGTGCAATAGGTACATCGGCTGTTCAACCTCCACAAGTGCGACTAGATGGCACAAGACCTTGTTACATACTGTGAGGAAATTGTGCGGGAGTTTTATGCTTCCTATGCTGCAACTCTCTGACGGTAAATTCCCAAATGAGCCAATCCCACAAAACAGGACCCTCTAACTTCCACCATTGTCAAGGGATGCCGGGTGGAAATCTCACAAGCCACCTTCCGACGGTTTCTATCGGCCCTACCACTGGTCTAGGTTGGGCCTTAGACACCGTAGAGTTTGATATTTGGTGGGACATAGTTCGGGGTTGTAACAACCCTAAAAAAAATGAATAAGCTAAATGTTTAAGGTGTCAAGAATGCTTGCGATTAGACCAAGGTTCACACGGATTGATACGCGTAGAACCAGACCTCAGAACCCTTACTACGACCAAGCCAACTAACTTGGGGAGTTAGTTGAGCTTGGAAAGGTTGGAACCAACCAAGTAAGGCTCTCGAAAATGAAGATTTAATCGAAGGAGTCTTTACCGGACTTAAAAAGAAGAAATTTTAAGTTTTGAGGGTCTAAGGGTAAAATGGTCTTTTACCAGGCTAGGGGTGATATCGTAATTACCCTAAATATATAATTAATTAATTATTTAATAAAGTGGAGGGGCAATTTGGGGAGAGAGAGCCGAAATTGGTCTCTTGAAATGGAGTCTTGCTCCACCCGGGTTTGAAACTAGGTGGGAGCAAGGATTTAATATGATTTGTTTTATTGGTGAATTAATTTAATAAATATAAAATTAATGGCTGATGTAAAACGGAAAATCAGATTTTATTATTATTTATTATTTATTTACTTATTAATTAATGTTTTTTTTAAATTGATTAAGTCTTGCCAACTATCCTAGTTTTAAGATGCACTATCTCACACTATCTCTCTCCCTCAAGCCTAAATCTCTCACTCTCTCATCCAAATTATTTTTCTTGGCTGCAAAAAAAGAAGATAAAAACATTAGAAAGCCATCAAAAGTTCTCTAAACTCAAAGAACTTACAAAAAAAATATACAAGCAAGCAAGCTAACTTAAGAAACGAAAACTTTGCATCATCTTCTCGACGGGTTTGTGTTGAAGGTTTAGGGGAGGAGTTTGGCAGCACTTGGAAGGTGTGGAAAGCTACAAAAAGGTATGGGTTTTCTCTCTTGGAATCCTTTCTCCAAGAGGAATTTCTTTCTACAAAAGTCGACATATGAAACTAGGGCTGTCCCCTTAAATGTTGAACTCCTTGTCCCTAGTCTCCTTCCGAATTCAATCTAAATTAGTTTAGAAATCATGTTGTTGGTATGGTTGCTGGTAGCTAAGTGTGAAATATGATGTTCCTTGTGATTTTATGTTTGGAAATAGCAAGCATGTTCAATGATGTCAACCGAAAATGATGTGGTGCAATGTGTAAAATATTTGTTGTTGTTCTCCGTTTTGAAGTCTTAAAATGGCTTGTTTGATGATTGGAATTATTGTGCATAAGGTGTGTAAATTTTGATGTTAAATGAAGTGTAAGGTGGCTGATCATAAGTGGAAAAATCTAAGCTAAAACAACAATGAATCTACACCTAAGAATGTGTTAAACGAATCATGAAAGTACCTCAAAACGAACGTATAAATGTTGTTAAATAAAGGCTAGAAAATTTAATAAAATTTCCAGCACTTGGTGATGGAATTTTCGGCCAGAATACTTAATGTTGAGAGGTTTAAAAATATATTTAAAATATGTGAGGTCAGTGGGGATTGAACCCAAGACCTCACTACATGAAAGCTGCAAAAAAAAAAAAGAGAGGTGTGGGATTCGAACCCACAACCTCTCGGTCAAACAAGAGAGTAAGAGGGCAATTTTAAATTAATAAAAATAATGGGAGGAGTGGGATTCGAACCCACCACCTCTTGGCTGAAGGAGGAGACAAAGAGAGAAATTAAAAAGAAAATAAAGTGAGGCTGTGGGGGCTCGATCCCACAACCTCACTGCCAACACTTAAGTAGTTAGCTTTTAAATGAAAATGAAGATAAGGAGGCTGTGGGGGTTCGAACCCACAACCTCTAAGACCCAAGCGAAATAAAGAAAAAAATAAATAAAGAGAGGCTGTGGGGGTTTGATCCCACAACCTCCTGGTTAAGCCGAAATGGACAGAAAATAAATGGGAAAATAAGAGGGGGCTGTGGGGGTTCGAATCCACAACCCCTCCGCCAAAGGAGAGAAGTTCTAGAGAAAAGGAACTAAAAAGAAATATTGATGTTGGGGTTCGACCTAGGGTCCCAATATCATGAAGACTAAAAATAAAGTCAAGAAAAAATGTAAGTATTGTCCAAGGGATTCGAACTTGGGTTCCCTTGCCCAAATTTCCGTATTGATACATAAGTCATACGTGAATTAAATGTTCAAGAATAATGCCACCTACTTAGATCGAAATCGAGATCCTGGCATATATACAAGATACATAAGTCTTGTACTACATAATCTTAGAAAGATATGAGTCACTTAACGAACTATGAATGAAGCCTCATGGCTTGTATGTATAGACCCATAAGTCTAGCATACACTTAAAAATAAGTGAACCTAAGATGTATGTAAAGAAACGAAGAAACCCTAGAAGGGTTAAGTAAGAGTCCAAAATACGCAAATGGCCAAGTACATGACATATGATGAAATGAACTTTCACGTAAAATGGGGTGAGTAATTATGAAGAGCAATTGTGCTAATGTTAATGAATGTGGTGACAACATGATATGAGGCTAATGTAAAAGATGAGAACAATCTCAAATGAGCCTAAGTAATTGTTACCAAAACGTACTCACCTATGAGAGTGTAAAGTTAATGAAGAGACCAGTCTCTATGAACACTCTAATGAAAGTATTGATATTAACACACTTAATACTAATGATGAGATGAGAAATCATCTATTGAGTTATGATGTCCTCATACTAGAAGCCAGCTTCCATGACGTATGAGTTGAATGTAATGGAACTTTATACTGAGCACCGATAGACTAGCTATGAGCGGTGATGCCTTTTTTCTGGAAGGGCGGAGGTTTACGTAACTCTCATGAGATGAGACTGTCCGGCTTGCCTCCTGGTCTTCGAACCTATACTGCCAATATAGGGATCTGGCGGGGTTAAATTCCCATGTACGCTAGCATGTTTTGGGTCACCTTGGCCGGTGATTCCACCTCTTTTCGGTGTGGGGGAGACACTGGATTTTATGATGCTCACATGATCTATGTCGGTTAAAGTTAAAGTTCCCAATGAATGAATGAGGCCAACCTCGAATGAAGCACATAATGAAATGAATGATACCAAAGGTGTTAGAATAGGATAATCAAAAGGTGAGTTAGATTCAAGTAATGACATTAGGTCATTTTTGGTCATTGCACAACGAACCTAATGAAAGTCTTAAACTACATCCTAGGTATAGCTGGTGTTTACACTGGCCTATGAACGAAATGAAATGGAGTACGTATGAATGAACGAAACAGACTCTGTGTTTGGTAATGAAGACTCTCTAGTTGAGGTCCCATCTGTTGAGCCCTCATTTCTGGGATGTCTTAATGTTAAGTCCATGATTCCGAGGTCTCATGGCACATGAATGAATGATATTAAAGGAGTTATGTGCTACATACAAAGTGTGTTGTAAGATATATGATATGTGCTACGTGTAAATGTAATGTGCTGTTTGCAAATGTGAAAAGTATGATGATGTATGTTATTCTCATGGCATAAGCTTCCTATTCCTAATCTGGAAAGCTCAGTGACTTTCCTAATCCAAATTTGGAATGCTCATTGACTTTCCTAATCCAAATTTGGGAACCTCCTAATCTCAATTTGGCAAGTCCACTTACTTGACTTCCAAAAATCATGTCGTTAGGAAAAAGCTATTCTTTATCATGCATGTCCTTGGTTTGTGCTTGCATATACCTATACTTAGTACAAGTGTGTACTAACCCTATACATCTATACCATTTTAGGTTCAGGCACAGGTGGGCGATAGAGCTACAAGATCATTGTTGTAGCTATCCGGACGTCAGCATTTAACCGGAGTTTGGTAGGTCCTCATGCTTTTGAGGATGCTATTGTTTTACATTCCAGCTTAGTTTTAGAGTTGAGCTAGTGGAGCATGTTCCACTAGCGTTTCTTTCCTGTTTTGATTTAGACTTTGTATTGGACCGTTTTGGCAATTATACAATTAAGATTTATTGAACTATTCCTTTCATTTGACTATCTCTTCATGTTAGATGGTTGATGGTGAACAAATTACGAATGTATTAGAAATGTTTAGTAAGCAATATTTAAAAACAAAAAGTTTCAAATTTTCCGCTAAAATTAACCTATGTAAAGTAAGAATGACGTAAGTAGGCTTGTCTGCGACCTCTGAGAGGTCAACGACGCCGGTCTCGTCTGGGGTCTAGATTCCAGTCGTGACAAAGTTGGTATCAGAGCCCTAGGTTAAATTCCGGGAATAATGAGTTCACATCAACCACATTGAGTAGTTTCGAAGTCATGGTAGTGAAGTGCACCACTATCCTGAATTAGAGACTGTATGATGCGTAGGAAATTTCCCTTCTTCTGATCTTATCGTGCTTTTCTGAATGTCTGATTTCTTGGCGTTATGAGCGTATCTAACATCAATCTTTGTTGTTTTCAGAGAATGGACCCTAGGAGGGCTATTGATCAGAGGAGAGGAAGAGCAGCTGCTAGGGGCAACCGAGTTCCACCCCAGGCTCCAGCTGCAGGAGTGGCTGTGCCAGTTAATCCAGATGGGTTGACTGATGCCGAGGTGAGGGCATCTCTGGCCCAGATGGCACATGCCATTGCTATGCAGGCCCAGGCCATGACTGCCCAGGTCAACCAGCAGAATGTTCAGAGGGAAAACCCACTGGGTCGTAGCATGGTTGACAGTCTGCGAGATTTTACGAGGATGAATCCTCCTATATTCACAGGGTCTAAGGCATTAGAGGACCCTCAGGAGTTTGTGGATGAAGTACATAAAATTCTGGTGGCTATGGGGGCCACAGATATTGAGAAGGCTGAGCTGGCTTCCTATCAGCTCAAGGATGTTGCACAGACTTGATGCAAGATGTGGCAAGATAGTCGTGTCTTAGGTAGAGTGCCAGTCACTTGGGAGCTGTTTAAGACAGCACTTCTGGAGAGGTTCTTTCACAGAGAGATGAGGAAAGCCAAGGTTGAAGAGTTCATCAACCTTAAACAAGGATCTATGACAGTTAGGGAGTATTCCCTGAAGTTTGTTAAGCTATCCAGGTATATTACTTTCCTTAGTATTTAATAGCAAGATTGAGGAGAGTACTGAGGCTTGTTGAATTATCCAGGTATGCTACTTCCCTGGTTTCGAAAAGCAGGGATGAAATGAGTTGGTTCCTCACAGGAATCAATGGAGACCTGGAGGAGGAATGTCGGTCTGCGATGATCCATGATAATATGGACCTTTCCAGATTGATGGTGCATGTACAGCAGGTGGAGGATAGCCGTAGAAAGAGGGGTATTCGTGATGTTAGCAGGCCTAGGCCTCAAGATCAGGCAGGTCCCAGCCACGGAGGCCACTTAATCAACTTTGGCGTCCGTGAGCAGCCAAGGTTTAAGAAGGGACTCTCCCACCAAAGGGAGTCAAGTTCATCCAGTGGTCTCTATGATAGGGATTCCGAGTCCATATATAAGAGAAACAAGGAAGTATATACACCTAAGGAAAGGCAACCTTGCAGGAAGTGTGGCAGACAGCATGGAGGAGAGTGTATGATGGGCTGTAACGCTTGTTACAGCTGTGGAAAACTGTGACACATGGTGAAGAATTGTCCGAATAGAAGAAGTCAAGAACAAGGGAAGGAGAGAGTTTAGACTAATGGCCCAAATGAAGAGGCTCCAAGGAGGCAACGATTCTTCGCACTCAAGTCTAGTGGTGCAGGAGAAGGCACTTCTGATGAAGCCTCGGGTGTGTAGCCTTAATTAGCCTTTCATATATTTGACTGTGTATGGTGTTTATGCCCTAGCATGAGGTTAATATGTTTGAAGTCATCATGTTGGTTGCTGATTTATATGACTTTTATGTTGACTTATGTTGTATGCTTTGATGAGACTAGTTTAGGGAAGAATTCTATAGTCTTTTAATGTGAAGTTACTAGTAGGTTTCAAGGATGTGTACCATCACGTTAAGATGTGAATAAGATATTCACCCATGGAAGTATTGAAGTGCCTACGTGTGTGTACGTTCTATAGATGAAATACTTATTGTTAGTAAAGAGTAGTGTCATTCGGGGACGAATGTTCCTAAGGGGGGGATAATGTAACAACCCTAAAAGAAATGAATAAGCTAAATGTTTAAGGTGTCAAGAATGCTTGCGATTAGACCAAGGTTCACACGGATTGATACGCGTAGAACCAGACCTCAGAACCCTTACTACGACCAAGCCAACTAACTTGGGGAGTTAGTTGAGCTTGGAAAGGTTGGAACCAACCAAGTAATGCTCTCGAAATGAAGATTTAACCGAAGGAGTCTTTACCGGATTTAAAAAGAAGAAATTTTAAGTTTTGAGGGTCTAAGGGTAAAATGGTCTTTTACCAGGCTAGGGGTAATATCGTAATTACCCTAAATATATAAATAATTAATTATTTAATAAAGTGGAGGGGCAATTTGGGGAGAGAGAGCCGAAATTGGTCTCTTGAAATGGAGTCTTGCTACACCCGGGTTCGAACCTAGGTGGGAGCAAGGATTTAATATGATTTTTTTTATTGGTGAATTAATTTAATAAATTTAAAATTAATGGCTGATGTAAAATGGAAAATCAGATTTTATTATTATTTATTATTTATTTATTTATTAATTAATGTTTTTTTTTAAATTGACTATGTCTTGCCAACTATCCTAGTTTTAAAATGCACTATCTCACACTATCTCTCTCCCTCAAGCCTAAATCTCTCTCTCTCTCATCCAAATTATTTTTCTTGGCTGCAAAAAAAGAAGATAAAAACATTAGAAAGCCATCAAAAGTTCTCTAAACTCAAAGAACTTACAAAAAAAATATACAAGCAAGCAAGCTAACTTAAGAAACGAAAACTTTGCATCATCTTCTCGACGGGTTTGTGTTGAAGGTTTAGGGGAGGAGTTTGGCAGCACTTGGAAGGTGTGGAAAGCTACAACAAGGTATGGGTTTTCTCTCTTGGAATCTTATCTTCAAGAGGAATTTCTTTCTACAAAAGTCGACATATGAAACTAGGGCTGTCCCCTTAAATGTTGAACTCCTTGTCCCTAGTCTCCTTCCGAATTCAATCTAAATTAGTTTAGAAATCATGTTGTTGGTATGGTTGCTGGTAGTTAAGTGTGAAATATGATGTTCCTTGTGATTTTATGTTTGTAAATAGCAAGCATGTTCAATGATGTCAACCGAAAATGATGTGGTGCAATGTTTAAAATGTTTGTTGTTGTTCTCCGTTTTGAAGTCTTAAAATGGCTTGTTTGATGATTGGAATTATTGTGCATAAGGTGTGTAAATTTTGATGTTAAATGAAGTGTAAGGTGGCTGATCATAAGTGGAAAAATCTAAGCTTAAACAACAATGAATCTACACCTAAGAATGTGTTAAACGAATCATGAAAGTGCCTCAAAACGAACGTATAAATGTTGTTAAATAAAGGCTAGAAAATTTAATAAAATTTCCAGCACTTGGTGATGGAATTTTCGGCCAGAATACTTAATGTTGAGAGGTTTAAAAATATATTTAAAATATGTGAGGTCAGTGGGGATTGAACCCAAGACCTCACTACATGAAAGCTGGAAAAAAAAAAGAGAGGTGTGGGATTCGAACCCACAACCTCTCGGTCAAACAAGAGAGTAAGAGGGGAATTTTAAATTAATAAAAATAACGGGAGGAGTGGGATTCGAACCCACCACCTCTTGGCTGAAGGAGGAGACAAAAAGAGAAATTAAAAAGAAAATAAAGTGAGGCTGTGGGGGCTCGATCCCACAACCTCACTGCCAACACTTAAGTAGTTAACTTTTAAATGAAAATGAAGATAAGGAGGCTGTGGGGGTTCGAACCCACAACCTCTAAGTCCCAAGAGAAATAAAGAAAAAAATAAATAAAGAGAGGCTGTGGGGGTTTGATCCCACAACCTCCTGGTTAAGCCGAAATGGACAGAAAATAAATGGGAAAATAAAGGGGGCTGTGGGGGTTCGAACCCACAACCCCTCGGCCAAAGGAGAGAAGTTCTAGAGAAAAGGAACTAAAAAGAAATGTTGATGTTGGGGTTCGACCTAGGGTCCCAATATCATGAAGACTAAAAATAAAGTCAAGAAAAAATATAAGTATTGTCCAAGGGATTCGAACTTGGGTTCCCTTGCCCAAATTTCCGTATTGATACATATGTCATACGTGAATTAAATGTTCAAGAATAATGCCACCTACTTAGATCGAAATCGAGATCTTGGCATATATACAAGATACATAAGTCTTGTACTACATAATCTTAGAAAGATATGAGTCACTTAACGAACTATGAATGAAGCCTCATGGCTTGTATGTATAGACCCATAAGTCTAGCATACACTTAAAAATAAGTGAACCTAAGATGTATGTAAAGAAACGAAGAAACCCTAGAAGGTTTAAGTAAGAGTCCGAAATACGCAAATGGCCAAGTACATGACATATGATGAAATGAACTTTCACGTAAAATGGGGTGAGTAATTATGAAGAGCAATTGTGCTAATGTTAATGAATGTGGTGACAACATGATATGAGGCTAATGTAAAAGATGAGAACAATCTCAAATGAGCCTAAGTAATTGTTACCAAAACGTACTCACCTATGAGAGTGTAAAGTTAATGAAGAGACCAGTCTCTATGAACACTCTAATGAAAGTATTGAGATTAACACACTTAATACTAATGATGAGATGAGAAATCATCTATTGAGCTATGATGTCCTCATACTAGAAGCCATCTTCCATGACATATGAGTTGAATGTAATGGAACTTTATACTGAGCACCGATAGACTAGCTATTAGCGGTGATGCCTTCTTTCGGGAAGGGCGGAGGTTCACGTAACTCTCATGAGATGAGACTGTCCGGCTTGCCTCCTGGTCTTCGAACCTATACTGCCAATATAGGGATCTGGCGGGGTTAAATTTCCATGTACGCTAGCATGTTTTGGGTCACCTTGGCCGGTGATTCCACCTCTTTTCGGTGTGGGGGAGACACTGGATTTCATGATGCTCACATGATCTATGTCGGTTAAAGTTAAAGTTCCCAATAAATGAATGAGGCCAGTCTCAAATGAAGCACATAATGAAATGAATGATACCAAAGGTGTTAGAATAGGATAATCAAAAGGTGAGTTAGATTCAAGTAATGACATTAGGTCATTCTTGGTCATTGCACAACGAACCTAATGAAATTCTTAAACTACATCCTAGGTATAGCTGGTGTTTACACTGGCCTATGAACGAAATGAAATGGAGTACGTATGAATGAACGAAACAGACTCTGTGTTTGGTAATGAAAACTCTCTAGTTGAGGTCCCATCTGTTGAGCCCTCATTTCTGGGATGTCTTAATGTTAAGTCCATGATTCCGAGGTCTCATGGCGTATGAATGAATGATATTAAAGGAGTTATGTGCTACATACAAAGTGTGTTGTAAGCTATATGATATGTGCTACGTGTAAATGTAATTTGCTGTTTGCAAATGTGAAAAGTATGATGATGTATGTTATTCTCATTGCATAAGCTTCCTATTCCTAATCTGGAAAGCTCACTGACTTTCCTAATCCAAATTTGGAAAGCTCATTGACTTTCCTAATCCAAATTTGGGAACCTCCTAATCTCAATTTGGCAAGTCCACTTACTTGACTTCCAAAAATCATGTCGTTAGGAAAAAGCTATTCTTTCTCATGCATGTCCTTGGTTTGTGCTTGCATATACCCATACTTAGTACAAGTGTGTACTAACCCTATACATCTATACCGTTTTAGGTGCAGGCACAGGTGGGCGATAGAGCTACAGGATCATTGTTGTAGCTATCCGGACGTCAGCATTTATCCGGAGTTTTGTAGGTCCTCATGCTATTGAGAATGCTTTTGTTTTGCATTCCAGCTTAGTTTTAGAGTTGAGCTAGTGGAGCATGTTCCACTAGCGTTTCTTTCCTATTTTGATTCAGACTTTGTATTGGACCGTTTTGGCAATTATACAATTAAGATTTATTGAACTATTCCTTTCATTTGATTATCTCTTAATGTTAGATGGTTGATGGTGAACAAATTACGAATGTATTAGAAATGTTTAGTAAGCAATATTTAGAAACAAAAAGTTTCAAATTTTCCGCTAAAAAACCTATGTAAAGTAAGAATGACGTAAGTAGGCTTGTCTGCGACCTCTGAGAGGTCAACAACGCTGGTCTCGTCTGGGGTCTAGATTCCAGTCGTGACAGGGGTGGTGACTTTCAGTGGAGTGCTGAGAAGTGGGACGTTGTTAAACAGTGGTTATACCAATACAATGTTGTGGATGTCGAGCGTGCATAGTCGGTCACAGCACCGCGAAGGGAAAATTAAAAAGGCCATGCTTAACTTTGTGGCCAAATTCTTATGGTTGTTGGTGCGGAATAGAGTCTCACCAACAAAGGCCGACAACCAATTCACATGGGATAGGGCAGTCATGGTTGCAACATTAGTATCCGGGTTGGAGATTGATTTCGCTCGAATGATGCTGGCAGAGATTCGCGAGAGGGCATTTAAGACCTCCACGACTTACCCTTTCCCTTATTTGATTTTTCAGTTGTGCAGGGATTCTGGAGTGTCAATCTGACATTGTGATAAAATGATTCACCCGACCGAGACATTGGCTAAAGGCCTCATCAGAGATGAGGTTAATGTTGAGGCACCTAACAGAGAGCCCCGGTTAGAGGGTGCAAATCTTGGAGATACGGTGGAGCATGCACAGGCCGATGACCCCATCATACCAGATCACACCGACGCTGCTCTGGACTCTTCTTCTCATACCGCTAGTAGGCCCCCTATCTCGTCCTGGTCCACACCACCGGCAGTAGTTGCTGTTGTCCCATTGGCAGAGTCAAAAAATTAAAGGCTCAGATGGCCACTTTACTCCACCATATACAACTGTGGCTGCAGAAATCCATAGCAAAGGCTGAGACCCGAATACAGAAAAGGGTGGCTAAGCAGACATAGCAGCAGATCTAGGCAGTCCATAAACATCTGGACGCATTTGAGTTGAGAGTATTGGAATGACTAGGAGCCACCACGGACCTTGCCTTTATTAGAAAGGAGTTGGCGAATCTCCGAGCTAATTTAGAGGTTATCTTTGACATGCGTGTGGCTGAGCCAGAATATGTAGTGACTGAGCTGTTTGAGGATACCATCATTGAGGCCTTGTTCAAGAAACCTGCAGAGACATAGCCCAATCATGCTCGTGGAAAGAAGCACCGTTCTATCCATCCCGCTGAGTCCATTGATGAGGCTCGAGCTAGAATAAGGGAGCATATGCAATAGGAGAAGGTAAGAGGGCCTTCATACTAGATGAAGAAATGCTCCAGATGAGGGTGTGTAAGGCTGCTGTTGGCGCATCGAGTTCTGTCCCATAAGTGGAGATTCGAGAACTACTAATGGTGCAGACAGAGTGGAAGATGCCATTATTGATGGTTTCATCCTTTTAAATGTAGGCACTACTGAGGGTGACCTAATTGTTGATCCAACGGGCTATGGGAAACTGGACCCACCCACGTGTTGATAGGTTTTCGGTGCTTTGCGCCATAAGTTTGCTTCACCAAATCCATTACTCTTTTTCATGTTTTTTTGTGTATTGGGGACAAATGCACTTGCTTTTTTTGGGGTGGGGTGAACGAATGGTTAATAATAAGGTGAAATCTGAGTAATCGAACTCATGATCCTCTCTTGGGGTTTTCTTGCGTGTGTTGTTTCTCCCCAAGAGACTATTTAAATTTCTATTGAATCGACATGTATAAGGATTGTATGTGTAGAAGCAAGAAAGATTGAATCATGATGGCTTGTGAGAAATGAGACCCATCTAAAAGTCGTGATATGTGCTTTAATTTGTAGGCTAATATAAGTTGACTGTGCTGGCTCTAAATATATCATAATAATGCACCAACTGCATGACCCGAGGTTTAAACTTGAACTGGGTACTCTGATAATCTGATAATGGAACGATGTGCCAAGTGAGTGTTAGAATAATTGATTGTTCAACAGTTGGTGCCAAACTAGAACTTGCCCGGTTAGTCCTGCAAAGATAAACTACTCTAGAGGCTACAAAGTAATCATATGACCTTGTTTAGAATAGTCCACGACTAGCCTAAAGGAGTCCGACCAACTGAAGTGAATACTCCCTTTGATCTAAATACTTTCATCTTTAAATAGACCATTTCTTTCTAACTCCCTACTTGACCTTCCCATAATCTAATGTTTTGGCCCCAGTCCCTCCTCGGACATGTGCACCTCGACTTAGGCCAAATGCCTAAGTTGAGGGTGGCTAATGCAAACTAGAGTGACCTCGTTCTTGACCCTGACCCAACATCGGGTATTGTGCACCTCGACTCATGGAAAAACCATAAGTTGAGGGTGTCTATTAAGGAGAAAATCTAAAGAAAAATGGGTATGAAAAGAGTTTGGTGTTAAAAAGAAAAGTGAAGAAAAGTAAAAAAAAAGGGGATGTGACTTTGTTAAAGTAAAAAGAATAAAATGCATGAAAAACAATGAAAGTGAAAAATAAAAGTGAGGCAAAGTTGAAAGTCGCGTCTATGGTAGAAAGGAATCAAAGGAAAGAAGTGAGAAAGGTAGAATGTCGAAGATAGGGTAACAAGAGGTAGAAGGCCTTATGTAATGTCATAGAGGGAAGAAAGCCACTAAATGTAACAAAATAACTACACCTGACCCTCGGCCTACGTTACAAGCTAAGAAAGTCCTATAGTGATCCTAATGTCTAGTTTTGAGACTCTAAGCATTGCAAATAGGATAAGCCTATAACATTGAGCACTAACTGTACTTGAAATTACTTTTGAGCGTGAGTTTTGAAATAAATCCTTATACTTAAAACAATACTCATTGTGTTAAAGTGGTGGATTTCGTTTTAAGTGAGGGAACTAGTTATATTGTTGGAGAGTTGGTACCTTGGTGATAAGGAAAATAGTGAAAGTGGTTGTTGAGTGGTAAATCAGTGTCATGTTATGATACACATGAGTTAGTTTGTCGAGTCTGAGACATAGATTTTTACTCAAACTAGGTAGAGATAGGACAGATAGCCATACGATTGCTTAAGCTTGAATTGCCTGCTTCTATACAAGTGTTGTTCAGAGTTATAGTACGTCGTTTGAGGACAAATAACGAATTTTTGCAGAGGGTGCTGATATACTGTGAGTTTATGGTATGTCTAATGCATTTCACTTAAGATTTGCGTGTTCTAGAGCTTTTTTGTATAGATTTGGATGGTTTTGTATCATGTTTTGGTGGAAACATGTTTTGGCGTGAAATTAAAGAGACAACTAAAAAAGTGTAGAAAAAGGCATCACTGGAGGTAATCAACGGATTGTAGATCCATTGAAGACCCGTAGATGGGCAGCCTAGGCATTGGATGAAATCAGGGAACTATGGCAAGGTGTGGAACCACGACGAGCATTGACAGTCCATCGATCAATTGTCGGACAAACTTGTAACCATAGAATGAGACTGCGAGTGTTCGAGTATATGATTTTTCAAGTTCTCAAGTATGGAGTCACGGAGGGGCATTGACGGACCATCGATTGATTGACAGACCGTACTGGTGGTCCGACGTTTTATTCAGAGAGGGTATATTCTGGATGCTGAAATATTTTCTAAGTCCTGGTTGACAGAAGGGACTTACGGACCGTAGATCCATTGGCGGTCAGTAAGTCTGTCACGTAGATTGATGACGCTTGCCTGAACAAACTTTCCTTCTTTTTTTCCTTTTTTAATTAGGAGTTTTTTTTCTATAAATAGGGTAAGTAAACCTCGTTTTTGGGGTTGGCTTCTATTATTATTGTTCTAGTTTGAGACTTTGGATATTAATTTTTGCAAACCTAAGCAACTATTTATTTTTTAAGTTGATCTTGAAGATTTTGGTGTTGACATTCAAGTTTAAATTTCGGGTTTATTATTCTTATGATGTAAGTTCATAATTTTTTCATCTAAAATAATGAATTTTGTTCTTGTGATTAAGGGTAACTAGACTCCACAACTAGGCCTGTGGGAACAATATACTATTAACAACGTATGAATAGTAATTAAGCAATCTTCACATAGTATTTTGCATGCATTGATAATTCTTTGTTTTAGAAGTCTTTTAGCGATTGCAGATGTTAAAAATCATCTTGTTTTCTACTTGTCGTACCAAAGAGGTAGTTAATAAGAATAGAATTATCAACATATATTTAGTGTGATACTATCTAATAGTCTAGTGTCAATTGGTGCGAGGGTGAAAACTAAGTCATACATCAATGCTATTTCTAATATGAGGTAAAGGTAAGAGTTAGTAAATTATACACATGTAGTCGGACCAAGGTGCTGGGTGAAATTCTTTAGATGCCGGACCAAGGATATAAAGATACATAACATACCACTTTGCATGCAATACACTAGGAAGGGATCGTTACTAGTAGGATTACCACGTTATGAGCTTGTGGGGAACACATACACCCTAATTACTTTCTCATCTTGATAACAACCTCAGTTAACTCTTGCTTACTTGATAATTACATAATCTTAAAACTTTGTTTCACAACCCCCCTTCCCCTTTTACTTACTTGTTTTGGAAATACCTTGACTAAATGAATATAATGGTGGGTTTAAGTTATGTCTAAACCATATTCCTCGTGGGATCGACCCTAACCTATCAGTCGGGTTCCTTACTTGATAATGATCACTTATGCTTCTTTAGGGAGGTGTAATTTGAGAATTTCAAGGATCTAGAGGACTTTGTTGAAATACACCAAAAAAATCATTGAGATATTGCATGTTGTTTATGCTGAAAGGGTGGAACTAGTTGCATAAAAACTGAAGGGTATTACTAGAGTCTACTTCGACCAATGCAAAAACAATATGGATGAGGATGCGCCAATAGTGAGTTTTGTTGTGTTTAAGAGTGCTCTCATGGGATGCTTCTTTACCTGTCAGTTAAGAGAGGCAAATATAAGAGAGCTTCTGACCCTTATTATGGAGTCTATGCGTGTTCATGAGTAGAGTATGAAGTTCATACAACTTTTCCACTATGCTCCAGAGATAGTCGTTGAAATGTGGAGTAGGATGAGTTTATTTATTGCTGGGTTGTGTTGTCACGCAAGAAAGGAAGGAAAAACAGCTATGTTTATATGGGATATGGAACTAGCAAGGCTTATGATCCATGTACAACAAGTTGAGGATGATAAGCTGGAGAATAGAGAAGAGTTTAAGAACAAGTGGGCTATGACATCAAGGAACAAATAGAAAAAGAGTAATTCCAACCGGTCATCCCTCCAGCAGAAGCTTAAAGAACCTTATCCATCATTTGTTAGTGCACCTGCACCTAGGAACAAAGGTGAGTACATTGGTAAGAATTCCAGAACTAAAGATATCTATTCTCAGGGTAGTATGGCGCAAGGGGGTAGTTAGCCTCATGCCTGTGCCAAGTATGGTAGGAACCATTCAGGTACTTGTCGGGAGGGCTTCTCTTCAGGTGTTATCAGAATGGGCATTTCAGATGAGAGTATCCAATGAGCAGGAAAGGTAATGTTAATGGGGTAATAGAGCCTAGTCTACTCTAGTTGCTCCCCCAGAAAGAGCTCCACCTAGAGGGGATACATCAAGTACAAGAGTAGGAAAAACCACTTATATTCTATCAACCGTTGCCAAGAGCAAGAGGATTTGCCAGATGTTGTCATTAGTATGATCTAAGTCTTTGACTTTACGATTTATACTTTGCTAGACCCAGGGGCGAGTTTATTTTTTGTTACCCTTTATATTGCAAATAAATTTATGTTATTCCTAAGAAATTTAGTGAACCATTCAATGTTTCTACACCTGTTGGTGATTCTGTTCTAGCAGAAAAAGACTATCGTGATTATTTCGCTTTCGTCAATCACAAGAGTACCATGGCTGATTTTATTGAGTTAGATATGGTAGATTTCGATGTCATTCTTGGTATATATTGGATTCATGCCTGTTATACATCAGTTTATTGTAGGACTCGAGTAATAAAGTTTTAGTTTCCAAATGTGCCAGTCTTAGAGTGGAAAAGCAGTTCAGCAGTTCCTAAGGGTCATTTCATTTCGTACCTTAAGGCAATGAAGTTAGTTTCTAAGGGGTGTTTATATCACTTGGTCCAATTTAATGACACAAGTGTTGAGGTACCTCCTATTCAATCAGGTCCACTAGTAAAAGAGTTTCAAGAAGTCTTTCCAAATGATCTTCCCGGAGTCCCTCCTAAGAGAGAGAGATAGACTTCAGTGTAGATATTCTTCCAAATATTCATTTGATATTTATTTTGTCGTAGAGAATGGCACAACTAGAATTGAAAGAGATTAAATATAAGTTAAATGATCTATTTGATAAGGGCTTCATATGACCAAGTGTCTCACCTTAGGGCGCTCCGGTCATTTTTGTGAGAAAGACATATGGTTCCCTTAGGATGTGTATAGATTACAGTTAGTTGAACAAGGTTATCATCAAGAATAAGTATCATCTTCCGAGAATTGATGATCTTATTAATCAGCTCAGGCTTCTTCCCGTTTCTTGAATATTGACCTTAGATCAATCTACCATCAATTAAGAGTAAGGGAATGTGATATTACAAGGACAACCTTAAGGGTCCATTATGGTCATTATGAGTTTATTGTCATGTCACTCGGTTTAACTAATGCACTGGTAGCGTTCATGGACCTTTTGAATAAATTATTCAAACCTTATTTAGATATGTTGTTATCGTCTTCATTGATGACATACTAATCTATTAAAGGAATGAATATGCTCATGCTAGTAAACTCAGAATATTTCTTCAGACTTTGAAAGATAAGGAGTTATATAGTAATTTATCTAAGTGTGAATTTTGGTTTGAGTTTGTGGCATTCTTAGGCAACATAATGTCTGGAGAGGGAATTAAAGTTGATATTCAGAAAAATTGAGGCAGTGCAAAATTGGTCTAGACCCACATCCCCAACTGACAATATGAGTTTCTTGGTTTTGGCTGGCTATTATAGAAGGTTTGTAGAGAAGTTCTCATCTATTTTGTCTCCTGTGATAAAGTTGACTAAAAAAATAGTCAAGTTTCGATGGTCTGAAGCATGTGAGAAAAACTTTCAAGAATTGAAAAAGAAGTTAACTACTAGCCCAGTTTTGAGGTTTTGTGGTGTATTGTGATGCATCTAGAGTTGGTTTGGGTTGTGTGTTACTGCAGAATGGAAAAGTTATAGCTTATTCCTCCAGATAGTTGAAAATTCATGAGAGGAATTATCCAACCCATGACTTAGAGTTGGCTGTGTAGTTTTCCCTTTGAAAATATTACGCCATTATCTCTATGGTGTGCATGTGGATGTGTTCACCGATCATACGAGCATACAATATGTTTTCACTCAGAAAGAGCTTAATCTCAAACAATGGGGGTGGTTAAAATTGCTCAAGGAGTATGACATGAGTATTGTTTACCACCCAGGAAAGGCTAATATTATTGCTGATGCCTTGAGCATGTTGTCCATGGGTAGTAGCACCCATGTAGAGAGAGTAAGCCATAGATGTGCATAGACTTGAACGATTGGGAGTTCACATAATGGATTCAACAGAAAGAGGAGTAATTGTGAAGAATGGGCCTGAGTCTTTATTAGTGTCAAAAGTAAGAGGCAAGCAACACCAAGATCTCATTTTGCTTGAATTTTATGTCAAGTGTTCATAAGAAAAAAGTATTAGGTTTTGAACAAGGTGTAGATGGTGTGTTAAGACATCAAGGTAGATGGTGTGTACCAATGGTCGAGGATCATGGAGGAAGCTCATACCTCCAGATATTCCAATCATTCGGGTTCCACCAAGATGTATTGTGACTTTAGAGAGGTCTATTTGTGGAATTACATGAAGAAAAAATATCCATATCTCTTCGAATCCATAGAAATTCCATATTTGTGTACTAATCTTTTCTTAGTATTACAATTTGGAATATTTGGTTATATTTGCTTGTAGGGTGTTTAAAATTTATGTCACACCCTTAGCCTTGTAAGACTAATATCATACAAGAATGAATGTTCCCAAGGGGGAGAGATTGTAACATATCATAATTTGAAATAGCTAAGAAGAAGCTAAGAACTGAAAATAGTTATTTTTTTGGAAAGAATGAAAATTAGAAAATGGTTTAAGTTAGGAAAAATGAGTTTTGATCAACTTCAACGGCCATAAATTCTAGCTCAGGATGAGTTAGGTGTACTTTCAAATATTATTGGAAAGCTCTTGGAATAATCTTTCCAATGCCGCCGAGTTTGTGCAATTTCGAGTTTGTATGAGTGAGTTATATCCTTTGGAATTTGTGCTATTTGAATAAGGAAAGTCCAATACACATTTTAAATGGGTAGTTTGGTCTTTTCCCTGCGCAATTAATTTATTTCATCATGTGTAATTAAGTTAGGGACTAGTCAAAATTAGATCAGTTTACGCCTTTACCAATATATGCTAGATCTTGGAGAAGAGAAATAAGAAGCGAAGAAACGAGAAAAGAAGCAAGATTCGAAAAGATCGTCAACTTTAGCTTATGGATTTTTCCGGGAGGGGGAATCCCTAAAAGCTATGTGAGATAACAAAGCATTGGTTTAGTTCGTCTTTGCGCCAATCATTATTTATTTAAGAGAAATTAAGTTCCTGAAAGCATAGAATTTGAGTTCTTGATGTGTTTGGTGGAGTTATATTAATTCCATGATTTGTTGAAATCGTTGAGGTTTTGTTTGTGTAGAATCCATGAAATTAGGTTGAATTTGAGTAGAATCTGATGTACTTTATACATTTAATCAATTTGAAGTGTTGGGGAAAGAACCCATGGAGTTTAGAGGGTTTAGGGCTGAAAAACAAAGAAGAAATTTCGTCCAACGATATTTGATATCAGTGGCGCGTCGCGCTCCCACCTCCCAAATTTGAAAATTTATACTTCACGGAGCTGACACGAGGAATTTTGCCTCAAAAGTTGTTTTTGAATAAAATTTTAAAAGCTTCTCCATGTCGCAGACCAACTTTCAAATATTGATTTTTTGGTATTTTCTCATGTCTAGCTATCTGTAATCATTCCTAAACAATATGAGATCTTCCCAATCACAAATCATAATCCTTGAATCCATAATTCAGTGCAAGGATCAGTTAAAAGTCAAGTCAAGAGCAATGAATAATCAATGTCAAGAGAAGTCAAGAGTCAAGTTAAGATAAAATTTAAAAGTTTTTCAAAAGCCTTTCATAAATGTTTTATCCTTGTTTAAGACTTAAGTTTTAAGCTCAATAAAGAGTAAAGTTGAAGTTCTTTTCTTCAAATAAGTATATGGGGACTATGTATTCCCAAAGGTATTTAAAATTTTTTCATATTTAAATAAGAATGGAAACTGAGATTTCCAACATGCTTTCGAGATAGTTTTCAGAAAAGAGTAAACACTTTCTAAATGAAGCAACAGAGGAATAGAGATTTCAAAAATAGCCTTTGAATTAAGCATTTGACCAGCACTCTCAAATCACAAAAGAAGTATGTTTTTCCACATAGAGAGATATTACAATATATTATTTTTGTGAGTACTATTGAGCACCGATATGGGGAAGAGTTCAAACAACTATAAGTTCCCATAAAGCATGTATCCATCATTGGTAGAAAAGTGTCATTGTAATACTCCAAAAGTCTAAGACGTATTATAAAGCCTAACATAAGTGTCAAAAGGTTTAGACACTGTTTTAAGGTCTATTTTAATGTATATAAGTCATTTAGGAGTTTAGAAATAAAAACGTCAAGGAACGTCCATGACGTCCGCAAACTAGTTCAATGGGGTGCTAGTGTGCCTTAGCCTTTTTGACTAAGTTTTAGGAGTCGAAAAATGATGAAGTTTGGTGTAAGGGTGTCTAACACGTATAAGAGTTGATTCGTAGTTGAAACATCTGGACACGACTCCCAAAGGAACAACCAAGGGCCCTTGAGGAGGACCCTTGCCTTTTAGCAAGAAGCTGCCAAAAGGTAGTGTGCACAAACGAATGCCAATCGACAAATTCAGTGTCAATCGATGGGGCGTCGATGGACACCATCGATGAACGCTTAGCCAAATCCATGTGAGGCCTGTTTTTCATAGTCTCTGACCAAAACGGTGGACCAACAGGACGGTTGGTCCCTTGGCCGTCATTTGACAAACAGACCATTTTTCGTGGTCTCGTCTGTGACGGTCTGTCTTGGCTGCTCGATTTTAAGTGAATTGCGTTAATCAATTTAGGGGTTAGTTAATTAGTTAGGGGTTAATGGAGGTCTAATTAAGTTAGTTAATGACCTATATAAAGACCCTAAGCTAATTAAACTAACCTAAGCCGTCATAATTCCCAAACCCAAATTCTTCTCCTTCTCTCTTCTTTCTCTCTCCCAAGTTGAAGAACACCATAGAAGGTCAAATTCAAGGAGGTTCTAGGGATGAAAAACTCAAAGTTTCTCCATCAATCTTCATAAAACATTAAGGTATGGGATTCCTTTCACCTTTGAGACTTCTTTGCTCATAGGGTTCCATCAAATTGATTTCAAAAGATGAGTTTTCATGTGGGTCTTTTCCAATCTCGAAATAGCTCTTTCAAACTGATATTTTTATGGTTTCTTTGGATTTTATTGATTAAATTATGATGAATTATGACTATATTACACTATTAATTTATGGATTAGTCTAGTTTGTAGAGGATGACCTTTTCCCCTTAACCCTAGGTTCTGATCTTTATATGAATTGTGTAGTGTTCGTTCAATTGACTTGATTATTGGTTGAATTACAACTATATGATGTTATTGTATAAATTCTGAATAGTTTAGGATTATAGTCCTATAATGCTTGTTATTGAGTAATTGATCTAGATTATGAATTTGACCTAAGTCTCTTATCTTAAGCTATGAACTAGTGATGGATTGTGATGTAGTGATTCAATTAGCCTTGTTATCATGTTGGTTATTGTTGTGTGATGATATTACACCCTTATTGGGTCGAGTTAAGGTTTTATGGTAAGACCTTGATGATGGAGTATGAATAAGACTTGGTAAGTCTTGTGATCCCTATTCTTTACTTCAACTGTAGTTTATTGTGAATAGGTGATGATGTTGTATTGATGTATACCTTGTATTAAGATTGATAGGGTTGGTATGATATTGAATTGAAATGTTTTTACTATGGTTTTTTGAGGTTTTTGCTAAGATTTATATGTTATAAGGATGGTGATAACTTACCAATGTGCCTTATGTGTGATTATGTAAAAGTGCTAACCTCACTTATATGAATTGTAATGAAAGGACTATACTCATGCAATTCTTATTGAGCTATGATGATGATGATTATACAATGGATAGACCCTATGACCTACATTAAGCTATGATGATTAATAAAAACATTAAAGACATTTCAAAAGGGACTCTAGCTTAGCACCGAGTGAACTAGTGTGAGGAGTGTCCCTTCCCACATAGGGAATGTTGGATCACTAACGTACTCTTGATATTGGAGAGTACAATGCGTGTAGCATAAATAGGGTCCCAAATATATCTCCTAGTTCTTGAACTATGTTACCCCCATAGGAATACTAGCTAGTGGACCCACATAATTGCTATGTTCATTTTTTGGTACTACCTTGGCAAGTACTCCGCGTTCCTTCGGTGTAGGGTTCCATTACATCGGATTCCACATTAGCTCATGTGGTCTATGTCCAGCTTGGTAGTTTCCACCGCCTGTCCAGGGTTGAGCCCTGGGATTTGACGGCGGACTTAAAAAGCCACCTACAGACGCTTTACGCCCAATCATTCCGGATAACGCTTGCATCCTCTGTATTACCGCGGCGCTGGCACAGAGTTAGCCGATGCTTATTCCCCAGATACCGTCATTGCTTCTTCTCCGGGAAAAGAAGTTCACGACCCGTGGGCCTTCTACCTCTACGCGGCATTGCTCCGTCAGGCTTTCGCCCATTGCGGAAAATTCCCCACTGCTGCCTCCCGTAGGAGTTAAGGCAAGATGTTCCCAAAAGGTAAAATAAACTAAAGGAATGAACTCTAACTAACACAACCTAAGGGGTTTAGCTTAGTCTAGGTAGGGGTATGGGACTCTAGCTAAACATGGCATTAGTTATCCTTGAGGGAGGTCTTAGGAGGATGTTCTTTATATATATATATATATATATATATACTTATCTTGATACGTTATATGTATATTGACTTCGCACATTGATGATACTACGTTATGATTGGTTTCACTTATGAATATGTGTTCGGTCTCTATTTCTAAAGTATGATGAGATGCACTCTTAAATGATAAGCTACGTGAAGTTGGATATTGGCCATGATTCTTATTGGGTTTACTTGATTGAGTAAGGTTATGGGGCTTTGCTTGGTCATTCCACTAGTTGACATAAAAAGGGTTCATGGGTAATTGTCTTGCTTCTGTTATGTTGTAATGAACTCTTATCCTTGCTTGTTGCTATTGTAACTTGATGATAGAGTGTCCTTGACTATGTGTTCAATTATGTGATATGCATGTTGACTTGACTAGACTTAGTATTGTTGTTCTTGTGATGTAGATGCTTAGGACTTAATGAATATGTCTTATTAATTGGAATGGTCTTCTTGAATGTGCATAAGTTTTTTCATAGTAAATTGCATACTTTAATGAATTGTCCCTTTTAGGATAATTTCATGATATGTGTGCATATAGTCTCATACTTAGTACAAGTGGTGTACTAACCCCATTTTCTCCTTCCTCCCCCCCCTCCAAATTTTAGATTCCGGTCGTTGAAGGGCTTTTGAGATGACTTTGAAGGAAGACTTTGAATTCTAACTCATCAAAGTTAGGTAGGTCCTCACTTTTCGAGGGCAATGCCAATATCAAGGTAATGAAGTTTTTTTAGTTTTAAGATTCCTATGTTCTTTCATTTTCATTTGAGTACTAAACATTGTATGGCCTATATGTGGCCTTATTACATTGATCTATGGGCTAGGCCCAAATTATTATACTCTTGTTAGATGGTTATGAGATGAGACATCCATTTGAGACTATGTTATATTTTATATATCTATGTGCAATAAAAGTAGAAGACTAAGTAATCTTCCTATACGAAGGGTCTATGTATACTCAATATAAATATTATGTGTATGTAGAGGTCTATGTAAACCTCAATGTTGAAATGATAAATTTTTTTAAAATTTCTGCATTTTAACCTATGAATGTAATGATGTAAGCTAAGAGGCAAGTCTTAGTCCTCAAAGAGGACGCCGACGCCGGATAGGTCTAGGGTTTGCTGATATACCGTGGTTTCACGGTATTTCTAATGCTTTTTCCTTATGTTTAGTGTGTGTCAAAAGCCTTTTTGTGTTGATTTTTATGTAAGTTTCTCTTTGTTTGCAGAAAATCTGTCCAAGGATGAACGCGGGAGTTTTTGAGAAAGAAATGCAGAAGAGACCACCTACGGAATCCATGACGGTCCGTAGGTGGCATCGTAGTGAAGGTAGAAGTTGCTGAAGGAAAATGGGGAAGTCTGACTAAGTGTGGGATTACGGAAGTCCATGACGGACCATCATAGCCACGACGGTCCGTCCTGCTTGTTCGTCGTGATGATCAGAGAAGTAGTCCCAGTACCCAAATTCCAAGAAGTTTAAGTATTTTGGAACAAAGACCCTCGACGGACCGTCGTGCTTGAAACGGTCCGTCATACCTGTCCGTCGAGGGGATTGAAGAAAGCAACAGAAGAATGTGTGAAGTATGGGATGACGGAGGCTATGACGGTCCGTCACGTGGTCCGTCGACCCAGACGCGTTTGGATAAATTTTTAGTAAATAGAATCCTTATTTGATTAGATTTTGTTTTTATTATAAATAGTAGGAAAAACCTCGTTTTTGGGGTTAGACTTTCTGGATAATTTTTAGTTTTTAGTTCTTCTATTATAGTATTGAATTCTCAATTTTGGGAGTTAAGATACTTTTTCGGGAATTGATTGTTGGTGATTTTTGTTGATTATTCAAGTTAAATTCTGGGAAACTATTCGTTTTCATAAAAGTAAGTGCATGAATTCTTCCATTAACAATATGAATTGTGTAATTATGAACATGGGTAACTAAACCTCATAGCTAGGGTTGTGGGAACCATGGGTGAATAAAAAGGTAAAAATCTAACTTAAATAACAATTCTAGAGTGGTGTCTTGCATGTATTGATAATTCTTTCGTGTAGAAGTCTTTTTAACGGATGGCCAACGTTAGAACTCGCCTTAATGCTACTTGCCGGACCAAGGAGGTAGATAATAGGAAAAGAATTATCAACATAGATTTAGTGTAGACTATCTAATAGGCTAGTATTGGTTGGTACGAGTTAATAAATTAGTCAAATACCGAATACGATATTTAATATGAGGTAAAGATAAGGGTTAGTATAGCAACACACGTAGCCGGACCAAGGTGCGGAGTGAAATTCTCTAGATGCCGGACCAAGGATTTAGAGATACATAACTTATCACTTTACATGCAAGATATTAGGATAGAATTGTTATAGTTAGATTTACCAAGTTAGGAACCTGTGGGGAACACTTAAGCCCTAGTTACTTTTATAATTTGATTTAACTCCGAAAGCTGAATCTGTTAGTTGTTCATTTTTATTTAGTTAATCAGTTTCATTAATTTAGAAATAAAACCCCCCTTTTTTGTCTTTTGTTTTCTCGGAAAATAGTTGGCTAAATAATACTAATAATAGAATAAAGTTAAGTCTGAACTATTTTCCTTGTGGGATCGATCTCAACCTTATTAGTTGGGTTCTTTACTTGATACGACCGCTTTACTTCTTATTTGAGAAGTAAATTTGAGCGTATCAAATTTTGGCGCCGCTGCCGGGGTTATGCATGAGAGGGCTTTCAAGATCACCACTACTTACCCTTTTCCTTGCATGATTTTCTCTTTGTGCAGATCCGCAGGTGTGCCCATTTGGCACGTTGACCAGCTCAGGACCCCGCAAGGAAATGTTGACATCGGCCTCATCAGGGATGAGGCCAATGAGTTGGCCCCACGCAGAGGGCCCTACCCAGAGGTGGTCCCACTCGGTGAGAACCTGGCCGATACCATATAGCATGCTAATGCGGCTTCCCAGGCTGCTTATGCACACACTGACACTACCCCGGTCGAGTCTATCCCGGGTAGTAGCACTGCCCCGAGCTCCTCTCGCTCGGCTCCTTCCGCCACTCTGGTCCCACTTGCTAGAGTCCAGAAACTTGAGGCAGAGATGGCTACACTTCTGCATCACATCCAGCCTTGGATGCAAAGTACTATTGCTGAGGTAGAGGAGCGCATGGAGCGCAAGATGGCACAGCACACATAGAGGAAGATCGCAGAGGTACATCAATGTTTAGACGCTTTTGAGTTGCGGTGCTAGCCCGACCAGCACCTCCGGCGGACATGTTGACCCTTCAGGCTGCGGTTGAGAGTCTGCGGGCTGATCTTGATACGATCCTAGAGGCGAGGGTACCTGAGTCTGAGGCCCCTTCTGCAGAGCCTGCTGATGACACAGTGATGGCTGCTCTTTTTGCCACTTCTGATGTTCCACCACCTCCCCCACGAGAGTATGCCAAGAGATGCAGGGGTCGAGAGGAGGATGAGGCTAGGGCGAGGAAGAAGGAGCGCCGTGAGATGGAGGCTGCGAGGAGATCCTCGATTGCTGACGAGGAGGCCCATAAGTTGAGGGTTGTAGAGTTAGCTGCCGGTGCGTCTAGCTCCAAAATTGTCGATTCTATGGGAGGCACTACTGATGGTGCTGTTGATGCTGAGGACATTACTGAGGATGTCCAGACTACGCAGGGAGTTGGTTCCGGTGAACCGGACCAACCAACTTGCTGATCGCCGGCGCTTAGCGCCTCAGGTTTGCTTCACTTACTTTTCAAGTAGTTTAGCTTTTCTATGCATTGGGGACAATTGCATATCTATTTGTTGGGGGTGGGGTAAATGGAACGTGAGTACTTGGGTGAATTCTGAGTAGCCCAAGTTCACGATCCTCTTTTGGGGTTTTCTTTCCTGTGTTCTTTTTCCCCAAGAGACTGATTACTTTTATTGTTGAACCGGCATGTCATATCTTATGTACATAGTATAAATCTGAAGCATGATGGCTAAAATAAATATGATATCTCGATAATCAAAATGATGCATGACTAGGCATAAGTAAGTGATAATTGTGTGGTTTGAAACATGAAATAAAGATACACTACTGCATGATCCTGAATCTAAGACTTGAACTAGGTGTCTAATAATCTGGAATGCAAGGAATGTCAAGTGAGTGTGAGGTGAATTCGAATGTCCACCATCAATACTCAACTAGAACTTGCCTGGTTAGTCCTGCTAAAAGTGAGTCAAAACAATCAATTAGGAAAGGATCATAGGCCCTTGTTCAAAATAGTCAATCTTGAGCCTAAAAATAACAGAAAACCAAATGAAGTTAATCCCTTTTTGATCCAAATGAATTAAGCTTAAAATAGATCTTTCCTTTTCACCCCGGATGATCTTCTCTGGGAACAATGTGTTGGCCCTGGTCCCTCCTTGGACATGTGCACCTCAGTTTATGCCAAAAGCATAAGTTGAGGGTGGCTAATGAAGAAAGCAACCTTGTTTTGGCCCTGACGCAACCATGGGTATTGTGAACCTTGACTCATGGCAAAATCATGAGTTGAGGGTGGCTGTTATAAGGAAAACCCCGGAAAGTGGGGTTGAAAGAATGAAGACAAAGAAAGAATAACACAGAAGTGACTAAAAAAAAATATGAATAAAAAGAAAAAAAAACACAAGAAAAGATAAAAGTCACTTACACATAAGGATAAGAAAGGGAAAACAGCAAAGTGAAAACAAAATTGAGTAATAGGGTGAAATAAAATGATAACAAGGTGGTTCGCTTAGCCGATATGTCAAGGAGGGCAACAAGTCACTAAAGTATACCTAAATACACCCTACCTGACCCTGAGCCTATGTTACAATCTAAAAATGTCCTATTGTGATCCTAAGAGTTGTATGGCGAACTTGAAGTAGTGAAAATAATGGCAAGCCTATGGCAATATGTATAAATGAGTTGTGAATTTGTTCTGAGAGTGAGTGTCAAAAAGTGATCCTTATACTCAAACTAAAATCATTGTGTGAAAAATGAGGATGTTATTTGAAGTGAGGACAGGAGTTGCAATACCAGAAATATTAGCATCTCTGTGAGAAATTGAAGAAGATAGGTATCATTGCGTAGTGAGTCTGGGTCATGGTTTGATTCTACACAAGTCAATGCCTAATAGTGATACCATGCATGAAAATAATGAGAATAATCGGGATTGATAGCCAAATGATTGTGGAAGTTAAAATATGGATACTTTTGTACAAAGATTTTGTAGTGAGTCAGAGTGCGTCGCTTGAGGACAAACAACGAATTTAAGTTGAGGGTGTTGATGTACCGTGGTTTCACGGTATTTCGAATGCTTTTTCCTTAAGTTTAGTGTGTGTCGAAAGCCTTTTTGTGTTGATTTTTATGTAAGTTTCTCTTTGTTTGCAGAAAATCTGTCCAAGGATGAACGCGGGAGTTTTTGAGAAAGAAATGCAGAAGAGACCACCTATGGAATCCATGACGGTCCGTTGAGGCTGTGACTGTCCGTAGGTGGCATCGTAGTGAAGGAAGAAGTTGCTGAAGGAAAATGGGGAAGTCTGACTAAGTGTGGGATTACGAAAGTCCATGACGGACCGTCATAGCCACGACGGTCCGTCCTGCTTGTTCGTCGTGATGATCAAGGAAGTAGTCCCAGTACCCAAATTCCAAGAAGTTTAAGTATTTTGGAACGAAGACCCTCGACGGACCGTCATGCTTGAAACGGTCCGTCATACCTGTCCGTCGAGGGGATTGAAGAAAGCAACAGAAGAATGTGTGAAGTATGGGACGACATAGGCTATGACGGTCCGTCCTGTCTATGACGGTCCATCACGTGGTCCGTCGACCCAGACGCGTTTGGACAAATTTTTAGTAAATAGAATCCTTATTTGATTAGATTTTGTTTTTATTATAAATAGTTGGAAAAACCTCGTTTTTGGGGTTAGACTTTCTGGATAATTTTTAGTTTTTAGTTCTTCTATTATAGTATTGAATTCTCAATTTTGGGAATTAAGATACTTTTTCGGGAATTGATTGTTGGTGATTTTGTTGATTATTCAAGTTAAATTTTGGGAAACTATTCATTTTCATAAAAGTAAGTGCATGAATTCTTCCATTAACAATATGAATTGTGTAATTATGAACATGGGTAGCTAAACCTCATAGCTAGGGTTGTGGGAACCATGGGTGAATAACAAGGTAAAAATCTAACTTAAATAACAATTCTAGAGTGGTGTCTTGCATGTATTGATAATTCTTTCGTGTAGAAGTCTTTTTAACGGATGGCCAACGTTAGAACTCGCCTTAATGCTACTTGCCGGACCAAGGAGGTAGATAATAAGAAAAGAATTATCAACATAGATTTAGTGTAGACTATCTAATAGGCTAGTATTGGTTGGTACGAGTTAATAACTTAGTCAAATACCGAATACGATGTTTAATATGAGGTAAAGATAAGGGTTAGTATAGCAACACACGTAGCCGGACCAAGGTGCGAAGTGAAATACTCTAGATGCCGGACCAAGGATTTAGAGATACATAACTTATCACTTTACATGCAAGATATTAGGATAGAATTGTTATAGTTAGATTTACCAAGTTAGGAACCTGTGGGGAACACTTAAGCCCTAGTTACTTTTATAATTTGATTTAACTCCGAAAGCTGAATCTGTTAGTTGTTCACTTTTATTTAGTTAATCAGTTTCATTAATTTAGAAATAAAACCCCCCTTTTTTGTCTTTTGTTTTCTCGGAAAATAGTTGGCTAAATAATAGTAATAATAGAATAAAGTTAAGTCTGAACTATTTTCCTTGTGGGATCGATCTCAACCTCATTAGTTGGGTTCTTTACTTGATACGACCGCTTTACTTCTTATTTGAGAAGTAAATTTGAGAGTATCGGGTGCTCCCCAGATGTGACCAACTTGGTATCAGAGCATGAGGTTGAATATCTTTGAGTCAATGTCTCTCTCAACCACGTCTATGTAGATTCTTACTCATAATTGTGAAGCGCGCCACACTTGTGGATAGGAACCTATGAGATGCTTAGAAAACTCTCCCTTTCTTGGAAGTCTAATATCGTGCCTCTAGAGTTTTAGCTCTATGTGCTTTTAGCATCTAATACTTTTATTGTGATTATAGGCAATGAATACTCAAAGGAACGCGGCACGAAAACTTGAAGAATACATTGCCAATGAAGGATTACCTCCCCGTGGTGATCAAGTCCCTCCTCTTGAAGAAGATGTTAATGATGACCATGCTCCGGTCAATCCTCCTCCTTTGACGGATGGTGACATAAGGGCTGCCCTTTTCCAAATGGCCCAAGCCATTACTACTCAAGCGAAAGCCGTCACTACCCAAGCTCAAGCCATGACGACCCAAGCTAATCGAGAGGCTGTACCCCAAGAAAACCAACATGTTTGTACCACGGCCTCCCATTTGAGGGATTTCACTAGGATGAATCCCCCTACTTTCTATGGGTCCAAGGTTGAAGAAGACCTCCACAAGTTCATTGATGAAATCTACAAGATCCTCTATGCTATGGGGTTGACTACTAGTGAGAAGGCTGAGTTAGCCACTTACCAAATCAAAGATGTCGCCCAAACTTGGTACATCCAATGGAGAAACAATAGGCCTTTAAGAGGTAGACCGGTAATTTAGGAGGTTTTCAAGAAGGCTTTTCTTGATAGATCTTTTCCTAGGGAGAAGAGGGAAGCCAAAGTGGTGGAGTTCATCAACCTTTGTCAAGGAGGTACGAGTGTACTTGAATACTCTTTGAAATTCACTAAATTGTCAAAGTATGCTCCTTCTTTGGTTTCCGATCCTAGAGATAAAATGAACCGCTTTGTGATGGGAGTGTCGGATGACTTGAAAGAGGAATGTCATTCAGCTATGCTACATGACAATATGAACATTTCTCGTCTCATGATTCATGCCCAACAAGTGGAAGAGACAAGGGCTAAGAGGAAGAGTAGAGATGCCAAGGGGGCAAGGTCGTTTGATGGTGGTTTTTCAAAGGGTAGGATTGATATCTAAGACAAGCCTAGGTTCAAGAAGAGGGTTTCCAACCAAGTTCCTTCTAACTTCCCTAAGGCTAGGGATGACAGGATGTCTAACACTAAGTCTCAAAAGGGCAGAGGTACTAGCTCACCAACCAAAAAGCCAACTTGTGGAAAGTGTGGCAAGAAGCATTATGGTGATTGCCTTAAGGGAACGGATAATTGTTTTGGTTGTGGTAAAAGTGGGCATAAAGTTATATATTTCCCAAATGTGAAGGGTCAAGACAAGGAGAGTGGGCAAGCAAGTGGTTCTAATGATGCTCCTAAGAAGAATGGCTTTTATGCACTTCGCTCAAGGGGTGAGCAAGAGACTTCTCCCGATGTGGTGATCGGTATTTTGAAAGTCTTTTCTATTGATGTATATGCTTTACTTAATCCGGGCGCTACATTATCTTTTGTTACTCCCTTGATAGCTAAGAAGTTTGAGATTTTGCCCGATATCTTGAATGAACCTTTTATGGTGACTACCTCGGTGGGTCAGTCGGTCGTTGCAAAAAGGGTGTATAGAAATTGTCCTATAATGTTGCCCAATAGAGTTACATATGTCGAACTAGTAGAACTTGATATGTTTGATTTTGATGTCATATTGGGTATGGATTGGTTGCATGCTTGCTTTGCCTCCATAGATTGTAGAACAAGGGTGGTGAAGTCTTTCCAAATGAGCCTGTTTTAGAATGGAAGGGGGGAAATTCTATTCCTAGAGGTCGTATCATCTCTTGTTTGAAATCTTGTAGGATGATCTCTAAAGGGTATTTATACCATATAGTAAGAGTCCAAGATTTAGGCTCCAAAATTCCTCCCATTGAGTCGGTCTCCATAGTGAGGGAATTTTCGGAGATGATTCCTAATGATCTTCCCGGTACTCCTCCCGAACGAGAAATTTATTTTGGTATCGACTTGTTACCGGATACTAATCCCATTTCAATTCCTCCTTATCCGATGACTCTGGCCGAATTGAAAGAGTTGAAGGCTCAACTCAAAGATTTACTAGACAAAGGTTTCACTAGACCTAGTATTTCTCCATGGGGTGCTCCAGTTTTGTTTGTGAAGAACAAGGATGAATCCCTTAGAATGTGCATTGATTATCACCAACTAAATATAGTCACTATTAAGAACATGTATCCTCTCTCTCGGATTGACGACTCGTTTGATCAACTCCAAGGAGCAAGCTACTTCCCTAATATTGACTTGAGATCGGGGTATCACCAACTTTGGGTAAGAGGTGAGGATATACCAAAAAGGGCATTTCGGACTAGATATGGTCACTATGAGTTCTTAGTAATGTCATTTGGTCTCACAAATGCCCCGACGACATTTATGCATCTCATGAATAGGGTGTTTCGAAGTTACCTAGATTCATTTGTCATTGCCTTCATTGACGACATCTTGGTATATTCGAAAAATGAGAGTGATCACATGGACCATTTGAGGGTGGTGTTACAAGTTCTTTAGGAGAACCAATTATTTGCCAAGTATAGCAAATGTGAGTTTTGGTTGAGGTCGGTGGCGTTTCTTGGTCATATTATCTCTAGTGAGGGAGTTGAGGTTGATCCAAGGAAAACCGAAGCGGTGAAAAATTGGCCTAGACCATTGTCTCTAACCGACATTAGGAGTTTCTTGGGTCTAATGGGTTATTATCGGAGTTTTGTGGATGGTTTTGCGTCCATTACATCTCCCTTGACTATATTGACCCAAAAGAGTAAGAAATTTGACTGGTCGGAGGCATGTGAGAGAAGCTTCCAAATCTTGAAAGATAGGCTTACTTCCGCTCCTGTGTTGACTTTACCGAGGGTACCAAGGGCTTAGTTGTGTATTGTGATGCATCCCGAGTGGGTTTAGGGTGTGTGCTTATGCAACATGGTAAACTAATAGACTATGCCTGTAGCAACTTAAGGTGCATGAGAGAAACTATCAAACGCATGATCTTGAATTAGCGGCCATGGTATTTGACTTAAAGATATGAAGTCATTACTTGTATGGTGTTCATGTGGAGGTGTATCCAAGCACAAGAGTCTACAATATGTGTTTACTCAAAATTATTTGAATCTCCGACAAAGAAGATGGTTGGAATTATTGAAAGATTACGATATGAGTGTTCTCTATCACCCCGGCAAAGCCAATATGGTTGCGGATGCTCTAAGTCGTATGACCATGGGTAGTGTGTCGCATGTTAAGGAAGACAAGAAAGACTTAGTGAAAGATGTTCATAGGTTGACTAGATTGAGTGTTAGATTGGAAGATTCTCTGAATGGTGGTTTTATGGTCCATCGTAACTCCGAGTCCTCTTTGGTGGTTGAGGTGAAGTCCAAACAATACCTTGATCAACCATTGATGGAGTTGAAGGAATCGGTTCTTGGTAAGCTTAATGACTTATTCTCCTTAGGGGGGATGGTGTCTTGAGGTGTCAAGGAAGGTTGTATGTTCCCAATGTAGATGGTTTGAGGATCCGGATTCTTGAGGAAGCTCATGGGTCCCGTTACTCCATTCATCCGGGTTCGACAAAGATGTACCATGACTTTAGGAAAGTGTTTTGGTGGGAAGGTTTGGAAAAGGACATAGCGGAATTTGTTGCAAGGTGTCCAAATTGCCAACATGTAAAAGCTGGGTGGTTTTCTTCAAGAAATCCAAGTTCCTACTTGGAAGTGGGAAGACATCAATATGGATTTCGTGGTGGGTTTGCCTCGGAGACAAAAGCAATATGACTCTATATGAATGGTTGTGGATAGGTTGACCAAATCCGCTCATTTCATCCCCGTCAAGTCTACTTACTCGGCGGAGGATTATGCAAGGATCTTCATAGATAAGATTGTGTGTCGCCATGGTATTTCGTCATCCATCATATCGGATAGGGGTGCACGATTCACATCTAGGTTTTGGAGGTCATTCCAACAAGGGTTGGGTACCAAGGTGAAGTTAAGCACCCCTTTTCATCCCCAAACGGATGGTCAGGCGGAGTTTACTATTCAAACCCTTGAGGATATGCTTAGAGCTTGAATAATTGATTTCAAGGGAAATGGGGATAAACATTTGCCTTTGGTGGAGTTTGCTCACAACAATAGCTACCATACATCTATATCTATGGCTCCTTATGAAGCCTTGTATGGTAGGATATGTAGATCTCCAATTGGGTGGTTTGAAGTGGGTGAGTCTTCACTTTTGGGTCCCGATTTGATTTATAAGACTTTGGAGAAGGTTCATATCACTAGGAATCGCTTGAAAACAGCCTATAGACGGCAAAAGTCCTATGGAGACCATAGGAGAAGGGAATTATAGTTTGAGGAGGGTGATAATGTGTACTTCAAAGTTTCGCCTATGAAAGGGGTGGTTATATTTTGAAAGAAAGGGAAGTTGAATCCTCGTTATGTGGGTCCCTATGAAATTTTGCAAAGGGTTGGTAAGGTTGCCTATGAGTTGAAACTCCCTAGTGAATTGGCTTTGGCTCATCCGGTTTTCCATGTTTCTATTCTTAAAAAATGCACCGGAGATCCCGAATCTATTCTTCCAAATGAGGGTCTTGGTGTAAAGGATAACCTCTCCTATGAGGAGGTACCGATTGAAATCATTGATCGTCAAGTTAAGCGGCTGATGAACATAGAGGTGGCCTCCGTATAAGTATTATGGAGAAACCACCTAGTTGAGGGGGCAACATGGGAGGCCGAGGCTGACATGAAGTCCCGTTATCCTCATCTCTTTCCTAATTAAGGTTAGTTATTTCTCTTAATAATGAAAATAATTACAAAAATTGAAGTTGCTTTGATTTTTTGTGAAGTTTTGCAAAATTATGCATTTATGGTGTCATTACAGTGAAGTTACAGTAAAGTGTACTTTTGACTTGAAAATTTTGCAATTCTTCTTGCTTTGAGTTTATGTTGTGCATGTTGGTATAATGAGTCTTTATGAAATGATGTTGAGCATGTTGGTAAGTTGAGTTTTGGCATTAATGACTCGCATATGGTATGTTGAGCTCTTGTTGTTGTGAGAAGGAAATTCCTCATAATTTAATGTTGAGCCTTATATGTGGTAATTGAAGCTTTTGAATTGCTATGTGTAAATGTCATGATTTATGTTATAATGTATTGTTCTTTGTTGGGCTGCTAGTCTTGAGTCTATTCCTTCCCTTCAAACGAATTTTAGTGTCATTCGGGGACGAATGTTCCTAAGGGGGGATAATGTAATACTACGAAAGTCTAACACGTGTTCTAGAGCCTAACATAAGTGTAAAAAGGTTTAGACACTGTTTCAAGGTCTATTTTAATGTATATTAGTCATTTAGGAAGTTTAGAAATCAAAACGTCAAGGAACGTCCATGACGTTCGAAAACTAGTTCAATGGGGTGCTAGTGTGCCTTAGCCTTTTTGTCTAAGTTTTAGGAGTTGGAAATTGATGAATTTTGGTGTAAGGGTGTCTAACACGTATTATAGTTGATTTTTTGTCGAAACGTCCGGGCACTGACTCCGCAAGGACCAACCAAGGGCCCTTGAGGAGGACCCTTGCATTTTGGCAAGAAGCTGCCGAAAGGCAGTGTGCACAAACGAGTGCCAATTGACGGATCGTGTGTCAATCGATGGGGAGTCGACGGCCACAATCGATGAACACTTAGACAAATCCATGGGAGGCCTGTTTTTCACAGTATATGCCCAAAACGACGGACAAACAGGACGGTTGGTCCCTTGGTCGTCGTTTGACAAACGGACCATTTGTCGTGGTCTCGTCTATGAGGGTCTGTCTTGGCTGCTCGATTTTAAGTTACTTGAGTTAATTAATTTAGGTGTTAGTTAATTATTAGGGGCTAAGGGAGGTCTAATTAAGTTAGTTAATGACCTATATAAAGACCCTAAGCTAATTAAACTAACCTAAGCCCTCATAATTCCCAAACCCAAATTCTCCTCCTTCTCTCTTCTTTCTCTCTCCCAAGTTGAAGAACACCATAGAAGGTTAAATTCAAGGAGGTTCTAGGGCTTCAAAACTGAAAGTTTCTCCATCAATCTTCGTCAAACATTAAGGTATGATATTCCTTTCACCTTTGAGACTTCTTTCCTCAAAGGGTTCCATCAAATTGATTTCAAAAGATGAGTTTTCATGTGGGTCTTTTCCAATCTCGAAATTGATCTTTCAAATTGATTTGTTTACGGTTTATTTGGATTGTATTGATTAAATTATGATGAATTATGACTATATTACACTATTAATTGATGGATTGGTCTAGTTTGTGGAAGATGACCTTTTCCCCTTAACCCTAGGTTATTATCTTGATATGAATTGTGTAGTGTTGGTTCAGTTGACTTGGTTATTGATTGAATTACTACTAGATGGTGTTATTGTATCAATTATGAATATATTAGTATGAATTATAGTTCTATCATGCTAGTTCTTGAGTAACTGATCTAGATTATTAATTTGACCTAAGTCTCTTATCTTAAGCTATGAACTAGTGATGGATTGTTATATAGTGATTCAGTTAGCCTTGTTATCATGTTGGTTATTGTTGTGTGATGATATTAGACCCTTATTGGGTTGAGTTAAAGGTTGATTGTAAGACTTTGATGATGGAGTATGAAGGAGACTTGGTAAGTCTTGTGATCCCTATTCTTTACTTCGATTGGGTTAATTGTGAATAAGTGATGATGTTGTATTGAAGTATACATGGTATTAGGATTGATAGGGTTGGTATGATGTTGAATTTAAATGTCTTGACTATGGTTTTTTGAGGTGTTGGCTAATATGTGTATGTTATAAGAACGGTGATAACTTACCAATGTGCCTTATCATGATGTGATTATGTAAATGTGGTAACCTCACTTATATGAATTATAATGAAAGGACTATACTCATGCAATTCTTATTGAGCTATGATGATGATGATGATTATACAAGGGATAGAACCTATGACCTACATTAAGCTATGATGATTAATAAAAACATTAAAGACATTTCAAAAGGGACTCTAGCTTAGCACCGAGTGAACTAGTGTGAGGAGTGTCCCTTCCCACATAGGGAAGGTAGGATCACTAATGTACTCTTGATATTCGAGAGTACAATACGTGTAGCATAAATAGGGTCCCAATTATATCTCCTAGTTCTTGAACTATGTTGCCCCCATAGGAATACTAGCTAGTGGATCCACGTAATTGCTATGTTCATGTTTTGGTACTACCTTGGCAAGTACTCCTCCTTCCTTCGGTGTAGGGTTCCATTACACTAGATTCCACATTAGCTCATGTGGTCTATGTCGGTTAAGGAAAGATGTTCCCAAAAGGTAAAATGAACTAAAGGAATGAACTCTAACTAAGACAACCTAAGGGGTTTAGCTTAGTCTAGGTAGGGGTATGGGACTCTAGCTAAACATTGCACAAGTTATCCTTGAGGGAAGTCTTAGGAGGATGTTCTTATATATATATACACTTATAATGATACATGATATGTATATTGACATAGCACATTGATGATACTAAATGATGATTGGTTTCACTTTTGAATATATGTTTGCTCTCTATTTCTAAAGTATGATGATATGAACTCTTAAATGATAAGCTATGTGAAGTTGGATATTGACCATGGTTCTTATTGGGTTTACTTGATTGAGTAAGGTTATGGGGCTTTGATTGGTCATTGCACTAGTTGACTTAATGAGGGTTCATGGGTAATTGTCTTGCTTCTGTTATTTTGTAATTAACTCTTATCCATGCTTGTTGCAATTGTAACTTCATGATAGAGTTGTCTTGACTATGTGTTCAATTATATGATATGCATGTTGACTTGACTAGACTTAGTATTGCTGGTCTTGTGATGTACATGCTTTGGACTTAATGAATATGTCTTATTGATTGGCATGGTCTTCTTGAATGTGCATAAGGTTTTTCAAAGTAAATTGCATACTTTGATGAATTGTACCTTTTAGCATGATTTCATGATATGTGTGCATATAGTCTCATACTTAGTACAAGTGGTGTACTAACCCCATTTTCTCCCTTTTCCCCCAACATTTTAGATTCCGGTCGTTGAAGGGCTTTTGAGACGACTTTGAAGGAAGACTTGGAATTCTGACTCATCCAAGTTGTCTAGGTCCTCACTTTTCGAGGGCAATGCCAATATCAAGCTAATGTTGTTTTAGTTTTAAGATTCCTATGTTCTTTCCTTTTCATTTGAGTACTACACATTGTATGGCCTATATGTGGCCTTATTACATTTATGAATGGGCTAGGCCCAAATTATTATACTCTTGTTAGATGGTTATGAGATGAGACATCCATTTGAGACTATGTTATATTTTATATATCTATGTGCAATAAAAGTAGAAGACTAAGTAATCTTCCTATACAATGCGTCTATGTATACTCGATATAAATATTATTTGTATGTAGAGGTCTATGTAAACCTCAATGTAGAAGTAATAAAAAGTTTTTAAAATTTTCGCATTTTAACCTATGAATTTAATAATGTAAGCTAAGAGGCTAGTCTTAGTCCTCAAAGAGGACGACGACGCCGGTTACGTCTAGGGGGTGCTCCCCGGATGTGACAGTCATACTTTTTAGATGAATCCTTTTTACATTGTCTAGTGGATTCACTTAGTAGTTTACGACATATACCTTCGGCCGAGTATACGATGCGCTCGCAACATTAGGTAGATTTATCTATAATCACTATAGATCTTAAAATACAACTTGTGTATATAATAAGGATACAACATAAGTTCTGAAATAGATATGAAAATATAATTTACTGATGTATATAACAATACCATTACTTATGTGAAAGTTTCTCTAACCAAAAACCATCACAGAAGTGCTATAGTGATTATAAAGCGATCGACCTCACGCTGTCAGCGCATCTTATGCCTGGCCAAAGATACAGGACCTGAACTACTAAAGGATCCACTAGTCTATGTGAAAAGGGTTCATCTAAAGGTATGGACATTTTCTTTCCATAATGGCTACATTGTTTATGGGGGTTGTGAGGTGTCTTAACTCTCTCCCATATCAGTGCTCAACACATCCACCAAAATATACTAGCTCTTATGTTTTAAAAATATACTTCTTCTCTGATTTGAGATTAGTGCTCAAAACTTAACCCAAAGGCTATCTTGGAAATCTCACTTTCCTCTCTTACTTATTTAGAAAGAGATTATCGTTGTCAGAAAACTAGCCTAGAAACTCGTTGGAAATCTCAGTTTCCATTTTTATTTAAATGTGAAAACATTTAAATCTTTTTGAGAATACTTAGTCCCCATAAAATTCTTTGGAGAACAAAACTTCAACTTTACTTTTTGTCAACTCAGTGCTCAAGTCTTTAAAACAAGTTTTAATGCAATTTTTGAAAATACTTCTTAAAATAGTGTTCATGTAGAATTATGGACATGAACGACTCAATTCAAGATTTAACCATGCGTAGAACTGACTACTTGGAAGTCAACTCCAGAACTCAAGGAGTCACTGATACTACTCATCTCAAGATTGCTCGACTCGGATGGTTCATGCGGAATTATAGGCATGAACTACTTACCTCAAGGACCCAAGATCAACTCATAGGGTCCATGCGGAATTATGGGAATGAACTAGTCAACTCAAGGACTTCAGGGGTAATATGTAATAGTCAAATTATTAGGAATGAATCTCAAATAGGCATTAGGAACTTGACACTTAGAGGCTTTAACTTGAAGATACAACTTCTCTGAAATATACTCAACTTACTAAGTTCATGCTTTATTATGGACATGAAACAACTTGACTTGAAGGTCTACATAACTACATGGAACTCATGTATACGACTCATTTTATTCTGTTAGTTACTTTCTCAAAAGTTAGTTCAAATTGATAGTTGATCTCAAAGGATTCACGATAGAACCCAAATGTTTTATTGAATTGTATTCTTAACTCTCTCTTGAAAGTATATTATGAATTCAAGAGTTATATTTCATGATAAGGAAGATCTCACGATGAGAAAGTAGACTCATGAATACTTTTTCCTCAGCCTCTTACTCACTTACTTGATCCCTAAAATAAACTACTAGAAGTTGTTATAGACTCCTCAAAAGGCCTCAAAAGGACTTTCTTAGAATGTTCGAATGAATTATCAAAACGTAAGTCTTAACTCTACCTTGAATGTTATTTATGAATTCAAGGTTGTGATATGTGGTAGGAAAGATCTCGTGTTCCTTAGGAGTATTTTAAGATAGCTAAACATGAGAATAGGTCACGAAATCACCATCTTGGAAAAAGTCCGTGACAAAGAGTTGCATTAAAGTATTTGGTCGCGAAATAAATTTTTGTGATATAGGATTCCACATCATAAACGCAAAGCGGAGAAAATTTTTGGTCATTTGAGGAGAATGTCCACGACACGGACTTGCGTGCCAAAATCTACTCGACTTTTTCTACTTCATTTTCTAACCTCAATTCGCCTAAATTCAATTAACTTTCTCAATCCCTCTTTCGATTTGGATACCCAGCACATGACCACAAGAACCTACTCATAAAAAACTCTAAAATCTACATGCTTTGATCAAGAACTCAATAATCTTATCTAAACACAATAACTAAAGTCAATTTCAAGAACATAATTCAAGAACATCCTACTTTCATCTTTCTAAAATGAACTTAACACTGAAATTAACATGATTGATGGTGGGTGAGCAAATATAACACTATGGAAGCTTACATACCTGAAGGAATCATCTTCTTGAAGAACTTAAAGAAAAAAATTGAAAGATAAACCGTAGCCTTAGCTTTTCTTGATTTTCTTGAGCGTAGAATCATTGGAGGGAATGAGAGGGTTTGATTTGCGAAAACTAATTTTTCTATAGGTTTAAAGCAATTTATATGACCTAGTATGGGCTTTTAGGACCAAAATAACCCTAAAGAAATAAGTAAAATGAGGTGGAAGTCGCAATTAATTTTCACCAGGCAGTGAGGTCCGTATTGGCTCCACGTCGCGGCGCCTTCATGGAGCTGCTTCCAGGATTGCACATCATTAGTAAATTCAATCATAAAATCTTACTCAGATCTCGGAATTATTCAAAATCGGTGGCACTGGAAAGAGGACTCGAACGACTTTAATTTAATATCTTATAGGTCTCTTAACTCATTTTGTACTAAAAGTTATGGCCATTAGAAGTTGACCCAAAACATAGGAAAACTTAGGAATGACTTGAATGCTTTTCTCTTTGGTTCTTTTTGTAACTTAAGGTTCTAAATCTAATGATCTTAACACTCAAGAAATTTTAGATTCCTTGGTAAAATCTCACTTACTACGAAGAACAGTTCGAGACTTGGTTCAAAAAGAATTTCTGGCGTGTTAGAATATCTCCCCCCTTGGGATCATTCGTCCTCCAATGACGACTGAGCTGGGTATAGAGTGGGGTTACTCTTACTAAGATCTGAATATAATGTTCTATTCTTACTGTGTTCAAGCTTAAGTCAAATCCTTAAGCTCGATTTTATACCTCTCTATAGGGAATCTCATCCCAATACTATTACTCCTTACCACCACATTCAAGCTTAGTACTTTAACAACTTCATGGACTACTACTAACCAACTCCTTTCGAACTAACTAAGGGCTCTCATTTAACTATTTCTCATAGTAAGACATGGTCCTGCCAATCTCTTCGGAACTCATTAGTATCTTATTCTCAACACTTGACTTGCTTTCTCATTTTATCATCTCCCCCTTAGGTATAACGCTAGCATTTGAAAGCTATGGACCTATTCCACATCTCTAACTGGTATACATTCTGTTAATGCTCTTTTTACTGTTGTGAATTAGCAACACTTCACTGCCCTTATCTAAACGTTAGGGTCTCTCACTTGTACCACTCATACCTATTACAACTAATCACCTAAATTCCACACTTACTTTATGTCAAATCTTCTAGATCAAATCTCAATACTAACAAAATCACCCTCATGTTGCCATGCTTTTTATCATAACACTCATCTCAAATTCAAGTTTAATGTTTATTACTAAACCAGAATATCAATACGATTGATCACCTACTATACTATACCTCATTACTTGATCAGTTCTATAACCTTATAAGCATCACAACTCTCTCAAACAAATGATGAGCCTAGATTAGATGTATCACCTCATGAATACTCTTGCTAATCTATTCAACACTTACACATGGTCAATTCCTACACAATGAAACTTCATCACCAACTCCTTTATAGCTACAACACACTCTAGCAACTATGATGTAAACTTCACAGCTCATCACTTCTTAGTCTACCAGTAAGGGAAAAATCTTCATTCATAACTTACTGGGTGCATGACTAATAATATTATCCGCCCCATCACTATCTTCCTTACATATATTACTAAACCTCTTGATACTTTCCTCTACCTATAGGCTCTTTCACTACTACTCCTCATGATCTCATAACTCATGCTACCTTTCTGGGTGAAAATCATACCCAAGCTCTAAACATACTTCTTTAAATGTATCTAATCTAAAACAAGGCTTAAGGAAAAGAGTACAACTCTCTTTTAGCTCAAATGCAACATTCATATGAATATGAGTGAATTCCTCTGAAAGATTACATTTAACTTACTTGTGGGCTTATCTTAAGCCCCTCTAAAGTCTCATGACTTTCTTAAGAATCTTGCTAAGAACAAATCATCCACAGAGAACAGACTCTGCTTTTCAACCACACCTAGTATGATGGGTAGTCGAATGAATCTGAGAAACGCACGAGTACGAATAAATCTCTATGACATAGCTCTATTGCACAATTAAGAGTATGAAAGAAGGGAAACTTTTATTAAATGCCTGTAGTCCCTCATTTATAGAATTAGGGCCCTCACAACCATAAATAAGATCCTACTTGACACAACTTCATCAACACTCTAGGACACTTGAACTCTTTGCTCTAATACAATGTTTGTCACGCCCCGAATCTATACCCTGGACGTGGTTGACACTCAAGAACCATTGCTAGTTCCCAAGGAAACCCTTGTCTTGGCTGTTTAAAAGAGGAAGACTAACTTAAGAATGCAAAAGCTTAAAACTGAAATAAAAGTTCATAAAACTTAAGTACAAACTTTAAGTCCAAATAAAACTGTGTATAATAAAATATATACAACTCGCCATAAAAGGCAAATTTAGTTTTTAAAATATTTATTAAATAAAATGATGACTTCTAAAACTCTACCGTCCATCTATGAATCCTTTAAATGACAATGATGAAGGTCATGAAAAGACCCACGATCTCCTAACAACTTAAAGTAAATGGAATCCTCTGGAAGCAAGCAATCTTACCATAGCTAACTCGAACTCCATGTGTCATCAACGAAGCTCCCGTTGATGATCCTGAATACCTGGATCTGCATCATGAGAAGATGCCAGCCAAATGGCTCAGTAGGTGAAATGTACGAGCATGTAAGGGGAGTTCTAACGAATAATATAAGCTTGAACTTGATAAAAATAGAACCATAGTTACCTCTTTTCTGAGTTACTCAACTTAAGGTGTACTGAAGGATATTGAAAACTACTCAACCTATTCAACTTAGAAGTACTCAAGGATAAGATACTCAACTCAGAGATTAGATACTAAACTCAAAGATTAGATACTCAACTTCGAAGATATGATACTCGGCTCAATAAAAAACTGATCAACTCAAGATACTCAACTTAAGGTACTCAACTCAAAATACTCAACTACGGATACTTAACTGAACTTATTTGAATATAAAGCAGTTTAAACAAATGCAATATAAAGAAAAGTTGTTTAAAACCATTATGTCAACTTTGTGTATATAATAAGGATACAACATAACTCTGAAATGCATATGAAAATACAATTATGTGATGTATATAAAAATACTATAACTTTTGTGGGAGTGTCTCTAACTGACAACCATCACATATCAACTATAGAGATGATTAATTATCTACCTTACACTGCCAACACATCCTCTATCCCGCCAAAGGTAGAGGACCTGAACTACTAATGGATCAACTAGTCTATGTGAAAGGGTTCATCTAAAAAGTATGACCCTTTTTTACCCATGATGGCTACATAGTTTATAGGGGATGTGAGTTGTCTTAACTCCCACCTTTATCGATGCTCAATACTACTCCCAAAATGTACTATCTCTTATGTTTTAAAAACATACTTATTTTATTATTTGAGATTAGTGCTCAAGACATAACCCAAAGGCTATATTGGAAATCTGAATTTCCTCTCTTGCCTTATTTAGAAAGAGAATACTCTTTTCTGAAAACTAGCCTGAAAGATCTTTGGAAATCTCTGTTTCCGATCTTATTTAAATGTGAAAACATTTTAAATATATTTGGGAATACTTATTCCCCATATACTTCTTTGAAGATAAGATTTTCAACTTTACTTTTTCTCAACTTAGTTCTCAAGTCTCTAAAACACGTTCTAAAACAAGTTTTAAAAGAATTTGTAAAAGGACTTCTTAAATAGGGTTCATGCCAAAATTATGGACATGAACAACTCAATTCTATGTTTTCAATAACCATGCACAAAATTTAATACTTGGAACTCAACAACTCCAGAACTTAAAGAGTCAATAATTCTACTCATCTCAAGAATGCTCGACTCAGAGGTTTCATACGGAATTTTGGGCATGAACTAATTAACTCAAGGGCAGTCACATCGTTGGAGCACCCCCCAAACGTAATCGACACCGTCGTCCTCGGAGAGGACTAATACTAACCTCTTAGCATTCGTCATAACATATCATAGGTTAAATTGCGGAAAATTTAAAGCTTTTCATATACATCTATCTTGTGAAGTTTACACAGATCTCTCACTTACACATCATATATACATAGGGAGTTTACATAGACTCCTCACATAGGAAGCATTACATAGGCTTCTACTTATAGTTCACATGCATAATATATAAAGATATTCTAATAGGAAATTTCTCACTTTTAAACCATCTAGATCGAGTACAATATTTAGGCATATCCCTTACTTCATTTCAACAAGAGCCACATATAGGTATATACAATAATAATCTTCAAATGAAAGAGAAGGAACTAAATGTCTTTAAGACTAAAACAACATCCAATATCTAGATAGTGGCATCATCCTCGAAAGGCGAGGACCTACCAAACTTAGAGAATGAGAATCCAAGTATTCTTCAAATTACCCTCTATAAGCTCAACGGTCGGAACCTATATAATTGTAGAAACATAAAAATATGGGTTAGTACACGCTTGTACTAAGTATGCAAACATACACATAAAACATTTGAAATCATGCAAAAGGGGACATTTGTTCAAAACCATGCTAAGTTACTTTGGAAAAGCCTTATGCACAACCAAGAACCCATATAAGCCAATAATCACATATTACTAAATACAAGACCATGTACAACACAAGACTAAAATAATCAATGTATAACCAAGTCAACATGTATATAAGAATACTTTAGTACATAATTAAAACAACTCCAACATCATGTTATCACAACAAAGCATGTATAAGAGTTCATAACAATACATCATATGCAAGACCCTTACTCATAACCCACCATCGAGTCTACAAGTACAATGACTAAGTAATGCCCCATAACCTTACTCAACCACGTAAAACCAACAAAGGACCACAAGCAATGCCTAACCTCACATAACATAGCATCAAGAGTAGTCATCATCATATTTAGTAATATAGACCAATAGCATGTTCATAACTGAAACTAACATCATATAGTATCATCAACATATAAAGTCAATATATGCATAACATTTACTTTATAAGACGTAAGAACAACCTTCTAGGACTTCCCTAAAAGCCAACTAGTGCAATGTATAGGTATATCACATACCTCTACCTAGACTAAGTCAACCCCTTAAGTCACCCTAGTTAGTGTTCACTTCATTACTTCATTTTACTTTTGGGAACACTTTCCTTAACCGACATAGACCAAAAGAGCAAAATTTTGAATTCAGTGTCATGAAACCTTAACCGAAAGAAGGTGGACTACTTTCTAAGGTAGTACCAAAACATTAACATAGCATTCTAGGTGGATCCACTAGCTAGTATCCGTATGGGGGCAACATAGTTTAAGAACTAGGAGATATGCTTTGGACCCTCTTTTTGCACTTTGAATTATAGTCTCCAATCTCATGAGTACAATAGTGTACCTACCTTCCCTACTTGGAAAAGGGCACTCCTCACTACTAGTTCACTCAGTGATAAGCTAGAGTACTTTTGAAATGTATTTAAGTTTTCCTTTAACAATCACAACTTAGTTTAGGTCGTAGGGAACTGACCCCTTGTCTAGTCATATCCATTATCTAATTAGGAATTGCATGAGAATATCCTTTCAATACAACCCTCATATGTGATATCAACACATCATCATCATCATGTCATAATAAGACACATAGGCAATTCATAACAAACCTTATATCATTACAGGTTAAACATAATCTCACACCTTCACATAATCAAGACATTTCAATTGCATCATCATACCAACACCTACTTAATACAATCACAATATATGCTTCAATTGAACTTCATCACCAAGTACAAGCCATCACAATTGAAGTAAAGGTTCAAGATCAAAAAGTCTTACCAATTTCTCCTTCAAAATCCATCATAGTTGGTCTTACACTCAACCAATAAAATTTCATCCATAAATATGTGAAATAACATCATACAATAGTAATTAACACAAGAACTAAGTCAATTGCATCAATCCTAATCAATTCAACATGAGTTCATAACCTAGGGTTAGAAAATGTTGATCAATTCATGATCTATTCCACATACTAGGTTTAACATCAAGAACTAACATGATTAACCAATAATAAATCATAATATAATCATAATAATAAAAGTAAATAAGAAACAATACAATTTGAAAGATCAATTTCGGATTAGAAAGAATTTATGTTCAATTCAACTTTTGGAAATCAATTTGGAAGAACCCCTTGGGGAAAGGAATCCCAAAGGTGAAAGGTTACCATACCTTGTTAATCCTTGAATATTGATGGATAAAAGTGATGTTCTTGCTTCCCTAGAACCATTTGAATTTTCTCTTCAATGGAGTCTTCTCTGGGAGAGACAAAGTAAAGAGAAGGAAAAGTAATTTGAGTTTGGGAATTGTGGGGTGTTAAGTTGGGTTTAGACTTAGGGTAGCTTGTATAGTCACTTAACTAACTTAATTAACCACACCTTAAGCCCTAATTAAACCCCTAACTAGTTAACTAATTAATTGAACCAACTTAAAACTCATAGCAAAATCACAAACTTGACCTACGAGACCTCGACCTACGGTCCGTAGGTCAGTCTTCACCTCTCCCACCAACCGTCCTATACATCCATAGGTAAGTTCAGAGACTGGTCTTTTGGACCAGTCTTGAATTTTTTCTAAGTTTACAACGACGGAGTCATCGACGCCCCATCGTCCAGGCTACGCCTCATCGATGGCAAGTATAGGTATCCACTGTTTTATGATTGCTTTTCGGCCAATTTTGAAGGGTCTCCTCAAGGACCCTTAGGGTGGTCGTTGGAGAGTCATACCCGGATGTTTCCACCCTAAACCTACTCTAATACTAGTTTGACACCTTTACACCAAATTTCATCAAATTCTGAATCCTAAAAAACCCCGTGAAATAGGCTAAGGCACACTAGCACCTCTTTCACTAGTATTCGGACGTCATGAACGTTTCTTGATGTCTTGACTCGAAAACTTCCTAAATTACTTATAAACATTATTTTAGGTCTTAGAACAGTGTTACAAACCTTGGACACTCATGTGAGGCTCTAGATTAGGTCTTGGACTTTCGGAGTGATACATTACCGCTCCCACCCCCTCTTAGGAACATTCGTCCCCGAATGACACTAAAATCTTTTGAAGGGAAAGGATAGATTCAATACTATTAGCCCAACCAACAAAAACATAACCAACATGAGTTATAACTTAAATCAACACAACAACCTGGCATTTACACATAGCAACTCAAGACACCATTTATCATATATAAAAGCTCAACATCACACTTGAGGAATTTCCTTCTCAACAACAACATGAGCTCAACAACACATAAAGTGTTACTTATGCCAAACGTTTTTTCAAACACATCAACATGCTCCATATCATTCCATCAAGGCAACAACATACCAACTACACAAATAACTGCAAATCAAGCAAAAGAGCATTTTTCCATAAAAACTTATTTTTAACAAATATTTTTACCATAATTATGCATATCTTTTCAAAACAAGTCAAATTCAAATTTACTCATTATATTCATTATTATTAGGAACAACTAACCTTAATTATCAAAGAGATGAGGATAACAAAACTTATTGTCGGCCTCGGCCTTCCATGTTGCTCCCTCAATTAGGTGGTTCCTCCATAACATCTTTATGGAAGCCACCTCTTTGTGCCTCAACTTCTTCAATTGTCGATCAAGGATTTCCACCGGAACCTCTTCATAGGAGAGGTTCTCATCCACACTTAGACCCTCAATAGGAAGAATGCACTCAGGGTCACCAATGCTCTTCTTAAGCATGGAGATATGGAATATCGGGTGAACCGAAGCTAGCTCACTAGGTAATGTCAACTTGTATGCAACCTTACCAACCCTTTGCTAAATTTCATAGGGACCCAAATAACGAGGAATAAGTTTTACTTTCTTGCCAAACCTCCCTTTCATAGGTGAAATTTTCAAATACACCTTATCGCCTTCTTCAAATTCTTAATCTCTTCTTCTATTGTCGGCATAAGACATTTGCCGGCTATAGGCTGTTTTCAATTGGTTCCTTATCATATGAATTTTCTTCAAAGTCTTATAGATCAATTCGGGACCAAAGAGTGAAGACTCGCCAATCTCAAACCACCCAACCAGAGATCTACATCTCCTACCATACAAAGCCTCAAAGGAGCCATGGATATAGTTGAATGGTAACTATTATTATAAGAGAACTCAACCAAAGGCAAGTGTTCATACCTACTTCCCTTGAAATCAATTACACAAGCTCTAAGCATATCCTCAAGGGTTTGAATAGTACACTTAGCTTGACAATCGTTTGGGGATGAAAAGTGATGCTTAACTTCACTTGAGTACCTAACCCTTTTTGGAATGACCTCCAAAATCGATAAGTAAATTGAGCACCTCTATCCGAAATGATGGATAAAGGGATCCCATGAAGACTCAAAATCTCATTGATATAGATTCTTTCATACTCTTCAGCCAAATAAGTAGACTTAGCGGGGATAAAGTGAGCGGATTTTATCAACCTATCCACAACCACCCATATAAAGTTATTTTGCCTTCGTGTCCGAGGCAAACCCACTACGAAGTCCATATTAATATCTTCTCACCTCCAAGTGGGAACTTTTATTTCTTGAAGTAAGCCATTCGACTTTCACTTGTTGGCAATTTGGACACTTTTCAACAAATTCCGCTTTGTCCCTTTTCAAGCCATCCCACCAAAACAATTCTCTAAGGTCATGATACATCTTAGTAGAACCTGGATGAATTGAATAACGGGAACCATGAGCTTCCTATAGAATCCGGTTTCTCAAATCATCCACATTAGGCACACACAACCTCCCTTGGTACTTCAAAACACCATCCCACTCTAAGGAGAATGACTCATTAAGCTTACCAAGAACCGATTCCTTTAACTCCAGCAATGATGTATAAAGGTGTTTCTTAGAATTCACCTCAACCACCAAACACGATTATGAGTTATGATGACCATAAAACACCATTAGGAGAATCTTCCAATCTAACACCCAAACGAGCCAACCTATGAAAATCCTTCACTAAGTCTTTCATTCTTCTTCCAGATGGGACACACTACCCATAGTCAAATGACTTAGAGCATCCGCAACCATGTTGGCGTTGTCGGGGTGGTAGAGAACACTCATGTCATAATCTTTCAACAATTCCAACCACCTTCGTTGTCAGAGATTTAACTACTTTTGATAAAACACATATTGAAGACTCTTGTGGTCGGTATACACATCAACATGAACACCATATAAGTAATGCCTCCATATTTTTAAGGCAAACACCACGACCGCTAATTCAAGATCATGAGTTGGGTAGTTCTTCTCATGAACCTTGAGTTGCCTAGAGGTATAGGCTATAACCTTATCGTGTTGCATAAGGACACAACCCAATCCCACTCGGGATGAATCACAATATACTAGGAAACCCTTGGTACCCTCTGGTAAAGTCAACGCCAGAGCGGTGGTAAGCCTATATTTCAAGGTTTGAAAGCTTCTTTGATAAGCCTCTGACTACTCAAATATCACATTCTTTTGGGTCAAAGTAGTCAAAAGAGATGCAATGGATGCAAAACCATCCAAAAACATCCTATAGTACCCAACTAGACCCAAGAAACTTCTTATTTCGATTGGATCCAAAGGTCTAGGCCAATTTCTAACCGCCTTGGTTTTCTTTGGATTAACCTCTAAACCCTCACTAGAGATGACATGACCAAGAAACGCCACCGACCTTAACCAAAACTCACATTTGTTATACTTGGCAAATAGTTGTTTTTTCTTCAAGACTTGTGACACTACTCTCAAATGTTCCATATGTTCACCCTCATTCTTCGATGATACCAATATGTCATCTATGAAGACAATCACAAATGCATCTAGGTAATTTCTGAACACCCTATTCATTAGGTCCATAAATGCCTCCGGAGCGTTAGTAAACCCAAAAGACATTACTCTAAGCTCATAGTAACCATATCTTATTTGAAAGGCCATTTTGGGAATATCTTCATCTCTCACCCTAAGTTGGTGATATCCCAACCTCAAGTCAATTTTGGAAAAGTAGCTTGCCCCTTGGAGTTGATCAAACAAGTCGTCAATCCGAGAGAGAGGATACTTATTCTTAATGGTCACTTTATTGAGTTGCCGATAGTCAATACACATCCTAAGTGACCCATCATTCTTCTTCACGAATAGAACCGGAGCACTCCATGGGGAAATACTAGGTTGAATGAAGCCTTTGTCTAGTAAATCCTTGAGTTGAGCATTCAACTCTTTCAATTCGGCTGGAGCCATCCTCTAAGGAGGAATTTAAATGGGATTTGTATCCGGTAATAAATTGATACTAAAATCAATTTCTCGTTCGGGAGGAATTCCCGGAAGATCATTAGGCAAGACCTCCGGAAATTCCCTCACTACGGGGACTAACTCAATGGGAGGAGTTTCAGCGTCTATATCTTTGACACTTACAATATGGTATAAACATCATTTAAAGATCATCTTACAAGCCTTTAGACAAGAAATGATACGACCTCTAGGAATAGAACTTCCTCCCTTCCACTCTAAGCACGTTCATTTGGAAAATTAAACTTGACCACTCTTGTGCTACAATAAATGGAATCAAAACAAGCATGCAATCAATCTATTCCCAAAATGACATCAAAATCTACCATATCAAGTTCTACTAATTAAAAATGGGTAACTCTGTTAGGCAACAGTATAGGATAATTTCTATATACCCTTTTTGCAACCACCGAATCACCTACCAAGGTAGTCACCATAAAAGGTTCATTTAAGATATCAGGAAAAATATCCAACTTTCTAGCTACCAAAGAAGTAACAAACGACAAGGTAGCACCCAGATCAAGTAAAGTATAAACATTTAAAGAGAAGACTTGTAACATACCGATCACCAAATTGGGAGAACTCACTTGTTCACCCCTAGAGCGAAGAGCATAAAAGTGATTCTTTCGTAGAGCATCAACATTAGAACCACTTGCTTGCCCCTTCACATTAGGGCAATCTCTAACCTTCTGACCACTTTTACCCATCAAAAGCAATTGTCCGTCCCAACTAGGCATTCAACCATATGTTTCTTGCCACACTTTCCACAAGTAGGCTTCTTGCTTGGTGAACTAGTACCTCTATCCTTTTTAGACTTAGGGTTAGACACCTTATCATCACGAACCTTGGGAAATTTTGAAGGAACTTGATTGGAGAACCTCTTCTTAAATATAGGCTTATGTTGAATTTCCAACCTCCCCTTTGAAGAACCACTTTCAAAAGACTTTTCCCTCTTGGCCTCTCTATTCTTCCTCCTTAGTCTACTTTCCTCCACTCATTGACCATAAATCATTAGACGAGAGATATTTATATTATTATGAAGCATAACCGAATGACATTTTTCCACCAAGTCATCGGACACTCCATTAGAAAATGTATCATCTCATCCCTTGGGTTACACACCAAGGATGGCGCATACTTTTAGTAAAATTCAAGGGTTAATCAAGTACACTCATACCTCCTTGGTGAAGGTTGATGAATTCTTCCACCTTAGCTTCCCTCAACTCTCTAGGAAAGAACCTATCAAGGAAGGCTCTCTTGAAGATCTTCCAAGTCATCGTACCACTTCTTAGCACCCTATTATCTCTCCATTGAGTGTACCAAGTTTGTGCCACATCTTTGAGTTTATAGGCGGCCAACTTGGCCTTTTCACCAGTAGTCACACCCATAGCAAATAACATCTTGTAGACTTCAACTAGAAATTCTTGGCGGTCTTCATCCGCTTTTGAACAGAAAAACATAGGAGGGTTTATCTTAGTAAAGTCTCTCAAACGAGAATCCATAGTGCTAGCATGGTGAGGCATACGGGGACCAACTTCTCGATTCACTTGAGCAGTCATAGATTGGACTTGAGAAGTGATGACAGTATCTTGGGAAGTCATGGCTTGGGACAAATTGAGAAAAACTGCCCTTATCTCTCCATCCATCATACGTGGAGGAATGACGAGAAATTGATCACCCATAACAACTCGTACAAGTGGAGGAACTTGATTGTCTTGCTGAGGAGCTTGGTTGACATGAGCTCCTGCATTTGCAATCCCTTCCTCGGCCCTTCATACGGCTGCCCTTCTACTATTCATACCTATAACCACAATAAAAGGCTTAGGAGAAAAGAACACATAAAGTAAGACTCTATAGGCACGACATAGGAATACAAAAAGACGAGGATTTCCTAAGCATCATATAGTCTATCATTCATAAGTGTGGCACGCTTCACAATTATGAATAAGAATCTACATAGACATGGTTTGGTGAGACATCAATCCTAAGGATATTCAACATCATGCTCTGATACCAAGGTTGTCACATACAGGGAGCACCCCAAAACATAACCAGCATTGTCGTCCTCGGAGAGGACTAAGACTAACCTCTTAGCAATCGTCATAACATATCATATGTTAAATTGCAGAAAATTTAAAACTTTTCATATATATCTATCTTGTGAGGTTTACATAGACCTCTTGCTTACACATCATATATACATAGGGAGTTTGCATATACTCCTAACGTAGGAAGCATTACATAGGCTTCTACTTTTAGTTCATATTCATAATATATAATGATATTCTAATAGGAAATGTCTCACATTAAAACCATCCAGATCGAGTACAACATTCGGGCATAACCCTTACTTCATTAAAACAAAAGCCACATATACGCATATACAATAATAGTCTTCAAATAAAATAAAAGGAACTAAATGTCTTTAAGACTAAGACAACGTCCGATAGCTAGATAATGGCATCGTCCTAGGAAGGTGAGGACCTACCAAACTTGGAGATTGAGAATCCAAGTCTTCTTTAAATGACCCTCTATAAGCTCAACGGTCAGAACCTACATAATTGTAGAAACATAGAAATATGGGTTAGTACACACTCGTGCCAAGTATAGAAACATACACATAAAACGTTTGAAATCATGTTAAAGGGGACATTTTGTTCAAAACCATGCTATGTTACTTTTGAAAAGCCTTATGCACAACCAGAAACCCATATAATCCAATAATCACATATTACTTAAGACGAGACCACGTACAACACAAGACCAACATCATTAATGTATAATCAAGTCAACATGTATATTAGCAAACTTGAGTACATAATCAAAATAACTCCAACATCATGTTATCACAACAAAGCAAGTATAAGAGTTCATAACATTACATCATATGCAAGACCCTTACTCATAACGCACCATCAAGTCTGCAAGTGCAATGACCAAGTAAAGCCCCATAACCTTACTCAACCTAGTAAACCCAACAAAGAACCAAAATCAATGCCCAACCTCACAGAACATAGCATCAAGAGTAGTCATCATCGTATTTAGCAATATAGACCAATAATATATTCATAAGTGAAACTAACATCATATAGTATCGTCAACATGTAAAGTCAATATATGCATAACGTTTACTTTATAAGACATAAGAACAACCTTCTAAGACTTCCCTGAAAGCCAAATAGTGCAATGTATAGGTAGAGACACATACCCCTACAAGGACTAAGTCAACCCCTTATGTAACCCTAGTTAGTATTCACTTCATTACTTAATTTACTTTCGGGAACACTTGCCTTAACTAACATAGACCAGAAGAGCTAAATGTGGAATTCAGTGTCATGAAACCCTACACCGGAAGAAGGTGGACTACTTGCCAAGGTAGTACTAGAACATGAACATAGCATTCTAGGTGGATCCACTAGCTAGTATTCCTATGGTGGCAACATAGTTCAAGAACCAGGAGATATGCTTGGGACCTTCTTTATGCACATTGCATTATAGTCTCCAATCTCATGAGTAAAATAGTGAACCTACCTTCCTTACTTTGGAAGGGACACTCCTCACTAGTAGTTCACTCTGTGCTAAGATAGAGTCCCTTTTGAAATGTCTTTAAGTTTTCTTTTAACAAAAATAACTTATTTTAGGTCATAGTGGAATAACCCCTTGTATAGTCATAGACATTATCTCATTAGAAATTGCATGAGAATATCCATTCAATACAACCCTCATATGTGAGATCAACACATCATCATAATCATCATGTCGTAATAAGACACATAGGAAGTTCATAACCAACTATATATAATTACATCTTAAACATAATCTCACATATTCACATAATCAAGAAATTTAAATTTCATAATCATACCAACACCTACTTACTACATTCACAAGATATGCTTCAATTTAACTTCATCACCAAGTACAAGCCATCACAATTGAAGTAAAGGTTCAAGATCACGAAGTCTTACCAATTTCTCCTTGAAAAGCCATCATCATTGGACTTACCCTCAACCCATCCAATTTCATCCATAAATATGTGTTATAACATCAAACAATAGTAATTAACACAAGAACTAAGTCAATTGCATTAATATTAGTCAATTCAACATGAGTTAATAACCTAGGGTTAGGGAGTTTTGGTCAATTCATGATCTATTCCACATACTAGGTTTAACATCAAGAACTAACATGATTAACCAATAATACATCATAATATAATCATAATAATCAAAGGGAATATAAAATAATACAATTTGAAAATTTTGGATTAGAATGAAACCCATGTTCAATTCAACTTTTGGAAATCAATTTGGAAGAACCCTTTGTGGAAAGGAATCCCAAAGGTGAAAGGTTATAATACGTTGTTAATAATTGAAGATTTATGGATAAAAGTGATTTTCTTGCTTCCCTATAACCCTTAGAATTCTCCCTTCAATAGAGTCTTATTTGGGAGAGAGAAGTAGAGAAAAGGAAGAGTAATTTGAATTTGGGAATTGTGGGGTGTTAAGTTGGGTTTAGACTTAGGGTAGCTTATATAGTCACTTCATTAACATAATTGACCACCCCTTAACCCCTAATTAAAACCCTAACTAATTAACTAATTAATTGAACCAATTTAAAACTCACAGCGAAATCATAGAGTTGACCTACGGTCCGTAGGTCAGTCTACGCCTCCCCCCAACAGTCCTGCACATCCGTAGGTAAGTTTAGAGACTGATATTTTGGAACATTTATGAATTATTTCTAAGTGTCCAATGACGGAGGGATCGACGCCCCATCGTCCAGGCTAAGCCTCGTCGATAGCAAGCGTAGTTAGCTACTGTTTTATGACAGCTTTCTGGCCAATTTGGAAGGGTCCTCCTCAAGGAAACTTAGGATGGTCATTGGGGAGTCGTACCCAGACGTTTCAAGTCTAAACCTACTCTAATACTAGTTTGACACCTTTCCACCAAATTTTATCAAATTCCGACTCCTAAAACCCCGTGAAATAGGCTAAGGCACACTAGCACCTCTTTCACTAGTCTCCGGACGTCATGAACATTGCTTGACATCTTGAATCTAAAACTCCCTAAATGAATTATAAAAATTATTTTATGTCTTAGAAAAGTGTTACCAACCTTGTAAACTCATGTGAGGATCTATATTAGGTCTTGGACTTTCAGAGTGTTGCAAGGACTGAAGCTCGACTCATAGGGTTCATGCGGAATTATGGGTATGAACTACTCAAATCAAGGACTTCATGGGTAATATGTAATAGTTAAATGATTAGAAATGAGTCTATAATATGGATTAGGAACTCTACACTTAAAGTCTTAGAACTTGAAGATACCACTTCTCTGAAAGATGCTCAACTTACGAAGTTCATGTTGAATTATGGGTATGAAACAACTCGACTCAAAGGTCTACTTAACTACATGAAACTCATGTATACGATTCTTCTTATTCTCTCACTTACATACTAAAAACTTAGTTTAATTTAATAGTTGATATCAAAGGATTCACAATTAGCCCGAAGGCTTTCTTGAACTCTACTCTTAAATCTCTCTTGAATGTGAATTATGAAATCAACATTTATAGTTCATGATAAGAAAGATCTGATGATGACAAAGTATAATCATGAACACTTTTTCCTTATCCTGTTACTCACTTACTCGAGCCTTGAAACAAACTACTAGAAGTTGTAGAAGAATCCTCCAAAGGGCTCAAAGGGCTCAAAAGGACTTTCTTAGAATGTTCGAATGAATTTTCAAAACAAAACCCTTAACTCTACCTTGAATGTAATTTACGAATTCAAGGTTGTGATTTCAGGTGGATCGCAATGAAGTGTTGCTTCAAGTGTAGCTGAGGTTCCAACGACCACCTACTCATGGTATCAAAATTTTGCGAATTGATTCATATGACAAGTAAATTATAATTTGTATCAAAATCAAAGTAGGAAATAATTTTTTGCTTAAGTTCTCGATGTTCAATCATAGTTTGTTGAACATAAATCACCTCTATATTCAGGGTTTTATATTGCTAAAGGAAAGATCAAAAGTTTCACGCTCAACCATATGAAAATTGTTTTCACAAGAGGTGAAGGACCAAATATAAAGAAGATTGAAGGATTGTTATACTCATGTAAGAAGAAAGATGAAGTCGACATAGTTTGTCTTTGTCATGGTGATCTTGTAAATGCAACTTAATTTGTCGAACACGCTGGTGGAGGTTATGTAGAAAGACCTTTAAACCATATATTTATTCATGAGAAACATATTTAGAAGAATTATTATTGATTTTATTTTATATTTTCCTTTGTTGTTGTACCGCATAAAATAAATGGATATTGCCCCAAAAGGCATTGTCTTTTGTATCGTTATTAGTTCATCTTTCCTTTTGTTCTTGTACTAACTAAAGTTCCTCCTATTAATTTTATATTGTCATGACCCAGACCGTCGTGATTGACACCCACACTAGCCCTCTTATTTAAGAACAATTAATACTAATTAGCTAACCCAAGAAGTAAATATTTAAAGATACGTAAGCAGGTTTAAATTCAAGAATCAAATAGAGTTCCCATTAACTCCAAAGGTTCAAATAAAATACCAACTTATGCGGAAGAACAACCACTAGAACCTGAAAGTCAATGTACCAAAACATCTAAATTCAAACAAGTCTAAATAAAAGGGTGTAACCCTATTAAACATACGAATAAGTAACAAGAAAGTCAGAGACGAAAGAGTTGACTAAGATATGTAGAACTCATGGCAGCCTAGAAGAACTGGCTCACCGTTGAATTCGACTGATCACTGATATCCTAGATGAAGTCTATCAGTAGCCGCCTAAAGATGACTTGTACTCAACTAAGAAAGAGTAAGTGCAATATCACTACACAACCACAATGTACTATTAGGATCACAGAACAATCCTAGTAAGTGAAACATATGCAAGCAGTCACAAAATAGTAAACACGCAAATGTCGAACATACTCAATATCAATAATCAATCAGGAGCAATGTACCATTCCACATTTTCAATATCAAATAATTACACATATATTAAAAGTCAATACTCCTCTTATGGAACCACACCCAAACCGTTAGTGTAACAGAACATGGTACCTGATCCCAATTAGTGTGCCGGACGTGACACCCGATCCTATACATGCGTCGGAACATGGAACCCAATCCAAAATAGTGAGTTGGAACATAACAATCGATCCATTCAAGAAGCCACAATCACCATCACAATGTACATTCTCATAATCATATAATGAAATATTGATTGTTGAAATTGCTTTAGTTCTTGATTTTAGATGAAATTGTTGATTTCTTGATGAAATCATGTCTATTCTAAAGTGGTATATGAGTAGGTTCTTCTGTTCATATGCTGGGTATCTAAATACAAAGAGAACTTGAGAAAAATAGTCAAATTTAGGCAAATTGGGATTAGAAAATGAAGAAGGAAAAATTCGGGCAAATCTGACAATTGGTTTTGCGTCGTGGACCTGCCTCCCTAGTTCACAAAATGTTTCTCTACAACATGAAACGGTCATGGACCATTCTACCTAAAAGTTCACTTTTCAATCAAATATTTAAATGAGTCTTCGCATCCTGGAGTTGCTTCTAAATAATTATTTCTTGATTCTTTCTCATGTTTAACTATCTAAACACACTCCTAAGCATAACGAGATCTTTCATATCACAAATCACAACCTTTAAGTCATTATTCAAATTCATGGTAGAGCTAAGCGTTATGTTTTAAGAGTTCTTCCTAACATTTTTGAAAGTCCCATTGAGTCTTTTTGAGGAGTCTTCTACAATTTCTAGTAACTGTTTTAAGACTTGAGAAATTTAGTATGAGAGTGAGGATAATGTATTCGTGAGTCTACCTAATCATCACAAGATCCTTCATATCATGAACCATAACTCTTGGATTCATAATTCTCATTCAAGGATGAGTTTAGTGTAGAGTTCACGAAAGCTTTTGAGTTCAATTATGAATCCTTTGAGACCATCTATCGATTTGAAATAAGTTCTCACAAATTAAGTATGATAATGAAAAGAGTTGTATTCACAAGTTCCATTTTATTATGTAGACCCTCGAATCGATTCATTCATACCCATAACTTCTGATGAACTCTAACAGTTGAGTATCTTTGAGAGGAGTAGTATCTTCAAGTTGTAAGTCGTGAGTATTGAGTTCTATCTATGATTGTTGAAAACATTGCATTAACTCATTAATATCCGTAATTTGGCATGAGCCATTTTTTAAGAAGTCTTTTACAAATGTTTTAACTTTCTCGTAAGACTAAAGCTTTTTAGTTGAGTAAAGAGTAAGAGAAAAGTTCATTTTCTTTAAAATAATATATGGAAACTAAGTATTCCCAAGATTAAATTTTCACATTTAACATAAGAGAAAACTAATATTCCTAAAAGAGTTTTCAGAAATAAAGGAAACATCGATTCCATGAGAGCTTTTAAGGTAAGTCTAGTAGTAATTATCTAAAGCTAAAGAAAGACTCTTGTTTTCACAAATATATGAGCTAAGTATATTTTCGAAGTAGTATTGAGCATTGTTATTGTCACGACCGGGATGTACCCCTAGAAGTAACATGGCGTAATCGACCTCTCAGAGGTATCATACAAGCCACATGGATAATTCATTGCATAAGAATTTAAAACTTTCTTCACACACGAAGAATACTTTCATAAATAAGCAATCAGAAGACATTAAAACCATCTAACTTTACAATATATCTCATTAACCATCTAATACATTAGAGTACAACATTTGGGACTAATACCATACAAGACTTGAAATAAAAACTAAAAGACCATATAAGAAACATGTGGGTCTTGTTCTCAAATGTATGAGGACTCACCAAAACATCATATTCAACCCTTAGAAACCTATAGATCATCCATATCAAACAAAGACCTCCAATGCCTACACTTCAGTCAAAAAGGGAAAAGAAGGGGTTAGCACATCTAAGCACTAAGTATGGAAGCCATGCAAAAACCATGCAAAAAAGGGACATTTAGTATAGAAACATGCTTTCATGAAATTTTGATACAGACCTTCATCATAGGACTTTAAGAGCCATAATACAAGTCAACAATATAAGACATATTAAACTAGCATCAAAATATAGCACTTAATTGCATATTCATTTAGGTAAGTCGTTTCATCATTTAGACTCTCTACCTAAGGTTACTCTAAGACCCACCTATGTAAGACATGAAGAGACTGCCCACACACCCTCTTCAAGCACACCTAAGTGTTCCTAAAAGATACCCTAGATAAGAACCTTTCTATTCAACATACTTTTACTCAGTAAACAATATTCATTTAAACAGTTTAAGAGGCGACCAATCAAATAGGGTACTTCACATAATGTTCTTGGAAGACCTAGGGAACTCACTTTAGTATCTTCAAATCCTACTTGTGCCATGTGTAGAGAGCGTCCCATTCAACTACCCACACATTGTAAAACCCATCTAATAACTAGATTGCACATCCCACATGATGCAAATAGGCCTTAACCGACATAGACCATACTATCTAGGTATGGAATCCGGTGTCATAAGACCCCACACCGTAGAGTGTTCTACTTGAAAAGGTAGAACTAGGACACATCCCATTTTGGCACATGGTTAAGGGATATTAAAGGCTTCTTTGTACTCTAGTGTCATACTGCAAGTAGAGCTATTTCCATAAGCATATCCACTAGGTACTTTGCCTTGTTTCTTATAGAGTAAGTTCATTCACATAAGAGTATTTGAGAAGTACCATCTCCAAGTCCTACCAACTCATAATACCACAACCAAGAAGGGATCCACAAGGCTCTATTGATCAAGGTTCATAAGGATAGCTCTTATAAATTTCTTAAAGATGGTTTTTTCCGGCCCACCTACCTCTATGTCCATCATTCAACTCAATAAAGGAACCATTTAGGTCTACCAGTTCAAGACTTCTTTATGAACCTTCTTTTCATATCCAAGGTTTCACATTAGTCATTCATAGAGCTACCTACTTTAGGTATACCGATCCTAGACTTTAATTAAATCATACGTACATGACAAGGGTTCCTAAGCCTACCAAGTCAAGAGATCACATTCGCATAACTTTTATGTATCGAGTAGGGACATCTACATCTACCTAAACAAAACACCATATCAACATTTAGAGACTCTTCATAGTCTATCATCATCATATACCAACATTGAGAGGAACATACTTTCATAAACAATATCTCGTAGCTTTATACAAGATCACCTCAATATCACATGAACACCTTCACATTATGAACATTACATAAGATCACACCTATACCACATAATATATTCAATTTATACATTCATAAATGCCATAACACCTTCTACATAGTCACATTACTTTACATAATCAACTTCACATTATACTTTCACATATGCCCTAACATGATACTACTACAAATCACATCATAATGTCGGCAGGGCATGATCACAGTAAGAACAAGAAGTAAACACCGCCACCATAAGTGGACCATAGCACACAAGAGCAATTCTATATCAATTCTACATTAGTAAGATAATTAGGTCAACTTACCCTCTTCCAAAAGACAAGATCCAACAATTCACAATATAATAGCATAATTAAACATAAAAATCGACCATACAACATATGATAATCACAATTCCATCAACATTCGATCATAAGCAATAGACCCACTTCACAAGCCAAATTTAGGGATTTTATAAGTCAAGGGTTCATGGAGATTTTCATGGGAAAATATCAATTCAACAACAATAATATCATATCTAATGATTTAAAATTGTTTCATGCAAGAGCCCTTGAGTTAGAGTGAAAATTGGACTTCTCCATAAACTTTGAAATCCTTGAAATCACTTTAAAAGTGGCTATAAGGTGATAGATAACCTTGGATAAAGAAATCACATACCTTTTTATAAGAAATCCCAAGATAATTTAAGAAGAAAGCCATTGTGATCCATAACCCTAGCTCCATCTTGACTTCATGCTTCCATGAGAGTTTTTGGAGAGAACTTTAGGAGGGGAGGGTTTTGATTTAGGTGCTAGAGTCTAAAAAAGGGTTTTATTCAATATAATATACTTAAAATACCTAAATACGCAAAAAATAACCGTCCATGCACTTAAAAAGACTTGGGGTGAATTTACCATTTCACCCCCAAATTGGCCGAATTGCTGCAGAAAATTGAATGACCATTAGACGCCCTCAATCGACGGACCCTTAATTGATTGACGCTCCGTCAATGGGGTCTGTCATTTTTTTCTGCATCTCAACAATTTGCAGGCCTTCCAGGTCTGATCGATTCCCTTCGTTGATGAGCCGTCAATGCATTGACTGGCCGTCAACTGGAGTTGTCAACCATGTTGTCCAGGCAACTTCTTTGCTAGATGGTGGGTTCCTCCTCAAGGGCCCCTCATGGATCCTTTGGGGAGTCGTACCCAAACGTTTTGACCCCGACCATGTCCATATAGTTTCTAGGGTCACCACCACTGACTTAGACCTCAAACAACACTCTTAAATTCCATCAAAATACATAGGCACACACTAGACTAGTTTCTGAACGACTTGGTCGTTCCTTGACTTTTGACCTCAAACTCAACCGAACTGACCTATAAACTCGTTTACTCATTAAATTAACCAGTTAAAAGCCCTTAAACTACAAGTGAAACGCTAGTCCATCCTACTTTATTTCGAGATTTTTTACATTCTCCCCCCCTTTGAAAATATTCTTCCTCGAATGACACTTAACCTCTTAAGGGAAATCGACCAAAGCAAGCAACCTACATTCATGAATACACTATCATAACCATACACATAGTTAGGAGGAAAATCACTCATCATAATAGGCCCAAAAAACTTCATGCAGTTATAGAAATTAGAGTTACACCTACAAACTCCTTATACATCATGCTTTACCATTTCTCATGATATTGGAGGAACATCCTTCTACAAGTTACATCATGCTCATTTAAACATTGCTTACCACATCATGTAATTTCTCATAAAATTATAATCATGAAACATTTCGATAAGGTACATTTAAAGTAGTGTACTCATAAATGCTCAACAAGCGATTTCTCAATAACACATTAAGCATGCTCAACAAGTCAACTCATGTAACATTTAGGCATGTTCAAAATTTCACCTCAGGAAGCAAATAGACAATCTACACTGAATGCACATGAACATGAGGGAATAAAAATATGAAAACTCATTTTCTCATTTAACAAGAATCTAACCAAAACATGCATTATCATAAGGAGAATATTTTAAAACTCATTATTCATAAAAGACTCCAACATGAACAAAGATACTAGGAGCTCTTAGTTTTAGGCATGAATAGACACAAAAGGAAAATATAAGGATATATCACTCGCAACACCCTTACTATTCACTATACTCTGCACTTGAGAGAAACCCATCTAAGGTCAACATGAACATACTATAAGAATCATAATAAAGAAACCATAAACCTTACCAACACCATTCTCACCCAACTATTAAATTCAGTAAACCTTTTGAAATAAAAACATCAATCAAGCCTAACTTATGAACATCGGTGACTCTCAAAGCCTCTTCATCTAGCCACAACATCCCTTACTAGGAGAAACTCAACTAGCTCTTTCAAACATCCTTTCCTCCCATTCTAAAATCTGCGCAAAATAACATCAAACCTCCTTACTCATCACACCTATACATTCCTAACACCAAACTTCATCATCTTTTTCATCCAACCTCAAAATCACAATATATCCAAGGCGGGTTCTACTACCAATACTCACTATTACTAGGTACGTCATCCAACCTAAGGTCATCACAAAAACCTACTATATCCCATCTATCAAGTCACATATAAACTTTTCTCTCCCTCAACCTTTCAACACAACCCTTACAAGGTAAAATCCCACTCAAAGGACTATCACATAAGGAACAAGGGAAAGACATCATAGAACAAAACTCTTAGGCACGATTAAAAGAATTAGTAAGTTAAACTTTCTTAGCACCCAATAGCCTCCTATTGACAATGTGGCGCGCTTCACATCAAAAAAACGACTCTACTAGATGTGATTTTTGAGACAAACTATGACCATCCTATAGCCTATGCTCTTATAAAAAGTTTTTCACGACCAAAAAGTACCCTTTAGAAGTAACACGGCGTAATCAACCTCTCAGAGGTCTCATAGAAGACACATGTATCAATTATTGAATACGATACTCAAAATAATTAAGAATTTAAAACTTTAACAAACAAAGAATACTTTCATTAATAAGAAAGAGGAAGACTTTAAGAACATCTAAATTTACAATATGTCTCATTAACCATCTACTACTTTAGCGTACAATATTTGGGACTAAGCTCATACAAGACTTGAAATAGAGACTAAATGACCATAAAAGAAAAATATGGGTCTTGTCCTCGAATGTATGAGGACTCACAAAAACATCATCTTTAACCCTTAGAAACCTATCCATCATCCATAGCGTAACAAGATATCCAATCCCTACACTTTAGTAAAACAGGGAAATAAAGGGGTTAGAACTTTTAATCACTAAGTATGGAAGCCATGCAAAAACCATGCATAAAGGGACATTTAGTATAAAAACATGCCTTCATGAATTTTTGATAAAGACCTTTATTATAAGAGTTTAAGAAATATAATACAAGTCAACAATGGCATATAAGACATATTCAATTAGCATCAAAATATAGCACTTTATTACATATTCATCAAGTAAGCCTTTTCATCATTTAGACTCTCTACCTAAGGTTACTTTAAGACCCTCCTAAGTAAGACATGAAGAGACCTCCTATACACCCTCTTCAAGCACACCTAGGTGTTCTTCAAATCTACCCTGGATAAGAACCTTTCTATTGAACATATTTTTTCTAAGTAAACAATATTCATTTAAACCATTCAAGAGACAACTAATTAAATATAGGACCTCACATAATGGTCTTGGAAAACCTAGGGAACTCACGTTAGTATATTCAAATCCTACTCGTGCTATGTTTCGATAGCGTCCCGTTCCACTACCCACACATTGTAGAAGCTATCATATAACTAGAATGCACATCCCACATGATAAGAATATACATTAACCTACATAGACCATACAATCTAGGTATGGACTCCGGTGTCATAAGACCCCACACCGTGGAAGTTGTTCTACTTGCCAAAGGTAGACCTAGGACACATCCCATGTTGGCACATGGTTAAAGGATATTAAGGGATTCTTTGTACTCTAGTGTCATACTACAAGTAGAGCTACTTCCATAAGCATATCCACTAGGTACTTTTCCTTGTTTCTCATAGAGTAAGTTCATTCATATAAGAGTATTTGAGAAGGTACCATCTCTAAGTCCTACAAACTCATAATACCACAACCAAGAAGGGATCCACAAGGGTCTACCTATCAAGGTTCATAAGGATAACTCTTATGAATTTCTTAAAGATGGTTTCATACCGTTCCTTGGAACATACCTCTAAGTTCATCAATTCACTCAATAAGTGCACCATTTAGGTCTAGCACTTCAAGGCTTCTTTATTAACCTTCTTTTCATACTCAAGGATTCACATTCTTAACTTTCTTTTCATATTCAAGGTTCAAATTCGTCATTGATAGAAGGGTACGTACTTTAGGTCTATCGATCACAGACTTTCACTCATTCATTCGTATATGACAAGTGTGCCTAAGCCTATATAGTCACGAGATCACATTCACATAACTTTTATGCATCAAGCAGGGATAACTAGGTCTACCTAAACAAGACACCTTATCAATATGAAGAGACTCTTCATAGTCTATCATCATCACATATCAAAATTTGGAGGAACATGCTTTCATTCACAATATCACATAGATTTATACAATATCACCTCAATGTCACATAAACACCTTCACATTATGAGCACTACACAAGATCACACATATATCACATAATAAGTTCAGTTTATACATTCATATATGCCATAATTTCTTCTACATAGTCACATACTTCACATAACCAACTTCACATTATAAATTCAGAAATGCCCTAACATGATGCTACTACAAATCGCATCACAATGTTGACAAGGCCATGATCACATTTAAAACAAGAAGTAAACACCGCCACCATAAGTGAAAAATACCACACAAGAACAATTCTACACCAATTCTACATTAGTAAGAGAATTAGGTCAATTTACCCTCTTCCAAAAGCCAAGAGCACAATTCCTTAACATCTCCAACAATTTACAATATAATAGCATATTTAATCATAGGAATCAACCATATAACTCATGATAATGACAATTCTATCAACATTAGATCATATGCAATAGACCCACTTCACAAGCAAAATTTAGGGATTTGAGAAGATCAAGGGTTAATGGAGATTTTCGTTGGAAAACATTAATTTAAGATCAATAATATCATATATAATGATTTGAAAATTGTTTCATGCAAGAACCCTTGAGTTAGAGTGAAATTTGGACTTTTCCATAAACTTTGAAATCTTTGAAATCACTTTGAAATTGGCTCTAAGGTGATAGATAACCTTATATAAAGAATTCCAATACCTTATTAGATGAAATACCATGATAATTGAAGAAGAAATCCATTGGAATCCACAACCCTAGCTCCATCTTGACTTCATGCTTCCATAGGGGGTTTTGGTGAGAACTTTTGGAGGGGAGTGTTTTGATTTAGGTGCTAGAGTCTAAAGAGGTTTCTAATCAATCTAATATACTTAAAATAGCTAAATACAGTTAAAACAACTGTTAATTCACTTAAAAAGACTTTGGGTGAATTTACCATTCCACCCCCAAATTGGCCGAATTGCTATAGAAAATTGCAGGACCATTTGACGCCCTCAATCGACGGACTGTCAATTCATTGATGCCCCGTCAATGGGGTACATCATTTTGGTCTGCAGCTCAACAATTTTCAGGCCTTGCAGGTCTGATAGACGCCCAACATTGAAGAGTTGTCAATTCATTGACTTGTCGTCAACTGGAGTCGTCAACCATGCTTTCGAGACAGCTTCTAGGTTAGATGGTGGGGCCTCCTCAAGGGCCCCTCGTAGGTCCTTGGAGGAGTCATACCCGGATGTTTTGACTCCAAAAATTTTCCATCTTTGTTTTAGGGCCACCACCACTGACTTAGACCTCAAACATTACACTTAATTTCCATCAAAACACATAGGCATACAATAGCACATAGACGACTAGTATCCAAACGTCTTGTTCGTTCCTTGATGTTTGATCTCAAACTCAACTGAACTGACCTATAAGCTTGTTTAATCATTAAATTAACAATTTAACATCCCTTAAAACACAATTGAAGATCTATTCCATCCTAGTTAACTTTGAGGGTTGTTACAATTATGGTTGTGAGTTTGAGTTTAGATAACTCACGTCTCCATAAACCATGTAGCCATCATGGGTAGTAAAAATCATACTTTTTAGATGACTCCTTGAGATACTTTTAACATGAGCTAGTGGATTCACTAATTTAAGTGTTCTATATAATGATAAAGTATAGTATAGTTCTGGCAGCGTGGGCAAGATGTTGTATCACAACTTAAACACATAAAGGTGGGTTTCGATTAGAGAATCTCCCACACAAACTATATAACTTTATGATATAAGTAAAATTGAGTTTGTTATTGCATTTTATGTAACGAACTACGTCACTTTTACTGTTTTATAAAGATTTACATATATTGCATGTGTATTGTTAATTTATATTGAGTTGAGTGTCAATAGTTGAGTACCCAGAGTCGAATATCATATCTCTTATTTGAGTATCTTATCCTTGAATACTTATGAGTTGAGTAAGTTTGAGTAGTTTTGAGTATCCTTGAGTTGAGTAAGTTTAAAATAGGTAAGTATGTTTCCTTTTTATCAAGTTTCATGCTTATGTTGATGTTTTAGAATTTTCCTTACATGATCATAAATTTCTTGTACTAAGCCATTTGTCCTGCATCTTTTCATGATGAAGACACAGGTATTCAGGATCATCAACATGAGATTCTTTGATACATCTTGCCGATTGATTAGAAATGGTGAGACTCATTATTCTACGAGGATTTTAATTGCTTTCACTTTCATCAAAATGTCATGGGTCTTGTCCCTACTTCCATCTTTATAAGTTATAGGCTTAATAAATAGTCAGTATAGTTGAGAAGTCTGTATCATTAATTTTGTTAAATGCTTAAAGATTTAAGTTGCCTATTTTATGGATATTTGAATATATTATTTTATTGAGAGTTTTTGAGTTAAAGTTTTGTATTTCAGTTTCATGAATTTTTATTCAATTTTAAGCTTTATATTCTTTAGTTAGTCTTTGGCTTGTAGTCAGCCAGGATAAGGGTTCTCTTGGGGACCAACTTTGCATGCCGACCACGTGCAGGGTGTAGACTGAGGTCGTGACAAACTGTGTATAAGAGCCCAAAGTTCAAGTTTCCTATAATTTATATCAAGCCGTGTCTAGGAGGATCTTATTTATTGTTGTGAAGACCCCACTTCAATAAATGAGAAACTACCAGTATTTAATAAAAGTTTCCCATCTTTCATATGAGTACTCCTTCAATAGAGCTATGTTACAAATATTTATTCTTCCTCGTGTGTAAAATTCATTCATTTAGTTACCCATAATACTATATGTGGTTGAAAAGTAAATCGTAAAGATCCTTATGAATGAGTTGTTCTTAGAAAGAGTCTTGAGAAAGTCATGAGACTCTAGAGGGGCTTGAGTATAATACTCAAAAATTCCAAGACCTAATATAGATCCTAATATGGTTAAATAAAACATAAACACTATTTATAAGCCTAATTTAATGTATTAAATCTAGTTAGGAAGTGTTAGAGTCAAAACGTCAAGAAACGTTCAAAACGTCCGGAAGTTAGTGCAATTGAACTAGTGAAATGTCCTTAGGTTGTGTGAAGGTTTGGAAGTGTTTTATAAAGTCTAAAACTTGTAAAATCTCTTTAAATAGGTAAATTATGTATATAGGGTAAAAATGTCAAGGTCCCACCCCCCAAGGATCGCCCTAGGGGTCCACGAAATGATCCCAACTTTGGCTAACAAGCTGCAAAAAGGCAGCAACCAATTGCACATGGTAGGATCTAGTCCGCGTCGCGGACTTGGTGCACTATTGGAAAAAAATCATGTCCATGTCGTGGAATCCTCTGTCTCAAAAAATAATTTAGGAAATCTTGCGGGAAAAGCTCCACGACGTGGACTTGTTTCCCGATGAAAATCTGAAATTTAGAATCCAAGTTTGACTTCATTTAAAGGTCAAATTAAGTCCCAATAAAATAAAATCACCAAATAAAAAACCCAAACGCTGTCACCTCTCTCTTGTTTCTCTCTCTCTATTCAACCTCCATAGACGAAGCTTTGAATCTTGAAGAAGAAACCAAATTCCCAAGTTTTTCTACTCAAATTGGAGGCTAAAGTCTTGATTAAGGTATGGTTTCTTTCACTGTTAGGATAAATTTCCCAAAGAGGTCCTTTGAAAAAGATTTCAAACTTTCCCAAACTAGGGTTTTTCTCTACACATGGGTCTTCTTTGAAAAATGAAAGTAGGAATCAATTGTGATGAATTATGGTAAATTAATGATTTTAAGTATATATTTATTGTTAATTCTTTTTATTCACTCAAGATTCCCATGGACCCATGTCTTTCCCCAATTTTAGGAAAACCTTGAATTGATGTGGTGAATTGTGAAAAAGATGACTATGTTGATTGACTACATTGATGTTTATTATGTAATTGCTTCTTGACTTTACCTTAATTTTGCATTGTCTATGTATTCTTTGGTAATACAAGTATGGAGGCAATGAAAGGGAAAGAAGGTATGAAAGTTGATTCTTCTTGAATTCCATTATGAAGTATGAGTTACTTAGATTGTAATACTTCTATGTCTAAATGTGTGGTTGTGAGGTTGATAGCAAGTACTCCTCATCCTAAACACTAGACTATTGAATTGATTATGAAGTATGCAAGTATATTGTGGTATGATTATTATATTAATGAAAGTAGTTTCTCATGATTATAATAAAGTGTTAAGTGAAAGGTTTACTCATTGTATGGGGTTTCTAAAGTGAAAGGATAGTTCTCACTTATGAATAACTATAAGCTATTATGATGAGATGTTCACATAGAGGTCTAGAAGAGACTAGTGTGATCTAGTATGATGAGTATGATGATTACTAAAGGTAATAAATGTTTAGCACCGAAAGGGCATGTAAATGAGATGGAGGTCGCACGTTTAGCAAGTCCGGACTCCCACATGGTTTTCTTCACGTTTAGCAAGTCCAAATTCCAAAGATATGTGTTGTCTCATGAGATGGAAACCTCCACATTACCAAGTCAAAGTTTCTAGTAACAATATCATTGACCCTTAACTATGTTCCCACATAGGACTATAGCTTAGTGGATCCACCTAGATAGCTATTAAGATTAGTTACACCTTAGGCAAGTGTTAACCCTCTCTTTTTGGTGTGTGAGGAGAACACTGTATTCCATATAGCTCACATGGTCTCATGTCGGTTAGTGCACTATCTTCCCTAATGTAATATGGTAAATGAATAAGTCAAGTATGTGAACTATTATTAGGACTTGTCTTACTATATAGGGTATGGGGTGTGTGTGGGACTTCTCTTACTCTTTGCACACGTGGGATCCTAACGGATGTTCTTAGTGGTGTTCTTTTATGATTAAGTTGATTTTATGTTGTGTAAGTAAGTTATACGTAGACTTATGAATTAAGCATGTTATGATAAAGTATTAAATTTTGTTGTATGCATGTAATAAGTGACTTAATGTGATGCTAAGCTTTGGATAGGATTAAGGAGTTCTATTCTTGGCATTGCACAAGTATTGTTTTAGGTTGCTTATGTGTTGGTTAATATTATGGTGGATTGACTTATAATGTTCCGTATATGTGCATGTTGAGTTATTGAACATAAAGCATGGTTTTGACTAAATTGTGCCTTTTCTCATGCATTAATGATTTTATGCTTAAGAGTCATACTTAGTACATGTGTTTTTGTACTAATCCATATTTCTATGTTTTCTACAATTATGTAGGTTCCGGCCATTGAGTTCCTAGGAGGCCGATTGATGAAGACTTGGACTTTTTTTCTCCAAGTATTGGTAGGTCCTCATGTTCCAGATGCTACTTTTCTATGCTCTATCTATGAAGTTGTATTGTCATAAAGACATTGTTCATTCATTTATTAATTGGAATATTGATGTAAGCCTATGCTGGCATATTGACTTTGTATTGGCTATGTCCAGCATTTGTACTCGTTTTTGATGGTTCAATATGAGATGAATTATTAGGCTAATTCATATGTATCTTATGTTGTATAAATGAGAAGCCTATGTATGCTTCATATGCGAGGGCTCTATGTAAACTTCATATATAGTATGCGAGAGGTCAATGTAAACCTCAATTTATAAAAACTTTTAAATTGTCCGCACTTTTTGACCAATGAAATGTAATGATGAATGATAAGAGGCTAGTCTTAGTCCCCTTCGAGGACGATGACACTGGTTCCGTCTAAGGGGTGCTCCCCGATTGTGACAAACTTTGTATCAGAGCATCAGGTTAAAGAAACCTTAGGACTTATGTCTTTGTAAACCACATTTACGTATAGTCTTGTTGTAAGATACCCAAAATGAGTTAGGGTGTCTAGAGCCTCACTTGTTCTTATAATCTTGTTAACATTTTAATAAAGTGTTTTAAAGTATGCATGGGTGATTTGAAGTCATTTGGAAGTGAAACGTCAAGGGACGACCAAGAGGTTCGACGACTAGTCACCTAAGGGGCCTTATGTGTTAATATGTGCTTATGTGCGTGTCATAAGCTTATGATATCCTTATATTATTAATAATTTTTTTTATAGGAAGTGTATTGAGTTTCATGTGGTTTGGAGGCCAAACATCCAAGAATGTCCAGGACGTTCGAAAGTTAGCCCTTGAGACGTTCATGTGTGTGTTGAGTGTGCCTTGCATGTTTGGACGTGTTGCGTGTAATTGTTTTGGGTGAAACTTATGTGTAAGGTCTTCAACATGGTAAGGTGTATATTTACGTTGGAAACTTCAGGGTACGAATTCCCAAGGGACCTGCAAAAGGGCCCACAAGAAGGACCCACAAGAAGGACCCAAAGGCTGATGAGACATTGCCTTGGCAGTGTCAATCGACTAAACCAAACGACGCCCTGTTGGTGGACTTACGCCCCGTTGATCGGGAGCAGTCGATCAACAATTATCCTGGGGGAAGGTTCAGCCAAATAACATCCCAAGATCCAATCAATGGAAGCCACAGACAGTCCGTCGATGGACCTACTGGGCGTCGATGATGGCCGTTGGTGCAAGTTGTAACAGGCTGCCTAGTGACTGCCTCACTTAAGGGGTGAATAGGAAATTTACCCCATGTCGTAACCTGACCTTACTTGGTTTATTTGATTATTTTTGGGTGTATTTAAGTGATAAAAAACGTGAACAACCCATTCCCAATTCATTCTACACAAATTAGACTTTCCCTCCAAAACCAATTCTCTCTGGAAGCCTCCATTGAAGGTGAAGCTCAAGAACAGTGGATTCTTCATCATGTTTTAGAGGTTTTCTTATACATTAAGGTATGGTGGTCCTTCATCTCTAGTTAATCTTCCATCTAGAGAGTTCTTGTCAAAGTTTTCAAAAGAGATTCCATGATCAAACTTCTCCTTCTTCAATCTAGCCATGGGTTCTTTCTCAAAATGTTTTAAAAGGCTTAATCATAATTAATTGATGATAATGTATTGCTTTTAACGTTAATTTCAATCCAATTGCATTGTGAACCCATGTCCCTTCCCAAACTCGATTTAGCCCTTGCATGGGCATTGTGATCGTGGCTTGTTATTTGTTGAATTATGATTCTATTACGTTGAATTGGTTATATATACTGTTTATTATGTATATTGATGGTGAATTGTTGATGAATGATCCATGTGGATCAATATATGAATATTTGAACAAGACTAGCCTATGTTCTTCTACGTGTCTACAGTGATCTCGATTTTAGGACAATTGTTGTAGGATTTTGATTATGCAAAGATCATTGTAGCTACTGCCTTAGGTTAATATTATGGATGAATTGTGGGTATAAATACTTGATGATCAATTTAAATAAGGCTTGGTATTAATTGATCTAGGTTCTTCTAGTCTATTGATTGATAATGCTATGTATGTGATATGATCTAAAAGCTAGGGTAGGTGAAACATGTTTTCGTTTGAGTAATGATCTCTTTAAATACTTCCCTATATTGATACAATTGATGAAATATGATTGATGATCCATGTAAGTGAAATTGGTTAATGGTCTATGTTCTTCTACTTGCTAGTATATTGGTGATGTATTGTACTAGTTTGTAGAATACTCTTGTAGTAGCTTATGCATGACTTCGTATATGATTATTGTACTTTAGATACTGCCCTATACTTTAATCTTTGATGAAAGAGTAGTATTGATCAATGATGATCAAAGGCTAAAGGATTGGTAAGAATTGCTCTACTCTTTTACCTCTCTACTTTTCTATATTATTGTAGTTGATGAAGCCTTGTATGGCATTGTGTGGTATGATCCACTTATGGTGGAGGTTTTCACTTTATTGTTATTATATATATGTTGACTATGGCCTTGAAGGAAAATTGATGAATATATAAGTGTGTGGTTATGATGATCACATTATGTGAAGCTTATGCCTACTTTGCTATTCTAGTTGTGATCTAGGTTGTATGGCTATTGTATAAGCATGTGTATATCTATGTTAGGGCAAAGTGTAGGTGCTTCCATTGATGAGTTATAATGGTTGATAATCCCTTACCAATTTAACCCTATGTGAATGTGTGAATAGCTAATGTTAGGAGTCTTAAAGTGTAATATGAAGTTAGCTTGTCTCCTATGCTAAATTGTGTTGTGTGGTCTATGCTTGGTTATGCATTGTGGTCTTAAGAGGGTGGCAACCTCAATGTGTTGGTTGATAGACATTATGTGATCATGTTGACCAATGTACACACTTTTAAACATTATGCATCCTTACAATGCAGTAAAGGTTCATAGTGTCTAAAGAAAGGTAGTTCTGATATTCACTAAATGTCTACTACTATGCATGTAAGGTAAATATATGTGAAGTATGTTATGTATTCCTTAACTAGGATGACTTGATAGGTGGTACTAGTATGGGCAAGGGTATGAGACCTTGTCTATGCATTGCACATGTATACCTTGATAGGATAGTTCCTAGGTTTGATTTCTATGTACATGAAAATGAATGTATGGACATGCTATGAATATGTCATATATGTTATGATGTTAAGTATATGATATGATGAAGTATGAATGTGCATAGTTTCTTTGGGTGTTTATGTGAAAGGATTCCTCATATAGTTATACCTATGGACTTATGCATTGATATATGAACATGTGTGACATTTATGTGTTATGTGAAAGGTTTGCTCACATATAAGTATACCCACACATGTATGAAGATCTAGTTAATAGAGGGGCCTTGAAAGGTGTGCTCATGTGTACCCTACAACTAGATAGATGCTTACATATGCTATGTCCATGTGAAAGGGTTTGTCATATGATTTGGGTTGACGAACTCTCATTTATGACCCACTGGGGGAAGGTAGGTCACAGTAACTCTCATGAGATAGAGGCTACCATGTAATGTGGAACTATGGGTCTCTAATATATCTCCTAGTTCTTGAAAATATTCCCGCCATAGGATACTAGCTAGTTGATCCACCTAGAAAGTTATGTCCTGTTTGGTTCTACTTTGGCCGGTAGACCACCTTCTTTCGGTGTGGGGTTTCATGACACCGGATTCCATGTTTAGCTCACATGGTCTATGTCGGTTAAGGATAGAGTTTCCCTAAAGTAAAATGTACAATGGAAGTAAAGTAAGCACCCTAGCTAGGATAACCTAAGAGTAGCTGCTTAGTGTAGGTGGGGGTATGGGACTTAACCTATGCATTTAACAATTGGCTCTTGAGGGAAGTCCTAGGAAGGCGTTCAAATGCATGTGTCTATATATATGTTCCTTATGCATAACATTGTAGAATTTGACTAATTGTTGAGTGCATGGTATGAGTCCTAATGGATATATATGATGTGGTCTTATCTTATATGCACTATGTTGGTCTTAATGACTATATGATGAAGGTTTTGTTGACATGAATGAAGTTGTCTTCACTTACTATGTTAATGTATGAATTAAATGTTAGGGCTTGTCGTCTCATGATAGGTTTACTAAGTATGTGTGAGGTTATGGGGCTTCACATGTATATTGCACTAGTAGATTTAGATTGGGATTATGAGTAAGGTTTCATAAGGTTTTATGTGAAGTAAAATAGGTATATATGCATAATGACTAGAGCTTACTGTAATGTTCTTATGGTCTTGGCTTAAATGTGTCTTTGATGTATTATACTTCTATGATGGTATGTGTTTGCTTATGTAAGTAGTATGTATGGTTTTACTTGTGACCTTAAGGTGATGCACTGCACCAAGTATCACTAGAGGGTTACTTGGGAGGTTAAGGAGTTAAAGAAAAGATGTTCGATGTAAAAGGGAATTAGTTGCTGTAAAGTGTAAATAGCTCACTGTAAAGTGACCTCAAATGTGGCTTAAATTCTATATGTGATTCTATATGATGTTTGGCCTTTGAATATGTCTATATGAAGTATGTGAATAATATAAATGCTATTGTACAAAGGTTTTATGAAGATTTATTGAAAAGGCATGAAGTATGATTTCAAGAAAATGTCCCTTTTAAATGCATGTTTTTGCATGGTTGTCATACTTAGTGCATTCTTATACTAACTCCATTCTTCTCTACTTTTAACACAAAATGTAGGTTATGTATGCTTAAAGGATGTCTTTAAATGATGAGGAGCTTGATATGTGATTCGCAAGCTTAAGTAAAGGAATCCTTAAGTCCAAGGATTTCCTACTTATGGTTTACTGTAAAGTCTTTTATTATTGTTCTTATGTATTATGTTATAAGGATCGTGTCCCTAAAGTACTCTTATGATGTTGAGTCTAGGATGGCAAAAAGAGACTAGAGTATTTAACTATGTATGATGATATTTTATATATATCTGAAGTAATGTTCTAGCATATGATGTGCTAAGAAAGTTTTAAATTTTCCGCTAAGTTTACCTATAACACTGCGATGAATGATAACTATGAGCTTGTATAAGACCTCTTAAAGGTCAAGTACGCCATGTTACTTCTAGGGGGTGCTCCCCGTATGTGACACTTATTCATGATTGTGAAGCGCGTCACAATTACGAATGAGAGGCTATGTGATGATTATGAAAGTCTCACCTTGTTCGCATTCTTGAAGTCGTGCCTCTAGAGTATTAACTCTACATGTCCTTATCTTCAAACCTCTTTCTTGTGCTTATAGGCAATGAATACAAGAAGTAACAACGCTCGAAAGGTTGATGAGAACGAAAATGAGGCAGTTCCCCCTCCGGCTCCTCAAAGCCCTCAAATTCCTATTGAAGAGGGAGCTATGACTAATGTTGAGATTAGGGCGGCAGTTCATAGCTTTACCCAAGTGTTGGCCACTCAAGTTGATAGGGATGCTAGGGTGAAAGTGGTCCCCAATGCTAGTACTACCGCATCAAGGATAAGGGATTTCACAAGGATGAATCCCCCTACTTTCTTTGGCTCCAAGGTGGACTAGGACCCGCAAGGGTTAATCGATGAAGTGTTCGAAGTACTAGATGCTATGGGGTGTCTTCTCAATAAAAGGTGGAACTAGTCGCCTACCAACTCAAAGATGTGGATCAAGTTTGGCATGAGCAATGGAAGGATGAGAGGCCAGTTATAGAATGCCATATTACTTGGGGAGCTTTCAAGACGACTTTTCATGATAGGTTTTTTCCATTGGAACTAAGGGAGAGGAATATGCAAGAATTCATCACATTACACCAAGTAGGTATTAGTGTGAAAGAGTATAGTCTCATGTTCACTCAACTATCAAAGTAATGCTCCTACTATTGTGGCGGACTCTAGAGCAAAGATGAACAAATTTGTTATGGGGGTGTCCGACCTTGTGGTGAATGAATGTAGGTCGGCTATGTTGATTCATAGCATGGAAATCTCTTGTCTCATGGTTCATGTCAAACAAATTGAAGAGCAAAATCATAGGCAAGTTGGTAGGGAATTGAAGAGGGCAAGGGCCGATGATGGAAATTCTTCTAAGGCTAGATTTAAGGTACAAGATAAGTCAAGGTTCAAGAAAAGGTTCCCCAATAAAAGTCCTTCTACCATTCCAAGGGTAAACAAAGGTAAAGGGTCTACACCCAATCCTAAGGAGGAGAAAGGTAGTGGTCCTTATGTCGAGAAATCTCCTTGTGCTAAATGTGGTAAGAAACATGAAAATAAGTATCTAGTTGGTATGGGAAATTGCTATGGTTGTGGAAAGAGTGGTCATATGAAGAGGGATTGTCCTATGATGAAGGCTCAAGGGAGAGAGAATTCTCAAGAACAAGCAACTGCTCCAAATCCCGATTCTCCTAAGAAGAATCGCTTTTATGCTCTTCGCTCTAGGGGTGAACAAGAGGAGTCTCTAGATGTCATCAGCAGTATGTTACAAATGTTCTCTATTAATGTTACAAGTGTTCTCTATTAATGTTTGTGCTTTACTATATCTCGGTGCTACCTTATCATTTGTAACCCCTATAGTAGTTATAAAGTTCAATGTATTACCCGATGTGCTAATGGAACCTTTTTTGATTACAACCCCGGTGGGTGACTCCGTTGTGGCTAAAAGAGTCTTTAGGAGTTGTTCTATATCTGCCCAATAGAGTTACTTTGGTTGACTTTGTAGAACTTGAAATGGTTTATTTTGATGTTATCTTGGGAATGGATTGGTTGCATGCTTGTTTTGCTTCCATAGATTGTAGGACAAGGGTAGTCAAGTTCAAATTCCCAAATGAACGCATCTTAGAATGGAAAGGGGTTAACTCAATCCCTAAAGGTCGAATTATTTCATGTCTAAAAGCTTATAAAATGATCTCTAGATGATGTCTATACCATGTTGTAAGGGTAAAGGACCTTGAATCCGAGGTTCCTCCATTAGAGTTGATACCCGTAGTGAGACATATTCCGGAAGTCTTTCCCGATGACTTGCTCGGAATTCCTCCCGAATGGGAAATAGACTTCTGTATAGACTTGTTGTCGAATAAAAGACCTATCTAAATCCCTCCTTACCAGATGGTTCAGGCCGAGTTGAAAGAATTTAAGATTCAACTCAAGGATTTACTTGACAAGGGTTTCATAAGACCTAGTATTTCTCCTTGGGGTGCTCCGGTGTTGTTTTTAAAGAAGAATGATGGGTCCCTTAGTATGTGGATTGAATACCGTCAACTAAATAAGTTAACCATAAAGAACAAGTATCCTCTCCCTAGGATCGATGATTTGTTTGATCAATTTCAAGGGGCAAACTACTTTTCTAAGATTGATTTGACGTCGGGTTATCACCAACCTAGGGTAAGAGGAGAGGACATACCTAAAACTGCTTTCCGAACTAGGTATGGTCACTATGAGTTCCTAGTCATGTCCTTTGGTCTTACAAATGCCCCGACGGCTTTCATGGACCTAATGAACAGGGTGTTCTGAGATTACCTTGACTCCTTTGTGATTGTTTTTATTGATGATACTATGGTATACTTCAAGAGTCAAGATTAACATATGGACTATTTGGGGATAGTGTTGCGAGTCCTTAAGGAACACCAACTATTTGCCAAGCATAACAAGTGCGAGTTTTGGTTAAGATCGGTGGCGTTTCTTGGTCATATCATCTCAAGAGAGGGTATATAGGTGGATCCAAAGAAACCGAGGTGGTTGAATTGGCCTACACCATTGACTCCCACCGACATTTGAAGTTTCTTGGGTTTAGTCAGGTATTAAGTAGGTTTGTGGATGGATTTGCATCCATTGCTTCTCCTTTGACTACCTTTACCCAAAGAGTGTGAAATTTGAGTGGTCAAAGGCATGTGAAAGAAGCTTCCAAATTTTGAAAGATAGGCTTACCTTCACTCCGATGTTGACTCTACCGGAGGGTACAAAGGGTTTTGTGGTATATTGTTATGCATCCCGAGTGGGCTTGGGGTGTCATCTTATGACACATGGGAAGGTAATAGCCTATGCCTCTAGACAACCAAGGTGCATGAGAAGAATTATTCAGCTCATGATCTTGAATTGGTGGACTTAGTGTTTGCTTTGAAAATATGGAGACATTACTTGTATGGTGTTCATGTGGATGTATTTAGCGACTATAAAAGTCTTCAATATGTGTTCACTCAAAAGGAGTTGAATCTCCAACGAATAAGATAGTTGGAATAATTGAAGGATTACGACATGACTGTTCTCTACCACCCCAGCAAGGCCAATGTGGTTGCGGATGCTTTAAGTCATATGAACATGGGAAGTGTTTCTCATGTTGAGGAGGGTAAGAAAGACCTAGTGAAAGAGATTCATAGGTTGGCTCGATTGGGTGTTCGGTTGGAACATTCTCCAAAAGGTGGTTTTGTGGTCCACCATAACTCTGAATCATCTTTAGTGGGTGAGGTGATGTATAAGAAACATCTTGATCCTTTATTGATGGATTTGAAGTAATCGGTTCTTGGAAAGTGTAATGAGTTATTCTCCCAAGGGGGGATGTTGAACTTAGGTACTAAGGAAGATTGTGTGTACAAGATGTGGATAATTTGATGAATCGAATTTTGGAAGAAGCTCATGCTTCCCGATATTCTATACATCTGGGTGCCACCAAAATGTATCATGATCTTCAAGAGGTCTATTGGTGGTAAGGTTTAAAAAGGGACATAGCGTAGTTTGTGTCTAGGTGTCCAAATTGCCAACAAGTAAAGGCCTAGCACCAAAATTCGGGTGGTTTGACTCAAGTAATGAACGATCCTACTTGGAATTGGGAAGAAATTAATATGGACATTGTTGTTGGGTTGCCTCTAACCCAGAGATAAAATGACTCAATTTGGGTTATTGTGGATAAATTGACAAAGTCTGCTCACTTTATCCCCGTCAAGTCTACTTATTCTGCGGAGGATTATGCAAGAATATATATTGATGAGATTATGAGTCTACATGGGATCCCTTTGTCAATTATATCGGACATACGTGCTCAATTCACATCTCGATTTTAGAGATCTTTCCAAAAAGGTTTGGGTACACAAATACTGCTTTTCATCCTCAAATGGATGGTCACGTAGAGAGGACTATTCAAACCCTAAAGGACATGTTAAACATGTGTGATAGATTTCAGAGGCAGTTGGGATGATCACCTACCATTGTTTGAGTTCTCTTATAATAATAGCTATCATTCGAGTATTTTAATGGCACCTTTTGAAGAACTCTATGGTAGGCGATGTAGGTCTCCGATTGGGTGGTTTGAGGTTGGTGAGTCTTCTCTGCTTGGTCACGAAATAATCTATGAATCCTTAGAGAAGGTTCAGATGATAAGGGATCGGCTGAAAATGGCCTATAGTCAGAAAAAGTCCTATGCCAACAACAAAAGAAGAGATCTACAATTCGAAGAAGGGTATAAGGTGTACTTGAAAATTTCAACTATGAAAGGGGTGATGAGATTCAGCAAAAAGGGGAAGCTATGTCCCCGGTATGTGGACCCTATGAAATAGTGCAACGGGTCGGAAACGTTGCATATGAGTTGAGATTACCTAGTGAACTAGCTTCGGTTCATCCAGTATTTCTAGTCTTTATGTTAAAGAAGTGAATTGGTGATCCCGTATCCATCCTCAAAGGGTTAGGTGTGGATGAGAGTATTTCCTATAAAGTGGTCCCAGTGAAAATTCTAGATCGCCAAGTCAAGAAGTTGAGGAACAATGAGGTTGTCTCCGTAAAAGTTGTATGGAGAAATCACCTTGTTGAGGGAGCAACATGGGAGGCCGAGGCCAACATAAAGTCCTGTTATCCTCACCTCTTTCCTCAAAATTCTTGCCAAAGTTCAGGTTAGAAATCTTCCGAAAATGAAATAATTAATAATGTTGACTTTGGCTTGATCTCCTAAAGTGTGCATAATTATGATAAAGGTTCATGCTAAAATGAGTTTAATGCAAATATGCTCTTTTGCTTAACTTGCACTTATTTGTGATCTTGTGCATATATGCTTTTACGAAATGATATTGAGCATGTTGATGAGCCTTGAAAGGAAGTGTGCATAATTGACTCTTGATGTTGCGTTGAGATCATGTTGATGTTGAGAAGGTAGTTCATCATAACGTGTTATGAAATGTTGAGATCTTATGTGTTGTGATTTGAGTTGCTATGTGTAATGCTATGCTATGTGTTGAAAGGAGTTCTGAATTACTCCTATGAGCTGTGACTCATGTGATTATATACATGTTGTTTGTTGGGCTGCTAGAATTGAGTCTATCCTTCCCCTACAAAAAGACTTTTAGTGTCATTCGGGGACGAATGTTCCTAAGGGGGGAGGGGGATAATATAACACTCTGAAAGTCCAAGACATAATCTAGATCCTCACATGGTGAACAAAACCATAAAGAAATGTTTATAAGCCTAATTTAATGTATTAAATCTAGTTAGGAATTGTTAGATTCCAAACGTCAAGAAATGTTCAAGACGTTCGGAAGCTAGTGCAATTAAACTAGTGAAACGTCCTTAGGTTGTGTGAAGGTTAGGAAGTGTTGTATGAAGTATATAACTTGTAAAATCACTTTAAATAGGTAAATCATGTATATAGGGTTAAAACATCAAGGTACGAACCCCCAAGGATCGCCCTAGGGGTCCACGTAGTTACCCCAACTTTGGCCAACAAGCTGCCAAAAGGCAGCGACCAATTGCACATCGTCGGAGCTAGTCCGCGTCATGGATTTGGTGCACCTTATTCCAAAAACCATGTCCACGTCGCAGAATCTTCTGTTTCAAAAATTAATTTGGGAAATCTTGCGGGAACAGCTCCGCGACGCAGACCTGTTTCTCGACGAAAATATTAAATTTAGAATCCAAGTTTGACTTCATTAAAAGGTCAACTTAGTGAGGGGTCGTTTGGGTGTTTTAGGGGATGGTTATATATTTGTTTCAAATCAGATTTTCGCCACAATTTCCCACACAAATAAAGTCCACAAATCAAAAATCCAAAATCTCTCACCTCTCTCTACTTTCTCTCTTTATTCAACCTCCATTGAAGAAGCTTTGAAGCTTGAAGAAGAAGACCAAATTCCCAAGTTTTTCTACTCAAATTGGAGGCTAAATTGTTGATTAAGGTATTGTTTCTTTCACTCTTGGGATTCCTTTTCCCAAGAGGTCTTTTCAAAGAGATTTTCAAACTTCCCCAAATTAGGGTTTTTCTCTAAACATGGGTCTTCTTTGAAAAACGAAATTAGGAATCAATTGTGATTAATTATGGTCAATTAATATTGTTTAAGTACATATTCATTGTTAATTCTTGTAATTTACTCAAGATTCCGATGGACCCATGTCTTTCCCCAATTTCATGAAAACCTTTAATTGATATGGTGAATTGTGAAGAGGATGAATATGTTGATTGACTTTATTGATCTTTATAATGTAATTGCTTATTGAATTTAACTTTATTATTCATTGGCTATGTATTCTTTGGTAATTGAAGAATGGAGGCAATGAAAGGGAAAGAAGGTATGAAATTTGATTATTCTTGAATTCAGTTATGAAGTATGAGTTACTTAGATTGTAATACTTCTATGTATAAATGTGTGTTTGTGATGTTTATAGCAAATAATCCTCATCCTAAATTCTAGACTTTAATTGGTTATGCATTATGCAAGTATGTTGTGGTATGATTATTATATAAATGAAAGTAGTTTCTCATGATTATAATAAAGTGTTGAGTGAAAGGTTTACTCACTTGTATGTGGTTTCTAAATTGAAAGGATAGTTCTCACTTATTAATGCATATAAGCTATTATGATGAGATGTCCACATAGGGGTGTAGAAGAGACTAATGTGATCTTGTATGATGAGTATGTTGATTACTAAAGGGAATAAATGCATAGCATCAAAATTGCATGTAAATGAGATGGAGGTCTCACGTTTAGCAATTCCATCCCCCACATGTGTTTCTTCATGTTTAGCAAGTCCGGATTCCCAAGATATATGAGATGGAAACCTCCAAGTTAGCAAGTCAATGTTTCTAGTAACAATCTCTTTGACCCTTAACTATGTGCCCACATTGGACTATAGTTTAGTGGATCCACCTAGATAGCTATTAAGATTGTTTACACTTTAGGCAAGTGTTGACCTCTCTTTTCGGTGTGGGAGGAGAACACCGGATTCCATGTAGCTCACATGGTCTCATGTAGGTTATTGCACTATCTTCCCTAATGTAATATGGTAAATGAATAAGTCAAGTATGTAAACTATTATCAGGACTTGTCTTAAAGGTTACTACATAGGGTGAGGGAGGATATGGAACTTCTCTTACTCTTTACACATGTGAGATCCTAAGGGATGGTCTTAGTAGTGTTCTTGTATGAGTAAACTGATTTCATGTTGTGTAGTCTAGTTATATGTGGAATTATGAATTAAGCATGTTATGATAAAGTATGAAAGTTTGTTGTATGCATTTAATAAGTGACTTAATGTGATGTTTAGATTTGGATAGGGTTATAGGGTTCTATTCTTGGCATTGCACAAGTATTATTTTGGGTTGCTTATGTGTTGGGTTAATATCATGTTGGTTTAACTTATAATGTTCCATATATGTGCATGTTGAGTTATTGAACATAAAGCATGGTATCGACTAAATTGTGTCTTTTCTCATGCATTAATGATTTTATACATAAGAGCATACTTAGTACATGTGTTTTTGTACTAACCCATATTTCTATGTTTTCTACAATTTTGTAGGTTCCGTCCATTGAGTTCATAGGAGGCCGATTGAAGAAGACTTGGAATTTTTCCTCCAAGTATTGGTAGGTCCTCATGTACGAGGATGTTACCTTATCGATGCTCTACCTTTGAAGTTGTATTGTCATAAAGACATTGTTCATTCCTTTGTTATTTGGAATATTGATGTAAGCCTATAATGGCATATTGACTTTGTATTGGTTATGTCCAACATTTGTACTCGTTTTAGATGGTTCAATATGAGACAAAGTATTAGACTAATTCCAATATATGTTATGTTGTCTAAATGATAAGCCTATGTATGCTTCATATCCGAGGAGTCTAAGTAAACTCCATATGTAGTATGCGAGTGGTCTATGTAAACCTCAATATATAACAAGGTTTAAATTTTCTTCACTTTTTGATCTATGAAATGTAATGATGAATTCTAAGAGGCTAGTCTTAGTCCTTTTTGAAGACAACGACATCGGTTACGTCTAGGGGGTGCTCCCTGGTTGTGACATTGAAAGAACCCTTTAGTGAGAAAGTGTTAAATTTAAGAGTAATGCACCCATATTCAAGTCAATCGTGTGTTTTAGCTTAAAACGAGTTGTACTCTCTTCTCTAAGCCTTGTTTAAATTGAGATCCTTATAAGAAAGTATGTTTATAGCTTGGGTAATATCTTAATCCATAAAAGTAGCATGAGTAATACGGTCATGAGAATTTGTAGTGAAAGATCTCTTAGTTAGAGGAAAGTATGTGGAGGTTTAGTTATCTAACTAAGGGAGATGGTGTTTTGGCAAACTATGTTGGTATACTCATGTACCTAGTAAGTTATAAATGAGGAGTTTTACCTTATGGGTAGACTATGAAGTGATGATTTGTGAATAGCTCAAGATAAAAGATAAAATAACAGTTGCAAGTCAAAGATGAGTTAAAGTATACTTTAACTAGAAAGGGGTTATGAGGATGTGTCATTGTGTTAGTAATGACCAAGTGTAAGTGTTGAATAGAAGAGCAATAGTATTCATGAGGTTATAGCTCTAAGCTAGGACTGTGATCTTTAAGTGAAAGCCCGTAATATTCGAAGTGTTATAAAACTAACTAGGAATTGATGTATAATGAATGAGTGAATAGTACTCAGGGGTTTAAAGGAAATGTTATAGCAAATTGTAAGTATGCATACTAAGAGGTGAGGATTAACTATTTGTCATGAATTTTAGTGGGAGAGTGATTATTCACTTTGCATCTAATAGTTGTAAGTTAGTATAGTAAGCGAGCAATCATATTGATATTCGAGCTTACTCTAAATATTAAGCATAAATTTGGGATGAGTGTGATGATAAAAAAAATGGAAACATGAGGTTGATGATATTTGTCACGACCGGGGAGCACCCCCTAGACGTAACCGGCGCTTCGTCCTCGAAGAGGACTTAGACTAGCCCTTATTATTCGTCATAACATCTCATAGGTAAAAAATGCGGAATAGTTAAAACTTTTTACATAGTGAGGTATACATACACCTCTCACAAATCATATATGAAGTTTACATAGACTCCTCACTTATTGAAGGTTACATAGGCTTCTCAGTTAGTCAACATAACCAATACATAAGAATTAGTCTAACACTTCTTCTCACATTAAACCATCTAAAGATAAGTACAACATTCGGGCATAGCCCTTATACAAGTACATTATGCCACATATAGGCTTACAACAATATTCTTCAAGAATAGGAAAGGGATAAATGTCTTTAAACATAAGCAATACTATTAGGGTAGAACAAATGGCATAATCCTCGAACTTGAGGACTCACCAACAACTGGGGAAAATTCCAAGTCTTCTTACAAAGTGGCCTAGAAGCTCTTCAATGGACGGAATCTATAATGTTTGGGGAAAAGGAAAGAAATATGGGTTAGTACAAAACACATGTACTAAGTATGACTCCTATGCATAAAACCATCAATGCATTAGAAAAACAAAATTTACTAAAAACCATGCATAATATTAATTTACCCAACATGCACATAAATGGAACATCATAAGTAAACCCAACATGATATTAACCCAACATGTAAGCAATTCAAAGCAATACTTGTGCAATGCCAAGAATAGAACCCCATAACCCATCCAAAGACAAGTGTCACATTAAGTCACTTACTTCCTACATATGACATAACCTCATAGTTCATCATAACATGCTTTATTCATAAGATCATATATAACTTGATACAGATGACATATAATCAACTTAATCATACAAGAACACTACTAAGACCATCCCTTCGGATCCCACATGTGCCATCTGTAACAGAAGTCCCATACCCTCCCTCACACTATGTAGTAGCCTTTAAGATAAGCCCTAATAAGAGTCCACATACTTAACTTGTCCATTTACTTTTACATTAGGGAAGGAAGTGCGATCACTGACATGAGATCATGTGAGCTACATAGAATCAAGTGTCCTCCTCCCACACCGAAAAGAGAGGGTTAACACTTGCCTAAGGTGCAACCTTTTGTATATAGCTATCTAGGTGGATACACTAAACTATAGTCCTATGTGGACACATAGTTAAGGGTAAAGGAGATTGTTACTATAAACCTTGACTTGCTAGATGTGAAGGTTTCCATCTCATGAGACAATACATATCTTGGGAATCCGGACTTACTAAACGTGAAGAAACACATGTGGGAGGACGGACTTACTAAATCTGAGACCTCCATCTCATTTACATTCCCTTTCGGTGCTAAGCATTTATTCCCATTAGTAATGATCATACTCATCATACCATGTTAACATTAGAATCTTCTAGACCCCTACGTAAACATCTCATCATAATATCTCATAGGTAATTATAAAAAAGAACTACCCTTTAACTGTAGAAACCTCATACAAGTGAGTAAACCTTTCACTCAACACTTCATTATAATCAAGATAACCACTTTAATTCATATAATATTCATATCATAACACGCTTACATAGTTCATAACAATTTAAAGTGTTTAGGGTTAGGGATTTATGTGCCGTGATTTCACGGCATTTCTAATGCATTTCACTTAAGAGTTGTGTGTCTATAAATACTTTTTATAGTGATTCTAACAAAATTTTGTGTCTTGTTTTGCAGGAAAGATGTTCAGATGGCAATAGAAGAAAACAATTGAATATAGTGCAGAACCAGACCTACGGAGGCAATCGATGGATCATGGGCGTGATCATATATGAGCAGCTCAGGACACTGAAGGAAATCAGGAAAGTGTGAGTAAGTGTGGAACCATGAGAGACAATAACAATCCATCAATTGATTGATAGACCGCACTGGTGAACCGTTATTTGGTTTAGAGAAGGTTCCAGTATCTCGTTTTGGAAGATTTTATGTATGGAGCTACGGGGGAGCATGGACGGCCCGTAAATGGATCAACGGAACATACTGTTGGTCAGTCGTTTGATTAAGAGAGGGTTCTATATGGAGAGCAAAAATAATTCTAAGTCCTAACTGATGGAAGCTGTTTATGGACCATCGATTGATCGACGGTCCGATAGTTTGTTCTCGATTGATGTCACGTACCTGAACAAAACTGTCCTTATTTGAATTCCTGTTTCTTTAGGACTATGTTTTCTATATATCGCGTATTAAAACCTCGTTTTTAGGTTAGCTACTATTACTTTTGCTCTACTTTGAGAATTGGAGATTGGTTTTTGCAACTTTAGCAATTAATTTATTTCCGAATTTGGTTGAAAGAATTTTTCTTGCAATTTCAAGTTGGATTTCGGGGTTTATTCTTCTTGTTCAGTAATTTCATGATTTCTTCATCTAAAACTATGAATAGTGATCTTTCTAACATGGGTAACTAAATCCAAAACTAGGGTTGTGAGAACCACGGGTAATTATCAAAGTATGACTAGCATTTAAGAAATTCTTGAATGGTGTTTTGCATGCTTTTATAATTCTTTTGTTTAGAAGTATTTTTAACGGTGGCCAATGTTAGAACTCGCGTTGTTTCTACTTGCCGGACCAAGAAGGTAGTAATAAAAAAAGAATTATTAATGTAGATTTAGTGTGATACTGTCTAATAGGCTAGTGTTGATTGGTGCAAAGTAATAACCAAGCCATACATCAATTATGATGTGTAATATTAACTAATGGTAAGGGTTAGACACGTAGCCGGACCAAGGTGCGGGTGAAATTCTCTAGATGCCAGACCAAAAATTTAGGTTAAATATTTTAACTTTGTTTTAATAGTCGAGTTTGAGTTAAGTAAAGAGTAGAGAGAAAGGATTGAAGTTCATGTCTTCAAAAGAGTATATGGCGACTATACATACCCTCGGAGTTAAAAATATTTTCACATTTGAACAAGAAAGGAAACTGAGATTTTCAAAAGAGCCTTTGAGCTAGTTTTAACTTAATCAGTAAATCTTTTAACATTTAAAGAAGAAAGGAAACCTTAATTTCTGAAAGACTTATTGAGCTATAGTTTTCAGTTAAAGAGTAAATATTTTCACATTTGAGCAAGAAAAGAAATTAAGATTTCCAAGAGAGCTTTTAATCTAAGTTTTGAGTAATTATCTCAAACCACCAAAGAAAGAAGTTATGTTTTCAAACATATGAGCTAGTATATTTTTGGAGAAGCATTTAGCACCAATATGGGGGAGAGTTCTGATAACTCACATCCCCCTTAAACCATGTAGTCACCATGGGTAGTAAAGGATCATACTTTTTAGATGAATCCTTAAGTGTGCTTTTTAGGATACACTAGCAGTTCCACATTGTTAAGGCATCCTATATGACGATAAAGTATAATAGAGTTCTAGCTCTGTGGGGAATTCGTTGTATCATCACTTAGGCTTAGAGTGGTGTAGGGCTTGGAGATATTGGAGTTGTATGCTGGAAGAATATGTTTCTAAGGTACTTGAAGATGAAGACTTGGTGAGTCCTCATAGTTTGAGGACAAAACCCATTGTGTTTCCTCATGTCTTTTAGTTTCGTTAAAGTTTTTGTATGGGATAAATCCAGTGTTGTATTCTAAGTGTTAGATTGTTTGAGACATAGTATTCTAAGTCATGAAAGTCTTCCGCTTGCTTTTTCTTTAAAATGTCTTCGATTGTAGAGGAAAGTTATTAATTCTTTGATATTTTTCCTATGATCTTAAGTTATGAATGCGAAGAGGCTTGTATGAGACCCTCCCGGGGTCTAGTACGTGTTGTCACGTCTAGTGGGTGCTCTCGGGGCGTGACAAACTTTGTATCACAGCGCAAGATTTTGTAAAAGGTCATGGTTTTGTCAAACCACATCTAATAGAGTCTTTTCATAATGTGAAGCGCACCATTGAAAGAATAAGAGCCTATTGGGCATTAAGAAAGTTTTACTTCTTCATTATTCAAGTTATGCCATAGACTTCAACTCTATAATGTCTCTCTCTTGTCCCTTATGTGATGGTCTTTAGACTTTGACCACTTGAAATGAGTATGTTAGAAGGTGTGAGGGAGAAAGGTTGGTTGCGTTGCGAACTATGTCTCTGATAGATGTGAGATGAAAGATTGTGATGTTGACTTTTGTGTGAATGGCTTTATTGTTATGAGTGTTGTGGTAGAACACGGATTGGTTATGATGATCATTAAGTTATGTTGAAAGAGTTGACGATTGCCTAGGACTGATGAGTATGAAGGTTTAGTGATTTCTTGTTTCGACCTTAGAATGGGAAGATGTGAGGTTTGAAAGGGTTAGTATAAGCTTCTCCTAAGTGAGGAATAATGTTCCTAGATGGTAAGGTCTTGGAGTGTCCTTGATGTTCATGATTTAGGCTTGATTGATGTTTTCACCTTATGAGGTGTAGTACGTTTGAGGTTTTTAGACCCAGTATGCTAGATTCTTATGAGATCTTGAGTGGTGTTGGTAAGGTTGTTTTCAGCAAGAGTAGATGAGTGAGGACCTTCCTAGTTAGAAAACTTCGGTAAAATGATGATTCCTTATAGTTTTAAATGTTGTGTTGAGGGTCGCATGTTGTTTTATGTTAGCCTTTGTATGATTTATCCCTTAAGTAGGGAATAGTATGTTTAGTAGTAGTGTTGAGGGTTCCGATATTGTAAGGACCCAAAAATGCAATAAGTCAAAATAGAGCCTAACATGGGTGTAATGAGGTTTTAAGGTCCTAAAATGATCAATTACAGTGTTAAGACTCACTACATAGAGTTTTAGAGAGTGGAGGTGTAACATCCAAGAACGTCCGATGACGTTTTAAAGTTAGCCTTGAGACGACCTAGCGTGCCTTGCTATGTTTCATAAGGTTTTATGTAGTGTTTGGAGCTAAAATTGATAGGGAGGGTTACTAACATCTAGGCAGATGTATTTAGGGTGGAAAATTCTGGGAAAGACTCCCCAATGACCAACCTAAGTGTCCTTGAAGAGGGACCCAACTTGAGAGGAAAACTGTCAAACCAGTCCCAACAAATGAAGGGGCATCAACAGACCGTAGGTCCATCGATGCCCCATCGATGGGGGGTGTTGGTTGACACTTGGTCTAGTGATAAAAAGCCCCAACTAAGCAATCTCTGACCAAGACGACGGTTACCAGTATGGTCTGTCGTCTGGTAGACGCCCAGTAGGTTGCCACCGTCGATGGAGTCTGCAATTTCGTGCAGCTTATTGTAGAGTGGAAGGGTTAATTGGGAAATTCACCCCACGTCCAAATAATATATGGGCGGTTAGTTTAGTTAGTTTTAGATATTATATGATAATTAAAACAATAAAAGACCCCCCTAGACTCTAGACTCGAAATAAAAACCTCCTCTCACATTAGAACTCTCAAGAACACGATTGAAGAAAGAAGAAGAAGATTAGGGGCATCAGCTTAGGAAGAATTCACCAAGGGTTCAAGCAAGGATTAAGGCTCTAATATAAGTTATGTGAAGCTGATTCATTCATGGATTCTTCCATCCATGAAGCACCCCTTACTTTCTTTCAATTGTGAATCCAAAGAACCCCATTCTAGAGAGGATTGTGATTGCATTGTGGGTAAGGCTTGATTATTATCCCAATCTAGTGGGTAGCATTAAATCATGTTTATGTGATGATTAAATGCTGTTTTTATGATGTTTTCATGATGAATTTTATTAATCGATGTTGAAGGTGATCATGGTGATTATAGGTCATTAGAGGCTAAATGAAGGTTTTATGTTGATCTTCTTAATTCGATTGTATTGTATGCTACTTCATCATGATTGAATCACATAGGTATGATTTAAACTAGACTTTATTGATTAAGAATTGTCTTGATTGAATTGAACCCTAAAGATGAATTATGGCTATATTAATTTAGTAATAAAGATTGTGAGGATAAAGCTAAGGCTACAAGATCCTATAATCTAGGTATGAATGGAGATAGAATGACTTGATAAATAAATAACCTTAGAATGGTTCTATTGGCTGTAGATTTAGGATGATTGAATGAAAGTGATAGATTCACTTGAGTATGCAGAGATTTTCAAGGATATCTCATAATGAGAGAAAAGTTTTAAGCAAGGCTTGACAAGAAAACTTTGGAGTATATGGTTGACTTCAACAGTATATGCAAAGTGAGACGAATAGTCTAGCAAGGGTCCGGACTCCATGTAGAAATGAGAGACACACCTAATAATTGTGATGACTATCCAAGTAGGTCTCATGATAAGGGAGTCCTTCACGTAGTTGAGTCAAGGTATCCTAGTAGAGATCTCCATATCCTATGAACTTAGACGTGCTTGAGAAGTATCTTGTAGTGTTTAAAGCAAAGAATGAACTTAGGCATGCCCAAGGGGTATATCGTAGTGTTAATAATGTGTGAATGAACTTAGATATACCCAAGGGGTATCTCGTAGTGTTCATACTGTGTGAATGAACTTATACAACCCAAGGGGTATCTCGTAGTGTTCATGATTATTAAGGGATCAAGACATACATTAAAAAGTATCTCGTAGGATCCATATGATTAAGGAATTTAGACATGCTTAATGAAGTATCTCATAGTGTTAAAAAGATAAATATAGGGTCTAGGCTCCAAAGTAAGAAGTAATAGAAAAGGATCCAAAAGTAGTACCTTGCATGGATGATGTTATTGGGCATCATAAGTGCATTGCACAAGGTATAACCTAGGGTCATTAAAGAAGAAGAGGCTGAAGACAAGATTGGACTAGAGTTGCCTTTTCTAGTAAAGTAGACTAAAGATGAGAGAATCTTAATAAAAGAAGTTAAGTGATGATAAAGATATGGAGGATGAATATGTTAAGGATAACTTAAAGATAGGCTTAGTATGTGAGGTAGTATAGGTTGCCTTATGTACATTGCACAAGTATGTTTTGAGGAAATCATAAGGGTATAGTATTCTTTAGTATGAAGTAGGTCTACTAGAGACGCCTAAGATGACATGAAACAAGATAGGGTGACTTCAAGATATCCTTAGTGTGTGAGGTAGTATGGGATGCTTCACATGCATTGCACAAGTGTGCTTTGAGGTGGCCTAGGGGCATAGTGCTCATATGACATGATGAACTTAGGTCATAATTATGAAAGGGGACTATGATCAAGTATGACCAAAGAGATGTACCTAACTTTGGTAGTAGTAAGGGATGCTACCTTAGCCTTGCATTTGTATACTTAGAGGTGGCTTGCGAGGTAGTTCATTTGAGTAAGAAGGACAATGATTTAAGTATGAATTCTTATATGCTTTATGATGCTTTATTATGCTTATGTTATTCATGTAATGCTTATGTCTTTATCTCTTATGATTATATCTATTATTGACTAACACTTTGAGATATGTTATGCTGGTATGATAGTTTCCATACTTAGTACTTATCGTACTAACCCGTATTGCCTACATGTTGTCCATGTAGAGTCTTAAGGATATTGAGTTGATTTCAATGGTAGAGTTTCCAAGGCTTGCAAGGAAAGAAGATTCGGGAGTCCTCATAGCATCAAAGGACATCACCTTTTAAGTTCTTCTCATGTTTAGACTTTTATGGGTCGTGATCCAAGACTATTATACTAATGATGTCATAGACAGTTTTTAAGACATATGTTAGACGTTTTATAAAAATGACTTCCGCTTTATTGTTTGAAGAAAAAGTTTTAAATTCCGCACTACTTTTCGTATATATGCAATGAATGATTTGTATGGGCTAGTACAAGACCTTTGAGGGGTCAAGTACGTTGTGCCATGACTTGAGGAATGCCCTAACTTCTAGGGTGTACTCTCGGGTCGTGACAAACTTGGTATCAGAGAATAAGGTTATGAAATTTTCTTAGGATGTCTCAAAACCACGTCTAGTAGAGTCCTATTCATCGGTGTGAGTCCCGACACATCTATGAGTAGGAGGCTATGGGATTCTTAGGAAAGTTCCACTTCTTCATTCTTCAAGTCGTGCCATAGAGTTTTGTTTTAGTAGGCCCTCTTTTTAATAATTTCCTATGATTTTGTAGGTTATATCTAACACTAGGGATAATGCAAGAAGGGAAGGAGATGGGAGTGGGGAGCATGAGATTCCTCCCCAAGTGCAAGAACAAGTGCCTCCCCTAGTGCAAGAGAAAGTTCCTCCTCATGTTCCTAATGACCCTCCAATAGGGAATGCTATGTTGGAGAAATTTAGGGCTTCTATGACTGTTGGCTCAAGCCTTAACGGCAAAAGCTAATAGAGGAGAGGCCACTCTGGAAAATCCTATAAGAGGAATGGGTGCTAATAGAGTAAGGGAGTTCTTGAGGATGAATCCACGGAGTTCTATGGCTCCAAAGATGGTGAGGATCCGAATGGGTTTATTGATGAGGTGTATAAGTTACTTGCTATCATGGGAGTGTCTTCCATTGAAAAGGTGGAGTTGTCTGCCTATCAATTGAAAGATTTTGCCCAAATTTTGTATGAACAATGGAAAGATGGTAGATCAATCGGGACGGGTCCTATAGAGTGGGAGACTTTTAAGTTGGCTTTCCTTGATAGGTTCTTTCCGAGGTTAGATCAATCGGGACTGGTCCTATAGAGTGGGAGACTTTTAAGTTGGCTTTCCTTGATAGGTTCTTTCTGAGGTAATTGAGGGAGGCTAAGTTGGAGGAGTTCATAAACCTCAAGCAACGGAAATTGAGTGTCAAAGAGTATGCTTTGAAGTTCACTCTTTTGTCTAGGTATGCTCCAAGCTTGGTGGCAAATCCTAGAGACTTGATGAATAGGTACATGACGGGAGTGTCCGAACTAGTAGAAAAAGAATGTCGTATGGCCATGCTTTTTGATGATATAGATATCTCCCGACTTATGGTATTTTCTCAAAAAATAGAAAAGTCAAAACTAAGGAAGGAGAGGGCTAGAGAAAAGAAGAAGTGTAGGTTTGAATGTGATAAGTCTTTCCATGCTATGTCCGAGGGACAAGATAGGCCTAGAACTAAACAAAGATATTCCATCCAAGATTCTTCCAACACCTCTAAGGTTGACAAGGAGAAGGGTACTGATTCTTCCAAATCTCCTTGCCCCAAGTGTGGAAGTAGTCACTATGGTAAGTGCCTAGCCGGCACGAATGGTTGTTTTGGCTGTGGGAAGGATGGGATAAAGTGAGAGATTTTCCGGATATTAAGACTAAAGGAAGAGAAGACAAGCAAGTTCATCCCGGTATTGTGGAGGGTGCTCCTCTAGCCAAGAATAGGTTCTATACTCTCTAATACAAGGGTGATAAATGATGATATCCTTATGTCCCTTTCTGGTGTGTGTTTCTATAATGATTTATGAAAATTTCCAAAATTTATATCATTATGATTTTCTTTGCTGATTTTGATGTTTTCTTATGATGAGAAATTGATGATTGAAAGACATATGTGGCTTATTACCAAGTAGGGGATAAGGAGCCTTTTTATGAGGTCTTTGTATGAGTATGTGTTGTTATGATTGGATTTGAATTGAATTGTTTCCTTGATTTGGGTATGTGCATTTAGGTATAATGAATATACGATGGTCTGTTAGTTTAGAATAGGTACTTTAAATATGTGATTAAGAAGGTGTCATTCGAGGACGAATGTTTCACAAGTGAGGTTATTGTAAGGACCCAAATATGCAAGAAGTCAAAATAGAGCCTAACATGGGAGTCATGAGGTTTTAAGATCCTAAAATGATCAGTTATGGTGTTAAGAGTCATTTTATAGAGTTTGAGAGAGTTTGGAGGTGAAATATCCAAGAACGTCTGGTGACGTTTGAAAGTTAGCCTTGAGATGTGCTAGCGTGCCTTATTATGTTTCATGAGGTTTTATGTAGTTTTGGGGCTCAAATTGATAAGGAGGGTTCCTAACATCAATAAGGACGTATTTAGGGTGGAAACGTCCGGGCAAGACTCCCCAAGGACCAACCTAAGGGTCCTTGAAGAGGGACCCAACTTGACAGGAAAATTGTAAAACCAATCCTAACCAACGAAGGGGCATCAACGGACCGTAGGTCCATTGGCGCCCCGTCGATGGGGGCCATTGGTTGAAACTTGTTTTCGTGAGCAAAATAACCAACTTAGAAGTCTCTAACCAAGATGACGGTTGCTAGTATGGCCCATCGTCTTGTCGACGCTAAGTAGGTAGCCACCGTCGATGGAGTCTGCAATTTCGCGCAGCTTACGGTAAAGTGGAGGGCTGAATTGAGAAATTAACCCCACGTCCAAATAATTATATGGGTATTTTAGGTAGTTTTAGGCATTATATGAGTATTAAAACAATAAAAGACCCCCTAGACTCTAGACTCCATCAAAAACCTCTCTCTCACATTAGAACTCTCAAGAACACCGAAGAAGAAGAAGAAGAATTGGGGTAAGAAGCTTAGGATGAATTCACCAAGGGTTCAATCTAGTATTAAGGATCTAATATAAGTTATCTAAAGCTTATTCATTCATGGATTCTTCCATTCATGAATCCCCCCTAGTTTTCTTCAATTGTGAATGCAAAGAATCCCATTCTAGAGAGGGTTGTGATTGCATTGTGGGTAAGGCTTGATTGTGATCCCAATGTAGTGGGTAGCATTCAATGATTTTTATATGATGATTATATGTTTTTTATAACATTCTCATGATGAATTGTCGTAATTGATGTTGAAGGTGATCATGGTGATTTTAGACCATTAGAGGCTAGATGAAGGTTTTATGTTGATCTTCTTAATTCAATTGTATTTTATACGACTTGATCATGATTGAATCACATATATATGAGTTAAACTAGATTTGATTGATAAAGATTTGTCTTGATTGAATAGAAACCTAAAGATGAATTATGGTTGTATTCACATAGTAATGAAGACTGTGATGAGAAAGTTAAGGCTAGAAGATTCTATAATCTACCTATGAATGAAGATAGAATGACTTGATGAATAATGAACCTTAGGATCGTTGTGTTGACTGTAGATTTAGGATGATTGAATGAAAATGATAGATTCACTTGAGCATGGGGAGATTGTCAAGGGTATCTCTCCATGAGAGAAAAGTGTTGAGCAAGTCTTGACAAGAAAACCTTGCAGTATATGCTTGACTCCAAGTGGATATGCAAAGTGAGATGGATAGTCTAGCAAGGGTACGAACTCCAAGTAGAAAGGAGAGCAGCACCTAGTAGTTGTGATGACTATCAAGTAGGTCTCATGAGTCGAGAGTCCTTCAAGTAGTTGAGTCAAGGTATAATAGTAGAGATCTCCATATCCTATGAACTTAGACGTGCTTGAGAAGTATCTTGTAGTGTTTAAAGCAAAGAATGAACTTAGGCATGCCCAAGGGGTATATCGTAGTGTTAATAATGTGTGAATGAACTTAGATATACCCAAGGGGTATCTCGTAGTGTTCATACTGTGTGAATGAACTTATACAACCCAAGGGGTATCTCGTAGTGTTCATGATTATTAAGGGATCAAGACATACCTTAAAAAGTATCTCGTAGGATCCATATGATTAAGGAATTTAGACATGCTTAAAGAAGTATCTCATAGTGTTAAAAAGATAAATATAGGGGCTAGGCTCCAATGTAAGAAGTAATAGAAAAGAATCCAAAAGCAGTACCTTGCATGGATAGTGTTATGGGGCATCATAAGTGCATTGCACAAGGTATAACCTAGGGTCATTAAAGAAGAAGAGATTGAAGATAGGATTGGACTAGAGTTACCTTTTCTAGTAAAGTAGACTAAATATGAGAGAATCTTAATGAAAGAAGTTAAGTGATGATAAAGCTATGGAGGAAAAATTTCTTAAGGATAACTTCAAGATATGCTTAGTATGTGAGGTATTATGGGCTGCCTTATGTACATTGCACAAGTATTTTTTAGGGAAATCATAAGGGTATAATACTCTTTAGTATTAAGTAGGTCTACTAGAGACTCCTAAAAAGACATGAAATAAGATAGGGTGACTTCAAGATATGCTTAGTGTGTGAGGTAGTGTGGGATGCTTCACATGCATTGCACAAGTGTGCTTTCAGGTGGCCTAGGGGCATAGTGCTCATATGAAATGATGAACTTATCTCTTAATTATGAAAGGGGACTATGATCAAGAATGACCAAAGAGATGTACTTAGCTTTGGTAGTAGTATGGAATGCTACCTTAGCCTTGCACTGGTATACTTGGAGGTGGCTTGTGAGGTAGTTCATTTGAGTAAGAAGGAAAATGATTTAAGTTTGAATTCTTACATGCTTATGTTGGTATGAAGTTTCCATACTTAGTACTTATCGTACTAATGCATATTGCCTACATGTTGTCCATGTAGGGTCTTGAGGATATTGAGTTGCTTTCAAGGGTAGAGTTTCCAAGGCTTGCAAGGAAAGAAGATTGGTGAGTCCTAATAGTATCCGAGGATATCACTACTATGTTGTCTTCTATGTTCTTCTCATGTTTAGACTTTTATGGGCCGTGACCCAAGACTATTGTACTCATGATGTCATAAATGGTTTTTGAGACATATGTTAGACGTTTTATGAATTGACTTCCGCATTATGTTTTGAAGAAAAAGTTTTAGATTCCGCACTACTTTTCGTATATATGCAATGAATGATATCTAAGGGATAGTACAAGACCTCCGAGGGGTTAAGTACGCCATTCAACTATGTGAGGATGCCCTGACTTCTAGGGTGTACTCTCGGGTCGTGACATATATCCTTGTGTTTCTTTTTATTCCTACTCAAGCTTGAGATCTAGAGTTCTTTGTAGCTTATTTCATGTTTCAGAGTCATGAGTGTTAATGAGTTTTCCATGGTTTCTTTATGTTAGGCATGTCTTAGTTGAATTCTTTTTTAATGAGAAAAATGAGTTTTCATAATTGTGTTGCTCATGTTAATGTGCATTTAGTATGAGTTGTCTATATGCTTCATTAGGTAAAATGTTGAGCATGGCTGAATCTATTTTTATGAAGAAGTTGTATAATGTGCTTTTATGAGGAAATGGCTTAAATGTACTTAATGATGCTTTTATGAGCAAGATGTAATTTGGAGAAGCAAGTTCCTGCAATGAAATGAGAAATGTGAAATTTGGATGTATAGTGAGTTTCTCGTTGTACTTCCTACCTTCTTGTTTGCATTGAGACTTTATGATGTGGAGTTGACGTTTCTTCCTATGTTTATGCATTTATATTGATGTGTGTGCGTGATAGTAGACTTCTAGTCTTGATTCATTACCCCTTTATATTTTTATGTGTTATTCGATGACGAATGTTCCTAAGTGGGGGATATGTAACGACCCTAAAAAAGAACTACGTGAAACTAGAGCCTAACGTCTATTTGTTTGAGTTTGATTGTGAGGTTTGATGGTGTTTTAGGTTTTCCCGAGTCATGGTTGAGGTTTTTAGGGGTTAGACGTCATGATACAACTTCCCAAGGACCACCCTAAAGGTACTTCAGGAGGACCCAAATTCTAGACCCCCAAGACCCCAAGGAAACCACGAGGTGCTCAAAATAGGGTAACCTAAGGATGGGGTTCACGCCCTATAGGTCCATCCATGCCCCGTGGATGTCCTCCGTAGGTCAGGCCCCAAAAATAGAAGTTGTTGCCAAGGACCATTGAAGGACAGCACTGAGTCGTCAAGCCATTCAAGGTCCGTGAATTGGAGTCATGAATGGCCACTGGTGTTTACTGGTGCATTCTTGTCCAAGTGAGGGCTGAAGTAGTAAATTCACCCCAAGTCCTAATAAGTGTTTGGACGGTTATTTTAGTGTTTTAATTTAAGAGTACTAAAACATTAAAATCTATTTTAGATTTTCTTATTCAATTTCCCAAATCAAAACCCTCTCTCTCCAAATAAGTTCTCTCTAGAAACTCCATTGGAGAACAAGGTCAAGTTCAAGCTAGATAGTGATTTCAAGGTGTTTCTTCTTCAATTTTGGTGGATTTTCATCTAATAAGGTATGATGATCCTTCATCTTTGGTTAGTCTTCACCCTAGAGTCAATTTAAAAGTTTTGAAGTTCAAGAAAAAACCCAAGTTTTACTCAATCTCATGGGTTCTTTCATCAAATGTTTTCAAAATGTTTTTAATAGAATTATATGATTGAATTACTATATTATTGATGATTAATGATGAAAAACACTATGCACCCCTGATTTTCCTCAATTTCTCAAGTTTTCCCTAAGGAGGTGGTTTTGTTGATGATGAATACATGTTAATGGATTTAGCCTAAAATTGATATATATTATTGAATTGTATCATCATATATGCTTAATCATGGTGAATAATTGATATATTGGTGTGTTTGTGAGTTGAGAGTTTGAAGGGAAGTTTATGACCAATAACTTGATGTATTAAAATTGTGATTTTGTTGTTGATCTGCTTGAAAGGTGGAGGTGTTTACTTGATTCGTATATTATGGTGTTGAATTGAAGATTATATTCCTTGTATATCTATATGCATGAAGGATCTATGTATGATTGTCAAGTGAAGTATAAGTGTGATCTCGATGAATGTGTTATGATTATGCCTAGGATATAATAGTGTTATGATTAAAGTCTTATTCCTAATTAATGCACATGAATGAATCATCTTGAATTGGTAGGCTTAGGTGCCCTCTTCTTCACAAATGGAAACTATGTTGAATGTAACATCTTGAATTGGTAGTCTTAGGCATCCTTTTCTTGAATAATGAATGTACTTTGTCTTAGTGTCTTAAATTGGTAGATGTAATGTTGATAGCCTCTTCATGAATGAATGAATGAATGTCTTGGTTTGGTAGACCTAATGTTTCTAGCCTCCCTATGAAAGACTAATGAGGTATTTTAGACTGTGTTGAACCGGTAGACCTAAATGTAGCGGCCCTTCTTGATTACTCTAAGAACTAATGTGAATGTAAAACCTTCAACCGATATACCTAATGGTGGTGGCCTCATTCATGTGTAAAATGATGAACCTAGGAGAGGTAGACCTATTGATGTTAACTCTTCCTAGGAAGATCAATGAGATATCCTTATATATACCTTGTATTAGTACACCTAATAGTGGTGACCCTTCATGTGTATGCTCTTTAAGTCGGTAGGCCTAATGTTTGTATCCCTCTCAAGTACAATGCTATTATGTGATTGAAATACTCTATAGGACTGTAGGCTAAGCATTGAGTGGATAGAATAAGATGTAAACTCTTCCTATATTAGTCTAGGGTTTCAGTGAACATCTTTCTATACCATAACTATGTGCCAACATAGGGGTATATACTAGCTAGTGGTTATTTAATGAATCTAGGATATTACTCTACCTTAGGCAAGCGTACACTCCTTTTTCGGTGTGGGAGAAGAACACCGGATTCCATGGCCTAAATCTCATGGTCTATGCGCATTAAACACTTATTCTCATCATTTCAGATGTGCATTATGGTCTCTTGAGAAGTTCTATGATGTGACGGTTATATTATGGGATGTTATCCATGCATTGCACGAATAGTCTTTCAGAGAGTCATAGTGAGTTATCTAAGTCTTAATGACTTTTGCATGAATTTCCAACTAGGAAAAAGTTAAGGATAATGTTGACTTAATGTCTTAATGCATGATAGACGTCTAAATTCATGAATGTGACCTAATTGAATTTAATAAAGAATGATTACTCTTATATGCTTAAATGTAAAGATGTATGCTATATACATGGTTGTATTGTGACTTACTTCCTTGTTATGACTTATTTTATAGAATGTGCCTTGTCTAGGGTGACTTCAAAGGAGTACTTAGTGTGAGTAGTATTAGTATGTGTTGCTACTTGCATATTGCACAAGTATGCCTTAAAGTTGTCTTAGATGTTGGTCTTAATGTGATGATGTGATTCATGAAATGTCTATGTCTCTTAAATGCTTTCTTGTGTAAAGGTTGAAAGGATGATTGGTAAATTCACATTCAGTGACCTTAAAGTGGTGCCTTAGTATGGTGGTAGTATGGGACATGCACTACCCATACATTGCACAAGATATAGCTTGAGTGTTACTTGAGGTGGAGTCTTAAGGTAAAGGTAAAAGGTTTATATGATGACTTTGTTCAAATGTTGAAAGTACGACTTGAATGTTGGTTGTGACTTGTATTATGCCTTTTCTACACATGTTCATGAAGTTTTACTGAAATTGCATAAAGGTATGACATTAAAATAAATTTCGTTTTAAGCATATTTTTACATTGTCGTCAAACTTAGTATATCTATGGTGCTAACCACATTCTTCTCCTTTTTTTTTACTAAAGTGTAGGGTTTGGGGATATTGTTTTCTATGCTTGAAGGATAGGTTTTTAAGGTGCTTTAAGATAAATAATTGGTGTGTCCTCGTAGTTCGAAAACAAAACCCATTGTGTTTACTTATGTCTTTTAATTTTGTTAGAGTTTATATATAGACTAAGTCCAAATGTTGTATTCAAAATCATAGATGGTTTGAGACATAGTGTTCTAAATCAACAAATTCTTCTGCTTTCATTTTAATGAAAATGTCTTCGATTATAGAGGAAAGTTTTTAATTCTTCTCTAATTTTCCTATGATCTTAAGTTATTAATGCTAAGAGGCTTGTATGAGAACCCTATGGGGTCATGTACGCCGTGTCACATCTACGGAGTGCTCTCTGGGAGTGACTATCCATCTCAATTATTACAGGTTTCATAGATAGATAGTCATTTAGTTCATTTGTCTTTACTTTGTTATTGGCTTATGTTCATATTTGAATTGTCACTTTGGTTAAGTTAAATGTTTATTTTTAGAGAATTATAAATTTAGTTTTGAAAAAGTTGATTTATCTTGCATTTCAGTTTTTTCTGGATGCTTAAAGTCTTTCTTTGAGTAAGTAAGTCAGGCCAAGGGTTTCCTTGGGGCCATCAATGGTTCTCGGGTGCCAGCCAAGTCTGGGGTATAGACTCGGGGCGTGACACCCATAAACTATATAGCAATAGGTAGTAAAGTATCATACTTTTTAGATGATTCCTTATGTGCTTTTTAGCATAGACTAGTGGATACACTTAGTTAAGGTTTCATATATGACGACAAAGTATAGGATAGTTTTGGCAGCGTGGGCAAGACGCTGAATCACCACTTAGGCTCCTAGTGGTGGTGGATGTCTAGATAAACTCCCACATAAACTATATTAATTTGTTATATGAGTAGATTTGAATTTGTTATAGAATTTCTTTAATGAACAAAGTTGGTTTCAATTGGTTTAAAAGCTTTCTATATATTTCATATGTTTTTATGGCTTTATATTGAGCTAAGTTGTTCGAGAGTTGAGTAAACACAAGGTAAGTGTTTCTTTCAGATTCCTTTCAAGCTTCTGTTATGTTTAGTATTCCATCTGCATACTCAGGTTGTCCTTCATCTTATTATGATTCAGAGACAGGTAACCAGAATCAACATCCAGTGCTTTGTTGATAAAGTTGAGTATTCCAAGTCTTGTGGTCAGCCTCCTTGCTTTTCGAAGGATCCCTGTTTATACTGATTTAGTAATTATCAGTTGATAGGATGATCGAGGATCTTATCTCGACATCCATATCATTTATTAGTGAATTTATAGATAGATAGCCAGTTCATTCATTTGTCTTTACCTTGTTATTGGCTTATGTTCAGATTTGAGTTGCCAATTTGGATAAGTTAAATGTATATTTCTAAAATATTATGAGTTTAATTTGATTCACTTAAGTTATCTTGCATTTGACTTCTTTTCTTAATGCTTAAAGTATTTTTATGATTAAGTAAGTCAGGTCAACGGTGCGCTTGGGGCTAGCAATGTTTTTTTAGTGCGACTCCCGCCCAGAGTGTAGGCTCATGGCGTGACAAACTTGGTATCAGAATACAGAGTTCAAGAGTCATAGAAAATCTTTGAACTCGTGCCTCTAGAGTCCTAGTAATAACTGTGAAGTGCGCCACATCTATAATTAGGAGGCTACAACATTTATGAACTCTCTCACTTTCTTCATACTCATTACGTGCGATAGATTTCATATCTATACAGTTTCTTTCTAACTCGTGCTTGAGCTAACCGATTGTGAGTTGGATTGTCTTTGGAGAGTTCTTTGAAGGGTAGACTTTATATCCGTGACCTAAGAATAACAAAGAGGTTGTTGCCGACATGAGGAGCATGATGAATTTATTCGTTGCTAGGTTGCCTCCTCTGTCAAATATGGAAAGTAAGGAAATCATGATATTAGGTGACATGCGCATAACAAGGTTGAAGATCCATGTGCAACAAGTTGAGGAGGACAAGGTGAGGTATAAGGAAGAGTTTAAGAACAAGAGAGTTAAGATATCAGGGAATTAATCTGGGTAGCAAATAAGTAATGTGAACCGATCTTCTTTCCAACATAAGCTAAAGGGACATTTTCCATCATCTTCTAGTGCACCTACACCAAGGAACAAAGGTGAGTACAATAGTTAGAATTCACAGCATTTTAAGGCTAGACCTGCCCAATCTCATGGTAGTGTGGCACAAGGAGGTACCTAGGATCCTGCATGTTCTAAGTGTGGTAGAACCCACCTAGGTAAATGTCGCGATGGTTCTATAGGTTGTTTCAAGTGTGGACAAGAGGGTCACTTCATGAAAGAGTGTCCTAAAAATCGACAAGGTTATGGGAATCAGGTCAATAGAGCCCAATCTTCATCAGGTTCTCCACTAGACGAGTTTGCATATGAGGACCTACTTTAGGGGCAGGCGGAGGAGGAAACCTTCTTTATGCTATCACTAGTCACCAAGACAAAGAGTATTAGCCATATGTTGTCACTGATATGATCCAAGTGTTTAACTTTGATTTTTATGCTTTGCTAGATCCATGAGCGAGTTTGTCTTTTGTAACTCTATATGTTGCTATGAATTTCAATGTTCTTCCTGAGAAACTTAGTAAACCCTTCAATGTGTCTACACCTATTGGTGAGTCTTAATGTCACGTATCCTGACACTTCATCCAATTTAAAGTGTCAACGATCATTAGTGAGTATAATAACCTAACTAAATGAGTTGGGGTCGAATCCCACAAGGAGTGGTACGTGTTTAAGATTCAATAAGAAAGTGTGAATATGTTCAAGTCAACCATAGGAATATACATTATCGAGTAAACACATAATTTAAATTAATGGGTGAAAGGAATGTCAAATAAGATTTAAGATTAACAACTACAACAACATCAAACAATAAAGTTCGAAACAACAATATTGAGATGACTTCTTGGGATGTGATTCAATTATAGGCTAATCTAGATAAATGGGTAATTACAGTTAATAGAAAACAATTATATATTACTGAATAAGCTTAGACTATAAAGAGAATAAAAATTTCTCTCGAATAACCTATCCTGAATCAAGTCAATTTTTCTCCAACACCAACCAACAACAAAATAAGAACATAATGCGCTTTAGTACTTTCACTGGATCGAGTTGAATGTGTGGAAATGGATTTAGGGTTCACTCTCTCCAGTGGAACCCATGAAAATCCAATACCCACAGACCATTAATGAACAATCTTAGTTTTAAACTCTCTCTTTCGAGCGAGCGAAAACATGAATGTAGAGTTGTTTTTGCAGCTATAATTCTTTAAATCAAACCATAATTACTAATTGAAATAACTTTTAAACAACATTTATACTAACAATTAGCAATACCCAGAAACTAAATCAGCCCATAATTACATTATCACCCCCCCCCCAAGAATTAAGGATTTAGCTAGACATCATAAAAAAGATTTACAAAATCATTACCAAGTTGTTTTTCCATCAACTGTGTAAGATTAATTTCCTCTTTAGAAAGGTCCAAACCGAAGAATCTCAATGAACCACTTCCAATTTCTCAAAAATGGAAAACTTCAATTCTTCAATGCTAAGGAAAAATAATCTTTTCAATACTCAGATTTCTAATTAGAAGATATCAAAAGTCTGAAAAAATAATCCAAAGGTGTCTAAAATAAATATTAAAAAATGTTTTTATAGTCGCAAAAAAACTGCTGCAAAGAACAACTCGGCGAAGTAAGTCGGGGTTTTCGATTAGCTCGGCGATCCGGCTTTCGTCAGTTCCATCGCAATTTTTCTTTGGCATTCAGCATCTTCAAGTTCTGTAACTTTGTTGATCTAACATGACATCACGGAACCACTCGGCGACACGCTGGCTACTTTTTTCTCTCGTCGATTTGATTTTCTCCTTGAGGGCTTTGTACACTTAAAGTTTGGGTGAGGTAATGGACCTTCTGCAACTTGCCAAATAGACTTGGCGATCAGCCGACCTTCATTTCTTCGTTGTTTAATCTTTCTTTGTTCCTTTTTTAAAATAAGTGTCCATGCTTTGTTCCTTAATCCAAATACATTAAAATTAAGGATTTTACATCATTTATTGGAACAAAATGAGCATTTGAAGACACTTAAGCATTATAAACAAGCCCTGAATGAGTCCAAATCTTGGACTCATCAACACCCCAATATTAGACTTTTGCTTGTCCTCAAGTAAAACTCTAGTTCAGCAGTTCAACAAGGATGTCTCAAACAGGGCTACACAAGACTCAATCATGAATACACACAACAAGACTCAACTTACATTAGCAAGGATCAATTGTGCATTCAAACATTCAAGTTATGTCTCACCATTATCAAAGATTCTCAAGTTCACAATACTTGCTTCAAATGCAAGTTCAAGCTTAATAAAGGTGCTCAAAGGTCCTCACACAAAGATTGATTCCATACTTACACACTATTCTTCAAAGTTTATAGCTCCGGAATCACAATCAACACTCACGTTTCACAAAGATGAACACATGCATGACTTCACCCATAGGTTTGCCCTTATTTTCCAACCAACAATTGTATCACCCACTCAAGATCACAAAGGTCTTTTTAAGGATTGTAATAGGGTTGAGTGCAAAGGTATGGTAATTTAGGCTCAATGGTTGTAATCCTCACGAAATATGGTATGAATAATACCTTCTTCCCTTTTCATCATCATTTTCACTCATGGTCAAAAGTCACCCTGTTATTTACTTTTCATGGACTACTGGACACCCCATTTCTTTTTTTTTATTTCAAAATTTTTTCATTCCTTTTTCTTTTTCATTTCTTTTTCTATTTTTTTATTTTTTTTGTATTTTCATTTTTTTTCACAATAATGGCTAAAAGGAGGACTTCTTTGCATTTCTTGATTTGAATTCTCTTTTCACCACACCCTCAACATAGGCTTTGGGCGTAAGTTGGCTATTCAAACAAACCACAAATCATTAGGATTATGGGTATTGGATAAAGAAATGTCACAATTATATTAAGTTTCTTCCAAAAAAAATTTATAAGGCTCAAAGGGTTTTCACACACTCACAAGGTAGGCTGCAAAAGAGGTTTAATGTCAAGAGCTTGCCTCATTTAGTCAACCAAAACAACATCGCAAATTCTAGGTGTCATCACACATGGTTCGAGGTAATTTCATAAGACACGCATTGGCACCAAATATCAAACAAGACTACACATTTTCGCTAATGTGCAATGTTCATCACGCGAGACTCATTTCATTATCGGTTAGTCACATGGAGATGCAAAAATTCCATATATTGTCTATGCAACTTCATTTGGTCTTATCAAAGCTGAACAATCATTTTGAGAAGGTTCAAAAACCATTTGCAATTAACACAAGGAGTCATAAGCTCAAACATCCAAAAATATAGTGGTAGAAAACTATTTACAATATTATACCCAAATATTAGAAAAAATAATACTCACGCAAGAGGTAGATCTCACCCCATCACAAAACAAAGCAATTTGTCCTCTAATGCAAGAAAAATATCCAAACATAAGTAAAAAGTGACAGAGATTGAGGTAAAGGAATGCTAAACAGTCGCTCAATTTGTCGAGGTATCAATGCTCGGTGCATCATCAACAATACCAGCTCCACTAAAGCCAGCCATCTTTGTGTCTCTCAAGGAAGTCTGGTGGGCAATCTTAAACATTGCATCCATAAGATCAGTGATATCATCATACCGAGCAGCATCATGCTCCCCAAGTTGTTTCTCAACAGTCTCCACCTTTGAAGCCTCAGCTACTATATCCTCCATTTGTGCATCGCCGGTGGTAGTCGGAGGAATCTCACGTGCAGCTGCAGAATCGTTTATCTCGTCTACCTCAAATAAAGAGGTGAAGTGTGTACACTTGATATAGAATACATCATTCCTCAGATCTTCCACTTTTTCTTTCAAAGTCGTAACCAAAAAGGAATCACCATGTTTCCACTCATAGTCTCAACTCTCACGGTCAAATAATCAATATAAATCCTTAAGGGGGTCAGTGCAACAAGGATGGAACTCTGAATCAATCATGGGACTGCAGCCTCTATTTGGGTAGCCCTCACATCAGCTGAATGGGACAGGTGCCCTATCTTCAGGATCATAGATTGAGTTATCCTAGGGCTGGGCAGAAGCATGAGGATCCTAGGAGGAAGAAATACCAGAAAGCCCGTAGTCCTGAGTAGGTAAGGATGCCTCTGCAGGTGTAGAGTCAATGTCCACCTCTGGAGATGTATCTACCAGGGTTGTTGTCCTTTTAACGGTCTCCCCCGTGTGTACTCAGCCTCTATATTCCAAATTTCTATGAAAGATGAAGGAGTGACCTCAATGTCTCTCATCATGTCCATAGAAACTACATTACATTGTCACAAATTCGTGATCAAGAATGGGAAAGAAAGGGACATCTAGCGTTGTTTGACCCTCATGGCCATCTCCTTCTCAATAATAAGTCCCATTTCTATGCTTCTCGGGGATATGATAGATCCAAGGAAGGACGCTTAGGATGGAAGAGCACGGACTCGTCCTGTGATGGCATGATAAATTTGTTTATGAATCCAAACCAATATCGTGCAGCTAAATTCAAATTCTTCTTCTCGATCAGAACACCAACCTCAATCCACCTCAGGGTAGTGTCAGAGATGAGGGGACATAACAATCCCTTAAGCTCATCCAAGGGTGTTGTAGAAGTAGCCAAATTTGGATAAGAAAAGCTTGCCCCTCTATCAAATAACGCATTGATTTGATCACTGATACAATGCACTATTGCCCCCGTACCATTATGGACCCCACCGTTCTGAACTCAATGGCCTTCTTCTTGCCTTTAGGAACCGGATCACCATATTTTGAGTAAAACTACTGCACCATGTAGGTTTGTATGGATCTTAGGGTCTGGTGAACTACTCAAATTGGTGGAAATTGAGGGTGTCCTTCATTGTGGATTATATTCCGATTAAACCCTCCAAGGATAGCAACTTCTCCTCTAAGATCATCCTCAACCCGTTGGCTTTTAATCTATTAAGTATCCTAGGAGGACCAATATGAATTAGTGGCCCTGTCCCAAAGGAGGTGTTGGAGCTGGCATCGTATATGTTGGAGAGGAGGTTGTTGTAGCTCATGCGGAGTCAGGGTGAGACCTAGCACGGATCACAGCTGGCCGAGACTGTAATGGATGGTCCTCACCAAGATTAGAGAATACATCTTGGGAGCCCTCGCTATCAGAGTTATGCTCTGGAACCTCAGATGTTGGCCTTTGGCTTTTTCCCTTTCCTTTCTTAGTACGTTTTTTTCTTCCCTTCATATGAGGATTTGTTTGACCTTCATTTATAATGATCGCCCATGATCTGTTACGGGCTGTCATGTCAAGGTTTGTTCTAACCATGTGCGAAAACATCAAAAAGTGTTAGAAACAATTCAAAAAATTGTAGAAATATAGTTGCACACAATCTCGCCGAATAGGTCGGCGAGTCATCGAATCTCTTTTGAAAGCCATGTAGAGCATGCCGAAAGTATTTTCTCAAATAATCCTAGAAAAATTGGCTTGTCGATCTTTTGAATGGCCTTTCAGTGAATTGCTGACAACATTCAGCGAGCAAGCATAAGCCCACTAAAACTTACAATGCATTTTCGGAGTTAGGATCGCAGAAAGGGCGATTAAGGAAGATAATCGCGAGTCACAGTGGAAACTCAGAGACCTCAGTCTTCTTGAATGAAATTACAGAACCTACCACAAAAATGTAGCATGAAACTAATGGCGATAAGGGGGATTTGACGAACAACTGAGTAGTTTGGCGAACTCGACTCAGCTCACAAAATGGCACAACATGCCTACTTTGAACCATAACTTCCAAATTCAACCCCCAATCCCAAAAACCAAAATCAAGACATGAACCCATACAATTAGACTTGGACCCATTACACTCTATCATCAGGATACTCAAACTTCTCCCGGTTTGCCAATTTTGGCCATTTAATGAATTTTTCCCTTAAGAATGACGTCAACTTCTCTATCATTGGACAAATTATGTCATTTGGCATAAATATGGGTTACTTAGACTTCACCCGACTAGACCCAACAACATTTAAGCACAACCTAACATATTTTGTAAGCATTTAACTTTCGGGAATTTATCAATAAAGGAATTATAGGCATGATATTCAAATTAAAACAACAACACACATGCACAATTATGATTAGAGAGGCTCAACACACAACACTAAGATAAAATCAATTGTAAATGAGTAAAGTTGCAAAATATAAATTCGGGTTTCGGAAAACAAACCTTAGAAGCAGAATAAACAAGTTGAAAATCTAGGCACCAAAGAATCCAACTCCAAACACACAAATGATGACTAATATGCAATAATAATGCAAATATATATAAGGTTATAGTGCTGGTGTGATTTTAGAAAGTTGAAAAGTTATGGAATGTAAAGGATTTTGAACCTTTGAACTTTTGGCCTTTAAAAACCATCCAGTTCATGCCCATTAGGTAACAGAAGTTCTGCTCGCCGATCCACTCATTGACTCCTTGAGTGGGAACTTTCCTTGACACGTTTTACAGGACCTTCAGTTAATGTGGGGGTTCGAACGAGGGACAAAAGAGATATCGCCGACCTGGTCGGCGATTTACCAATTTTCTCCTATGCTCGCTGAGTTTTACAAACTCCAATCTCAAAATCTCTTGAGTCCAATAGCTGTCCATGTAGGACTCACCGACCTCTTTGACTAGTCGCCGACTAGACTTTTGGCTTGCCAATCTCCACCTTACAAACAAATTCCATACTTTCCCTACAATAACCACACCATTATTTCAAAAACAAAAAGATAGCAATAAATCATGGGTTGCCTCCCAAGAAGCGCCTTATTTAACGTCGTTGCACGACGCAAGTCCACACTTAAAACTCATTCTTGGAGTTGGCCATATTATCACTAGGAGACCCCCATTGTTGTCTTGGGTTTGAATGAGATGTGATATGACCCATTTGGGTGTCTAACTTTTGGATAGAGACGGAGTGAGATGTAATAGTTTGGCTAAGGGTTGAGTCATCTTCTTTCATTTCATTAAAAAATTTATCAGACCCCTCAAACATTTTGAGAATATGAGACAACATATCCTCAGACCATCCACCCTCCGAATCTTTTGGCTTTTGACGTTCGTCGGAAGGAACATATCTCTCCTTCTCCCCATACTTCTAGTTGAGATTTCCGATCCCTCCCATCTCTGTCACAATCATTCTAATCATCATCCCTTTTCCAACCTGACTTGGGTAGTTTAAATTATAACCACATCCTTGGTTTTCTAGGAAATTCAAATCTTCATTATATAGTGCTTCGAACATAGATTCTTAAAGATTTACACACCCAACATTAACGGCGTTGAAACTCGGAGCACAATTGGCCATGAAATTTTTAGAAAAAATGTCAAGTTGTGTCATATTCTTGGCCATGTTTTGGTCCCTATCTTAGTCTTTCTCTAGCTGCTCCAGGTCAATTTGAAAGTGAGAGGGGAGACAAGATCCTCACGGGTGCACCAAGCCCCTTTAATTGTGGTCATACTATCCAAGAGTTTGGCTACTATAGCATAAGGTTGTTGCATGAAACCTCCTAGAGAAAGTTTGTCAGCTACACCCTTGTTGACTGAATCAACGCCTCGGTAAAGTAATTGCAGCAAAACTTTGTGGTGCAAACCATGAAGTGTGCATTGCAGAGACAACTTCTTGAATCGAAGCCAAGTCTCATTGATTGGCTCACCCACTAAACGCTTGAATGTTTTGATGTTATCCCTGAAGAGTCATCATCTTCAAGGGAGGGGAAAATTGTACTTAAAATGCGGTGACAAGCTATTCCCACAAAGTGTTTGATTCTCCTGGCAATTAGCCATCCACTTACATGCTTCTCTTATTAAATAAAATTGGAACAATATCAACTGGACCAAATCTTGGGACATGTTACTGAAGGAGAATGGTCCGCAAACATCAGCTAAATTTATAATATGCTCATGGGAATCCTCATGAGCCAACCAACTAAACAACCCTTTCAATTGCAAGAGATGCAATATAGTGCTTGTAATATAGAACACAACATTCCTTTCAATCGAAGGCAAGCGAATGGCACAAATTCATCACATAAGATGAGAGTCATCGACATTAGTCTCATTGATATCGGTGAGGTTGTTGAATTCATATTGGTGGCCCACCTAGCTACCATTACTTCCGTTCACACTCATACTCACTTTTTAAAACAACATTACACAAACCAAAACTGAAATAAGTGGATACAACTATAACTAACAAGAACAAAATTCAACCTGACTAAAGAATCTTAACCAATACAACTCCCCGGCAGCAACGCCGTTTTGATTTCACGTATCAGGACACTTGATCAAATTTTAAGTGTCAACAATCATTAGTTTATATAATAACCCAATTAAATCAGTTAGGGTCAAATCCCACAGGGAGTGGTACGTGCTTAAGATTCAATAGGATAGTGTGAATATTTTCAAGTCAATCAAAGAATAGACATTATCGAATAAAAAGATAGTTTAACTTAGGGGGGGGACATGAATGTCAAATAACAAAGGTGTTTTGATTTAAGATTAACAACTACAGCAGCAACAAACAATAAATTTTAGAAGTAGAATATTGAGGCGGGTTCTTAGGATGTGATTCGATTATAGGCTAATGTAGATAAATGTATAATTGCAAATATTAGAAAACAATTGTATATCGGTGAATAAGCTACATTCTACAGGGAATCAACCTTCTTTCAAACAATCTATCCCGAATCAAGTTGGTTTCTCGCGAACACCAACAAGCAGCAAAATAAGAACAACATACGGTTTATTCCTTTCACTCTATCGAGCTGAATGTGTGGAAAAGGATTTAATATTCACTCTATTGAACTGAAACCATGAAAACCCAATAGCCACAGACAATCAACGAACAATCTTGGTTTTAAAACTTCTATCTTGAGCAAGCTAAAATAAAGAATCTAAAAAAGCAACTTCCAATTTTTCAAAAATAGAAAACTGCATCTCTTCAAAGCTAAGGAAAAATATTATTTTCAATACTCAAAGTTCTAATCAAAATACATCAAAAGTCCCAAAAAATGTATTTATAGTCGCCAAAAATGTGTTGCGAAGAATCACTCGACGAAGTAAGTTAGGCTCGGCGATCCGTCATTTTGTCAATTCTATCGCCTTTTTTCTTTGGCCTTTAAAACCCTCAAATTTTATATCTTTGGTCAATTCAACATTGCATCGCCGTACCACTCAGCGACACACATACTACTTCTTTCTATCGCCAATTTGATTTTCTCCTTCAGGGTTTGGTACACTGAAACTTTAGGTGATGTAATGTCCCTTCGGCGACTCGCCAAAAGGGACTTGGCGATGACCAAGATTTCAATTCTTCGTTCTTTGAGCTTTCTTCATTCCTTTTTACAAACTAGTGTCCATGCTTTGTTCCTCAATTCAAATATCTCAAAATCAAGGATTTTACTTCATTTATTGGCACAAAATAAGCATTTGCGTCACTAAATCATTATAAATAATCCCTAAATGAATCCAAATCTTGGACTCATCAAATCTATTCTAGCAGAAAGAGTCTATCGTGATTGTCTTGTTTTCGTCAATCACAAGAGCACCATGGATGATTTAGTTGAGTTAGACATGATATATTTTAATGTAATTTTGGGTATGGATTGGCTTCATGCCTGTTATGCCTCAGTTGAATATAGAAGTCGAGGTGTCGATTTTCAGTTTAATAATGAGCCAGTCTTAGAGTGGAAAAGTAGTTCAGCAATGCCTAAGAGTTATTTGATTTTGTACCTTAAGGCAAGAAACTTAGTTTTCAAGGGGTGTGTTTATCACTTAGTCCGAGTTAATGACTATAGTTTTGAGATACCTCATATTCAGTCATTTTCAGTAGTAAAAGAGTTTCCAAAAGTCTTCCCTCTTAAGAGAGAGATAGACTTAGGTATAGATGTTCATCGAGATAATCGTCCTATATATATTCCACCATATAGAATGGCACAAGCAGTGTTGAAAGAGCTTAAAGAATAGTTGAAAGATCTCGTTGATAAGGGTTTTATTCGATCAAGTGTCAGCTTGGGACACTCTGGTCTTATTTGCAAAGAACAAAGATGGTTTGTTTAGGATGTGTATAGATTACCGTCAGTTGAACAAGGTTACCATGAAGACTAAGTACCCTCTTCCAAGAATAGAAGATCTTTTTTATCAACTTTAGGGTGCTACTTATTTCTCTAAGATAAACTTCAGACCAAGCTACCATTAGTTAGGAGTAAGGGAATTTGATATTCCAAAGACAACATTATGGTCATTATGAGTTCGTAGTTATGTTCTTTGGTTTGACCAATTCACCTCCAGCATTCATGTGCCTTATGAATAGAGTATTCAAACTTTATTTATATATGTTTGTTGTCATCTTTATTGATGAAATATTAACCTATACGTGGATGAAGAAGATTATGCTAGTTATCTCATTATAGTTCTCCAGGCTCTAAAAGACAAAGAGTTTTATGACATGTTCTATGAGTGTATGTTTTGGATTAAGTCTGTGGGCCACATTGATTCTATAGAGGGAATAAAATTTGATACTCACAAATTGAGGCAGTTCAGAATTGTCCTAGACCCACGTTTTCAACTATTTGTAGGAGTTTATTGGGTGTGACTGGCTATTATAGAAGGTTCTTAGAGGGTTTCTCATCTATATCGTCCCCGTTGACCAAGTTAACTCAGAAAATAGTGAAATTTTAATTGTCTAAACCTTGTGAGAAAATCTTTCAGGAGTTGAAAAATAGGTTGACTATTGCCCTAGTGTTAACCTTACCTAAAGGTACCGAAGGTTTTGTTGTTTATTTTTTTATGCTTCTAGAGTTAGTTTGGGTCGTACGTTGATGCAAAATGGAAAAGTTATAGCTTATGCCTCCAGACAGTTAAAAGTTCATGAGAAGAATTACCCAACCCATGACTTAGAGATGGTTGTTGTAGTATTTACTTTAAAATCTGGCGCCATTATCTTTATGATGTTAATGTGGATGTTTTTATTGATAAAAAAAGTCTTCACTACGTGTTAAATCAGAAAAAGCTTAATCTTAGACAAATGAGGTGCTTAGAATTACTCAAGTATTATGAAATGAGTATTCTTTATCACCCAAGTAAGGCTAATGTTTTTGTTGACTCCTTTAGTAGGTATGGGTAGTCCCCCCCTATTTGAGGAAGATAAGAAAGAGCTAGCAAGAGATGTTCATATACTTGCACGAATAGGAATTCAATTAATGGATTCCACAAAAGAAGTAGTAGTGGTGATTAATGGTGCTGAATCATTATTAGTGTCATAAGTGAAAGAGAAGGAAGACCAAGACCCTATTTTTCTTGAATTGAAGGCAAATGTTCATAAGCAAAATGTGTTGGATTTTGAACAAGGGAGATATAGTGTTTTGAGGTATCAAGGTATATTGTGTGACTAATTTCAAGGGTAATTCAGATGATCACCTATCTCTTATTGAGTTTGCTTACAACAATAGTTACCACTCTAGCATCCAGAAGGCTCCTTATAAAGCTCTTTATGGGAGAAGATGTAGATCTCCTATGGGATGATTTGAAGTTGGCGAAACTGGGTTGATACGTCCAAACATAGTTCATCAATATATAGAGAAGGTGAAAAGTTATTCAAGACATATTCAAAACATCTAACAGTCATCACAAATCCTATAATGATATAAAGAGAAGAGACCTAGAGTTTGAAGTAGATTATTGGTTATACTTGAAAGTTTCACCCATGAAGGGTGTTATAAGATTAGGTAAGAAGGGAAAACTTAGTCCCACAGTATATTGGTCTTTACAAAATATCCAAGAGGATTGTCAATGTCGCTTATGAGTTGGATCTACGCCAACAGTTCGCAGAGGTTCATATGGCATTTCACATTTCCAAGTTGAAGAAGTGCATGAGAGATCCTTTACTTATCATAACAACTAAAGATATTTTTATCTGGGATAGCTTTTCTCATGAGGAGATTCCTGTTCATAATATAGATCACCAAATTTGCATGTTGAGAACAAAAGAGGTAGCATTTGTCAATATCCTTTGGAGGGCCAAATTTGTTGAGGAAGCTACTTCATAAGCTGAGGAGGATATGAAGAAGTGATACCCACATATCTTCGAATCTGTTGAAGTTCCAACTTAAGGTACTGATCTTTTTCTTGGAATTATATTTGTAAGTCGGCATAATATAACTGCATTGTGTTTGTTGGGTGTTGGAGCTGAAATATAGATGTTACACCCTTAGCCTACTAAGAGTAATGTCATTCCAGGACGACTGTTTCCAAGGGAGAGATATTTTAACATCTCTCTGATCAAAGGAACTACAAAGAAGTTAAAAACTGGAAATAGTCTTCTTGGAAAGAATAAAATCTGGAAAATTTGTTAAGTATGTCAAGTTGAGTTTTTTGGTCAACTTAAAACGACCATAACTCCTAGCTCAGAATGAGTTAGGTGTTTTTCAAGATATTGTAGGAAAGATCTTGGAATTATCTTTCCATTATCATCAAATTTGCGGGATCCTAGTTCGTATGAGTGTGATATGGCCATTGGATGTTGGGTTGTTCAATTAAGGAAAGTCTAATCCGAGTTTTAGAAGGGCATTATGGTCTTTTCTACCCCATGACATAATTTTGTTTTTATAATTAATAGGGGTCTAACAAATAGGATTCAGTTTACACTTTTAGAATATTTCTTAGGGTTTTAGACGAGAGAATAGAACAAGAGAGTAGAGGAGAAGAATTAACAATTATCAAATTCTCGAAGCTAAGATCGTGGATTTCGCCAAGGATTCTATCCTACGAGGTATGTCAGTTCACACAACGTTGAATTTGTTCACCCACTCACCAAACATGTTTAATTCAGCGTGAATTCGTACTAAAACTTGAAAGTTTGAATGTTCTTGATGTGTTTTCTTTAATGTACTTTCGTTCTTGAATTTGGGATAAGATTAAGGAGTTCTTGAGAGTTTAAGGTGAATTGTTAGATTAGCTTTGAGTTAGATTCTTGTGTACATTCACTGGGTATCTGAATCTAAAGGGAGTTTGAGAAAAATACCGAGTTTAGGTTAACTGGGGTTAGAAAATGAAGAAGGAAAAAATCTGACATGTTCCTCGGTATTAACAAAAATTTCTCCGCATCGTGGAGTGTTCAGGGACCATTTTCCCTCAAAATTTATTTTGCGACCAAATATATATGTCTCTTGCGTCGCAAGCTTGTTTCCAGATAGTCATATCTTCATCTTTTCTCAAGCTTAACTAATTAAGAGTAAAGTCAAGAGAAGTTACGAGGCAAGTCAAGAGAAGATCATAGATCTTTTCTCCTCCTTTAATCCATAATTCAATTCAAGGGAAGTTAAGAGTCTAGTCAAGAGAAGTTCATTGAGTTTTCCAAAATTCTTTTACAAATGTATTAATTTTTTTTTAAGACTTGAGTTTTGAGTTGAGTTAAGAATAATGTTGAAGTGCATTTTTTCAAAAGAGTATATCGAGACTATGTATTCCCAAAGAGTAAAATGTTTTCACATTTAAAGAACAAAGGAAACCTTGATTTCCAAAATAGACTTTGAGCTAGTTTTTAGTTAAAGAGTAAATGTTTTTCATATTTAAAAAAGAAAGGAAACCTTGATTTCCAAAAGAGCCTTAGAGCTATTTTTCATTTAACATGTAAATGTATTCACATTTGAGCATGAAAGGGAACATTGATTCCAAGAGAGATTTTAAAGCTAAGTTTTGAGTAATTATCTCAAACAAAATAAATACGTTATGTTTTTGAACATATGAGCTGAGTATTTTGGGAGTAATATTGAGCAATGATATGAGGGAGAGTTCAGATAACTCATAGACCCCATAAACCATGTAGCAATCATGGGTAGTAAAATATCATACTTTTTAGATGATTTCTTAAGTGATCTTTAGAATATACTAGTGGATCCACTTAGATAAGGCATCATATATGACGAAAAAGTATAGGAATGTTCTGGCAGTGTGGGCAAGACAGTGAATCGCCACTTAGGCTCATAGTGGTGGTTGTCAGTTAGAGAAACTCTCAGAGAAACTATATTACTTTACTATATGATTAAGGTGGAGTTTGTTATTGCATTTATTTAACAAACTGAGTTGCTTTCTACTGTTTTAAAAGCTTTATATATAATGCATTTGTTTTTACTGCTTTATATTGATTTAAGTTGTTCATTAGTTGAGTAAAGACAAGGTAAGTGTTTCTTTCAGAGTCCTTTCAAGCTTATGTTATGTTTAGTTTTCACGTCGCATACTTGTACATTCAATGTACTGATGCCAATTGTTTTGCATCTTATTATGATGTGGATACAGGTAACCAGGATCAACATCCAGCGCTTCATCAATCCAATTGATCATCTAGAATCTTGTGGTAAGACTTTTTGCTTTCCAGAGGATGCCTATTTATATTTCTTTAGTAGTTTTAAGTTGTTAAGAGGATCGGGTTTGTTGTCCCGACATCTATCTTTATTATTAGAGGCTTCATAAATAGACAATTAGTTAGTTCATTTGTTTTACCTTGTCATTGCCTTATTTTCATATTTGAGTTGCCACTTTGGCTATGTCAAATGTTTATTTCTAAAACATTATGTGTTTAAGTTGAGACAGTTGAGTTATCTTGCGTTTGAGTTCTTTTGTTAATGCTTAAAGTCTTCGGCTGAGTAAGTAGCCAGTGCAAGGGTTCGCTTGGGGCAAGCAATGGTTCTCGTGTTCCAGCCTATCCTAGGATGTAGAATCGAGGCGTGACAGTTTTGATTTAGGATTTTATCATGGTTATGTGAGAAAGGATTCATCTTGATATTTGTGTCAAATACCTAGATAACATATTGCAGACTTGGGTACGATCCACTTTGGTTGTTGTTGGGAATCTCTTTTGTTGTTAGTTAAGTTTACATACAACAATATTTATCAATAGAGTATTGAGATGACTTAATTCAGGCATTGTATGGGAGGATGTGTAGGTATTGAATTGGTTGGTTTCATGGAGAAGATTATATCATAAAGTGAGATTCAGTTTTGTTAAACAAGATCTTCTGTATGAGGAAGAACCGGTTGAAATTCTTGATCGTGATGTTCGGAAGCTAAGTACATGCAAGAAAAGTATTCCCATTTGTTTAGCGATTTAGAAACTAATTTACCCTTACTTTAGCCCATCTTTCATATTTGATCACTCGGGAATGAGTGATGGGTAAATTGGGATGTATTATAATGACCTGATTCCGTCGTTATCCAAAAGCCAATGGGGAAAGAATTGGGGGTACAAAGTTTTTTGGTAGTTACTTGGAATTACCTAGTTTAGATTTCAATGAAATCATACTTATTGTGTTCTATGGAAATCTAGTAATAAATGAGATATTTATTAATGACTTTGATTACATGGGTGGATAGCTAAGACATTAAGGAACCCGTACAAATTTATAGAATTGAATTCGCATGAGTAGAACTCCCAAAGCTGATCTTAGCGTGAATGGGTATTTTTTGAGCTTCATGGGATGATTGTGTGTTGTGAAATGGGGGTTTGAAATTATGGCGGGATCTTCCCGCTAGCGAGGGGACGTTGTAGCGGGGTGAGGACCGTTATAGCGTGACAGACACATCTTAAGTCTGAAACAAGACCCTAAAAGCAAATTGTTTTTGCATTTTTAGACTTTGAGAGCTAAGAAAGACCTTAGGCGAGTTCTTGAAAATTTTTCACCATTCTTGAAGCTAAATGTATGATTTTCACTCCCCAAATCTATTTTTTGATCGTAGAATGTACATTCATGGATAATATCAATGGGGAAAGATTTGATCTGGGAATTGTGGTGGAAAAAAATCCTAATCTGGGTATGGGGATCAAGGGTTTGATCTAGGGTTTATATTATTATTATAATCTAGATAATTAGACATTTGATTGTTGATCCTTGTGTATTAAATGTTGTTTGTACACCTAGAACAAGCGAAAAGATTCCAGGAAGGGAAGATTCAAGTGCCTGAGGGGATTCAATCTTGAATTCGAGGTAGGAGATGGTTGTTATATTCATGTTTTGCGTGATGAATGTTAGTAATTTCTTCATGGTAATGCATATTTGTATGTCAATGAACTCTATTGATCACACCTAATTTAATTGAGTATGAACGAATGAATGTATTTACCATCAAGTTGAGCTTGCGATTGTATACCCTAGCTATAATAGGATAACTTTTTTTGAAAATTATAAGGGATGTGGCTGAGGTGTTTGAAAAAAACTACAACATAAAAGACAGATTCCTTCATCAGAAACCTTCGTGTTTGGTAAGCTATGAATCATGTTTTACTATATTTTATATATTTATTCCAATTTTTATCATTTCCATTCCCTTTGTATGATCTGAACTTCAATCTCTAATTGTATCAATCTTCTTCTATTTAAATACATTGTTTAGTAGTTATTATCCTTTTTGGTGTATGTCTGTGTTCGTTAATAGAAGTTTGTAGTAATTGCTTTCATTAGTCCCGAAAACCGACAAACATGAGGTGTTGCTTCTTTTCTAAGCTACTGTCCTATCCCTGGTAACTGGATGAAGAATTTCTTCTATTTCAATACTTTTTTAGTAGTTATTATACTTTTTGGTGTATGTCTATGTTCGTTAATAGAAGTTTGTAGTAATTGCTTTCATTATTCCCAAAAACCTACAAACATGAGGTGTTGCTTCTGTTCTAAGCTACAGTCCTATCCCTGGTAACTGGATGTAGGTTAAGGCAATACTCTGGATCCTCCATACTTACAGAATAAATGGATTAAATATGTTCTTAATTTTCTATGTTAGGACAGGGGTGTAAGCCATAAGATAAGGTTACCCTATCATTAAGGAATAAGAGGCAAAGTTTCCAAACTATCTTGATCAATTTATCGAGGCGTTAGATATCCAGTATGGATCAAAGAATTTATCATACTATTGAGCCCATCGTTTTGTCAACAAATATCATCTTTGATAAGTGATCATTCCTTCCTTGCCGAGCCGCCTCTGTTTGCCATTCTTCCCCATTTCGAATAAGTGATTGCGCCTGGCTTGTATTTTCTTTTATAACAACTTCATCGACTTACAAAACTAGGAGACTAAGCATGCAAGTCCAACTGGTGTGATCATTCTTATCGTCTTTATTTTTATCGTTGCAAAATTTAATAGAGTATGCATATGTGGTTTCTCTATTGAAGGATGTTTGATGTTCACCACTTGTTTAAAAAATATCTTATCTAGAAATGTTATATTTTTTTTTACATTGTTAAGTAAAATTTGAAATTGGAAAAGCAAGGAATTGTTTGATTCCATTAGTGTTTGATATTATTCATCGGCATTTGTTAGGATATGCCTAATGTGCCATACACTGTTTTGGGAGATTAAATTTTGGAGTAACTCAAAATAGGAAAAGCAAGAAATCGTTCGATTCCATTTGTGTTTGACAATATCCATCGACATTCGCTCCGATATACCTAATATGGCATCACTAGTTTGGGAGATCAAACTAAAAATTACTCGAAGCACGAAAACCAAGATTTTGTACATGGATATGGTACATGTTGCATATACAAGATCCCCCAAACAATAAAAAGATGATAAAAAAGATTGTGAACAAGATACATGTGTATGCTTTTGACTGTCTCATTAGTAGAATTGAATGGACTATTCCTAAATCAACCTTAGCAATTATTTTAACCTTACTTTGAAAACTAATATTTTCTGTTCTACATGCCCGTGGGTCTTATTTTTCTTTATTGTCCCCCTTGGAAAAAACACTATGTCTAGAAACTCTAGATCATTAGCACCTGATAAAGCTTTCTGTAACACATATGAACAATGTATTGCTTAGTTTTTTTCTTCAATAGCCTAATGAATAAATATAATGATGAACTTCATTCCATTGTGCTCCGAGGTATTGTATTGATATGGAGATTGGTGTATAATCATCCAGCAAATATGGTTTTGGCCTTAGTCTCAGATGGTATTCATCTACTCTGAAAATGGTCGAAGAATGATTCTAATTTGATTAGCCAGGTAAGGGATTTTTAAGAAAAGGGTTTATATATCTATTGTGGGAAACTTCTATTGGCTATAAGAAAATGTCTTATAAGTTTACGTTTGGCGGCTGACCAACATGTGCATGTTATAACTATGTCAATCACAAAGTGGGGTGTTGTTGACCAACAATCTACCTAGAAGTGTTGTAAGAGCATTTTCACCTTGCGTAGCTTTCACAAAGTGCAGTGTTGTTGACCAACGTGTTCTTTAATTTGTTCTTTCTATTTTATTGTAAAAGTGGAAGTGTATGAAGAATGACTTTTCCCTTGCGGTTAATACATTTTCTCCCGTGAAATTATAGGTGCTTAGATGGTTCTTGGTTCTCACCAAGGCTAATGATTACATCTCTTATGTGTTACTTCCTAGTGAGGTGACTATTTGGAGTAGAAACATGCTCAACAAGTATAATGGCTAAAACATTTACATTCTGGTTTATATGCTTCTATAACAGGAGAAGAGGATTTGTGGAAGAGTCTAAAGCAATATACATGTTAATGCAAATATATATGAAGAAATCGATACTAAAAAATTGCAAAAAAGAGACAGATTAAAGCGATGCAGTCTGCCACTATTTTGGCCAAAAGCGATAAAAACGTGGCGCAATCACTTTCGTCGCTTTTTGACTCGACACTTTTCCAAAAGCCACAGAGTGTGTCACAGTTTGATTTTGTTTCAAAAGCGACTGACTCTATCAAACAATTTTAATTCTCATTTTTTTTAATTTCCTAAAGGAGACGTAGTCCGTCGCTTTTGTTGAAATTTTATTTTTGAAAATCCCAAGAGAGCGACGGACAAAACGACCATGTTTGTCGCTTTTCTGGAATTTATTTTTTGGAAAATTCAGAAAAGCGACGGAATTTATTTGTATTTCCTTTTTGGGTTGTTCATTGTAAAACGTGTCATTAGACTACTTTTAAGTGTGAGACGCCTATTTTACTTCATTAGGTTGTCTGTCCAAAAAATGTGACATGTCTTTTGTCTCTAGACTTTGAATATCACAAGGAATATCATTTTCCTATTTCATCATTTTAATATTGTAAATTTTCTACTGATGATTTTGTCTCATATTGTTTGCGACATTCATCATCTACATGATTGAAACTATATTTGACATGATTCCTGGATCAACAAGATATGTAGGTGCCACGACGGCTCGGTCATATACCCAGTATGATTTTTCTTTCTCCTTGTAATAAACACTACGATAGAATTTTTATGAATATCTCAAAAATTCACAATAAAGGTGTTGTCTCCATCAAGTCAAGATTGGAGATCATTTTGAGATTTGCCAAAAGTTATAACTTCCAATAAATACTGTGAGAAGCTTGATAGCCAACTTCAAATAATCCTTCGGCGCTTGAAGCTCAAAATCAACTTGCAAATCATCAACGTTGTCATGGCAAGCCAACAACTGCTCGTACAAATCTCCATTAAGACTTGAGTCACAATAAACACAAAGTGGTCAAGAGTAACGTGTTGACTGCTAACATCTGTCAAAACGGTCAAGCTTTTGTACACATTCTCCTTTAAAGAATATTTTCTTAAGGTTTCTTGACTAAGTCTCTAGATAAGGCGAAATTGTTTCTACTAATTGTTTCTTTTCAAATACATGAACATATGAAAGAATTAAGGCGGTGACACTTTCAATACAATTATTGAGCCATCCACCTCTTTACACTGGACAATCACCGAGTAATCACCTCGTTACAATGGACAATTATATAGTCATCCACCTCGTTGCAGTAGACAATCATCGAGTCATCCACCTCGTTACAATTGGACAATCACCTGTTACAGTTGGACAATCACTAAGTCATTCAGCTCCTTATAGTGAAAAATCATTGGGTCATTCATCATTTGCATCTTTCATTTTTCGAGAGAGCCATTGCATTTTTTAAAATTTATCGAGAGGGTCATTGAATCTTTCATTTGTGAAGAGGGTCATTGCATCTTTCATTTGTCAAGAGGGTTATTGCATTTTTCATTGTCAAGAGGGTCATTGCATATTCATTCGCCTAGAAGGTGATTGCACTTAAGTCACATCTATTCGGAGGTGAAGGATGTGCACCTTATCTATTCAATGTTCATGTCAAAGAAAACTTGTGTTGAAAGATATTTGCATTTAAGTCGCATCTATTCGGAGGTGAAGAATGTGCACCTTATCTATTCAATGTTCAAGTCAAAAGAAACTTGCGTTGAAAGACATTTGCATTTAAGTCACATTTATTCGGGGTGAAGGATGTGCACCCTATCTATTCCGCGTTCAAGTCGGAGGAGACTTGGATTGAAAGAATTTTTATTCGTCCTACCGATGGACATACATTCAAAATCCTAACGATGGATTGTTTTTTTTCATTCGTTCAACCTATTGACATACATATAAAATCCTACCGATGGATTATTTTTTTTCATTCATCCTACCGATGGACATACATCCAAAATCCTATCGATGGATCATCTTTTCATTCATCCTACCGATGGTCATATATTCGAAATCCTACCAATGGATCGTCTTGTTTTGTTCTTCCTACCGATGGACATATATTCATATCCTACTGATGGATCTTTTCGTTCGTCCTATCGATGGACATGCATTATATCCTACCAATTGATCTTCTTCATTCGTCCTACCTATGCACATACATTCATATCCTACCAGTGGATCATTTTCATTCGTCCTACTGATGGACATGCATTTAGATATTATCGATGCATCATTTTCATTCATCCTACCGATGGACATTCATTTTTATCATACCAATGGATCATCTTCATTTGTCGTACCATAAGAGATGCTATCTTTTCCCTGAAATTTTGTCTCTACTAATGAGTTTCATCTTTATTTTTTTTCGAGAACATCCAAGATGATGCATTCTCAATTAAGTCATAGGTGATGATTATGTCAACAAAGACACGGAAAAACGTGCAACCTTTTGGGAGTAAGTCCGGGATCGAATTCTACCACATTCCAACCACACTTTTATATAAAGGTCATGTGTTCGGCCAAAATCGGATTTGTCAATTTTCGTTGTCCACAATTTCTTTCATACATCATATCCAACAAAAGGGACAGTTGTTGATCCCAAGCCCACAAAATTTAAGTTCTTTACATAATTATTTTTTCTCTTTAGGTTTTACTAGGTCAAGAAATAAGGTTGAGTGATGAATAATTTTTTAGGGTATAACTTTTCAGATATTTGAGGGTTAGAAGGACTTCTTTGAGTGTCCATATCTTTTGGCGAAAGCTTTGCCAAAATCCGGCAAACCACACCCAAAACCCCTTCAATTTTCTCTGTCCAAATGACCCATTTTCTCCAGCAAAATGTCACGACCGGAGTCTAGACCTCAGACGAGACCGGCGTCGTTGACCTCTCAGAGGTCGCAGACAAGACTACATACGTCATGGTTACTTCATCTAAGTTAATTTTAGCGAAAAATTTAAACTTTTTGTTACTTAACATTCATATAAGACATTCTACTTAAACTCATAAACGTTCACAATCAACCATCTAATATTAAGATCATCAAATGAAAGAAATAGTTCAATACTGCATTAAGTGTATACTTGCCAAAATGGCACCAATACAATGTCTGAAATAAGATGAGAAAGAAACGCTTGTGGAACATACTCCATTAAATCAAAACCTATATCTAAGCTAGAATATAATGGGCAAGCTTCCTCGAAAGCATGAGGGCTTACCAAGTCCGGATGAATGGTCCACGTCCGGATAGCTTCAGCGTCGACCTGTAAGTTCTAACGTCCACCTGTTCCTGCACCTAAAAATGTAGAGTTGTATGGGATTAGTACACACTTGTACTAAGTATGGTTATATGCAAGCAGACACCAAGGACATGCATGATTAAGAAGAGCTCTTTTCTAACGATATGAATTATGGAAAGTCAAGTCAGTGGACTTGCCAAATTTGGATCAGGAAAGTCATGCCATGAGAGTAACATGCATCATCATACTTATCATATTGCAAACAGCACATAACATATTGCACATATCATATCACATAGTTCATATCATACTTTCATATGCCATGAGACCTCGGAATCATGGACATGACATTAGTACTTCCCAAAATGAGGGCTTAACATATGGGACCTCAACTAGGGAGCCTTCTTTAGCAAACACAGAGTCTGCTTCATTCATTCATACGTACTTCATTTTCATTCTTTCATATACTAGTGCAACCACCAGTCATACCTAGGATGTAGTTTAAGACTCTCATCGGGTTCGCTGTGCAATGACCAAGAATAACCTAGTGTCATTACTTAAGTCTAGCTCACCTCTTGATTATCCTATCCTAACACCTTTGGTATCGTTCATTTCATTATGTGTATTCATTGAGGCTGGCCTCGTTCTTTCTTTGGGAACTTTAACCTTAACTGACTTAGATAATGTGAGCATCATGAAATCCAGTGTATAACCCCACACCAAAAAGAGGTGGAATCACCGGCCAAAGTGAACCAAAATATGCTAGCGTATATAGGGAATTGAACCCTGCTAGATCCCTATATTGGCAGTATAGGTTCAAAGACTACGAGATATAAGGAGACCCATACCCGGCATGCCGGATAGTCTCATCTCATGAGATTTACGTGAACCTCCGCCCTTCCCGAAGGAAGGCATCACCACTCATAGCTAGCCTATTGGTGCTTAGTATAAAATTCTATTACATTCAACTCATACATCATGGAAGTTGGATTCTAGCATGAGGACATCATAGCTCATTAGATGATTTCTCATCTCATCATTAGTATTAAGTATGCATTAACTTCAATACTTTTCTTAGAGTGTTCATAGAGACTGGTCTCTTCATTAACTTTACACTCTCATAGGTGAGTACGTTCGGTAACATTTACTTAGGCTCATTTGAGATTTCTCTCATCTTTCACATTGGCCTCTTATCATGTTGTCACCACATTCTTTAACTTTAGCACATTTACTTTTCATAATTACTCACCATTTTCACGTGAATATTCATTTCATCATATGCCAATGCACTTGGCCATTTAGTGTGTTTCACACTCTTACTTAACCCTTCTAGGGTTACATCATTTCATCACATACATCTTAAGCTCACTTACTTTTAAACGTATGCTAGAGTTATGAGTCCACACATACAAGCCATGAGGCTTTATTCATAGTTTGTCGAAGTTATTCATGTTTACCCAAGATTATGTGGTACAATACTTATGCATCTTGGAGATATACCAAGATCTTGATTTCGATCTTTAGAGGCAGCATTCATTAAATATTTACTTACGTATGAATTATGTGTCAATATGGAATTGGGTAAGGGAACCCGATTTCGAATCCCTTGAACAACACTTAATCTTATTTTAAACTTGATAATTGCATTTTTCAGATTTGGTGGACCCTAGTTCGATCCCCATCAGCCCCATAATATTTCCTTTCTTTTTTTTCTCTGAACTCTCTCATCTATTCAAGAGGTTGGGGGTTCAATCCCCACTCTCCACATTTATTTTTCTCCATTATTTTTCTCCTAACTCTCTCATCCATTCAAGAGGTTGAGGGTTCAATCCCCACTCTCCACATTTATTTTTCTCCTAACTCTCTCATCCATTCAAGAGGTTGGGGGTTCAATCTCCACTCTCCACATTTATTTTTTCTTTCATTTTTTTTCATGAAACTTTTATGTAATTTACATTTGGTGAGGTCATGGTTCAATTCCCACTGACCTCACAATTTTTAAAATTTGTTAAAAATTAGTCATTTTGGCCGAGACTACAAATTTCCAGCAAGCTGGAAATTTGGTCTCTTCCAATCCATTTTTCTCTCATTCTTTTGTTGATTTTTTTGGTAGCATTTTGAGTGAAATTCAGTCAGCCACCTTAATCTTTTATGAACATCACGTTTTTAGCATTTTTACACACGCAAAACCCAATATTTAACATACAAATTTCAGGAAGCAAACATAGTCAAATTTTCAGCACACACATGCTCAAAATAGTCAACTTAATACATTTTTTCGGAATTTATTTTTCATCCTTTACATGATTTCCTACCACACATTCAACACATAATCACAACCATACCTAACATTTATCTACCAGAAGACATACCAACACATGCTTTGAATCGTTCAGAGGATCTAATGACTGGGGCATGCAACTGGGACAACCTTAGTCTTTCAATCGTGATTTAAACTGAACCTTAAGGGTCTCTTGGGAAAGGGACCAAGAGAGAAGAAAACCAATACCTTAATGTCATTCAAAACTTGTTTAAATGCTGCCAATTTACCATGAAACCAAGCCTCACCACCGAAACTTCAAGCACAATCCCGTCAAGAACTTGTTGATTTTCATTTTTAGCTTAGTTTTTCATTTGAGTTTTTGTGTGTAAGTTCTTCAAGAGTGAAGAACTATTATTTTCAGTTATTTTAATGATAAAAAACATGAGAATGAGAGTGAGATACGTGAGAATGAGAGGATTAGGATTATGATTAGGATTAGGACAGTTAGGTGGAGACTAAGTAAAACTAGGACTCGTCATTATTTATTAATTTTATTATTTTTTTTTAAATTAAAAATCTTATTTTTCCCTTACTTAAATCAGCTTTTTAAATATAAATTAATTCAACTAATTCTCTTAATAAAATTAAATCAATTTCATTCTTGCTTCCACCAAGGCTCAAACTCGGGTGAAGCTAGATTTTTCTTAAAGGGTCAAATTCGGCAACCTCTACCCGAATTGCCCCTCCACCATATTAATTAATTAATTAATTAATTAAATATTTAGGGTAATTACAATACTACCCTTAGCCTGGAAAAGACCATTTTACCCCTAGACCCTCCAAATTTAAGATTACCCCTTTTTAAGTCTGGTTAAGACTCATCCGGGTAAATCTTCATATTCGGGTGCCCCATGGCTGGACCCAACCTTTCCTAGCTCAACTAACTCACCAAGTTAGTTGGCTTGGTTGTTGTAAAGGTTCAGAGGTCTAGTTCTACGCGCATCAGTCCGTGTGAACCCGATCTAATCTAGGCATTCTAGATACATTAGACATTACTTAGCATAGTCATTTTTAGGGTTGTTACATTATCCCCTCCTTAGGAACATTCGTCCCCGAATGTTACTACACATCATTTTAAAAGAGGGTGATTTTCGAAGATATCTTAACATACTTAAGACATTACGCTTTGTGAATTTCTATTTCACACTTACTCTGGATAATGCATATTACTCAAGCTTATCTGAAGCTTCGTATTTGAAATTGAAGAACTTCCTTCTCAATCGCACTTAACTTGATGCACCTCACAACTCATGCAACACAAAAATCATGTCCACGCTATACAAAAGCAGCAACATGACATGCAAACATGAATTCATTTTAACTCACATAGTGCAATTATTACTCATACGATTATGGACTTACAACAACAAGTCGACTATTGCACTAAAACTTAGAGTTTCTTAAACAAAACCAGCCTTAGGAGGAGTATATCTAACCCCTTAGATAACATCTTGTTGGCCTTAAGATTTGAAATTATATGGCTTTGTTGGATTGATCCACGCCCTTCCCATTTATACCCTATCTCATTTGGCAACTGAAACCTCACTACACTGGTTTGATAGTCTATGGTAGCATAACACTTATGGATAAAATCCATACCTAAGCTATTCAATGCCTTTTATTGGTGAATATCTGATTCACATATTAGTAGGTTGGTGCGTATCCTTGAAACCTACTAGCAGCTTCGCATTAATAGACTAAGGAACTCCTTCCTAAACTAGTCTCATCAAAGCATACAACATAATTAAATACATAAGTCACATAAGTCAGCAACCAACATGATGACTCCAATATATTAACTTCATACTAGTGCATAAAATCATACACATGAAAAACTAATTTAGGCTACGAACCTGAGACATCACCAGAGGTGTCTTCTTCTACACCTCCAGACTTCAGTGCGAAGAATCGTTGCCTCCTTGGAGCCTCTTCACCCTGACCATTCGACTGAACTTTCTTCTTCCCTTTTTCTCGACCTTTCATATACGGACAATCCTTCATCATGTGACCCGGTTTTCCATAACTATAACAAGCGTTAGAGCCCCTCCTTCACTCTCCTCCATGAAGTTTGTCACACTTCCTACAAGGTGGCCTCTCCTGAGGTGTATCTACTTCACTGCTTCTCTTAACTCTGGGCTCCTAATCCCTTTCATAGCGACCGTTGGATGAACTTGACTCCCCTTGGTGGGAGAGTCCCTTCTTAAACCTGGACTTATCCCTGATTTCAGTACTACTCTTCCTTGAAAATATCTTGTCAGCTTGCCTTGACCTGTTCCCTGCCCTAGTATGCTTCCTCTTCCTGCATTCCTCCACTTGTTGGACATGGACCATAAGCCTGGAAAGGCCCATACTGGCATGCAGCATAGCTGCCCTACACTCCTCCTCGAGATTCTTAGCAATCTTAGATCCAGTGTAAACGGGAGGATTCATCCTTGTGAAGTCCCTTAACCTGCTAGCCATGGTGCTGGCATGTGGGTTCTTCCTGGGAACACCTTGTTGCTCCGCCTTCGTTTCTCCTCGTATTCATCTTTCTGAATCTCAAGAGTTGATGTTAGATACGCTCTTAACATTAAGAAACAGACATTAGAGAAGTCACGATAAGATCAAAAGAAGGGAACTTTCCTACGCATCATATAGTCTCTAATTCAGGATAGTGGTGCATTTCACTACCATGACTTAGAAACTACTCAATGTGGTTGATGTGAACATATTATCCTCGGAATTTAACCTAGTAAACTGATAACAACTTTGTCATGACCGGATTCTAGACCCCAGACGAGACCGGCGTCGTTGACCTTTCAGAGGTCGCAGACAAGCCTACATACGTCATTGTTACTTCATTTAGTTAATTTTAGCGGAAAATTTGAACTTTATGTTACTTAACATTCATATAAGACATTCTACTTAAACTCATAAATGTTCACAATCAACCATCTAATATTAAAATCATCAATGAAAGAAATAGTTGAATACTGTATTAAGTGTATACTTGCCAAAATGGCACCAATACAATGTCTGAAATAACATGAGAAAGAAATGCTAGTGGAACATACTCCACTAAAGCAAAGCCTATATCTAAGCTAGAATTTAATGGGCGAGCATCATCGAAAGCATGAGGGCCTACCAAGTCCGGAAGAATGCTCCACGTCCGGATAGCTTCAGCGTCGACCTGTAAGCTCTAACGTCAACCTGTGCCTGCACCTAAAAATGTAGAGTTGTATGGGATTAGTACACACTTGTACTAAGTATGGGTATATGCAAGCACACACCAAGGGCATGCATGATTAAGAAGAGCTCTTTCCTAACGATATAAATTATGGAAAGTCAAGTCAGTGGACTTGCCAAATTCGGATTAGGAAAGTCATGCCATGAGAGTAACATGCATCATCATACTTGACATTTTGCAAACAGCACATAACATATTGCACATATCATATCACATAGTTCATATCATTCTTTCATATGCCATGAGACCTTGGAATCATGGACTTGACATTAGGACTTCCCAAAATGAAAGCTCAACATATGGGACCTCAACTAGGGAGCCTTCTTTAGCAAACACAGAGTCTGCTTCATTCATTCATACGTACTTCATTTTCATTCTTTCATATACTAGTGCAACCACCAGTCATACCTAGGATGTTATTTAAGACTCTCATCGGGTTCGCTGTGCAATGACCAAGAATAACCTAGTGTCATTACAAAAGTCTAGCTCACCTATTGATTATCCTATCCTAACACCTTTGGTATCGTTCATTTCATTATGTGTATTCTTTGAGGCTGAACTCATTCTTTCATTGGGAACTTTAACCTTTACCGACATAGATCATGTGAGCATCATGAAATCCATTGTATAACCCCACACCGAAAAGAGGTGGAATCACCGGCCAAAGTGAACCAAAACATGCTAGCGTATATAGGGAATTGAACCCTGCTAGATCCATATATTGGCAGTATAGGTTCAAAGACTAGGAGATATAAGGACACCCATACCCGGCATGCCGGACAGTCTCATCTCATGAGATTTACGTGAACCTCCGCCCTGCCCGAAGGAAGGCATCACCACTCATAGCTAGCCTATCGGTGCTTAGGTATAAAGTTCCATTACATTCAACACATACATCATGGATGTTGGCTTCTAGCATGAGGACATCATAGCTCATTAGATGATTTCTCATCTCTTCAATAGTATTACGTATGCATTAACTTCAATACTTTCATTAGAGTGTTCATAGAGACTGGTGTCTTCATTAACTTTACACTCTCATAGGTGAGTACGTTTTTGTAACATTTACTTAGGCTCATTTGAGATTGCTCTCATCTTTTACATTAGTCTCTTATAATGTTGTCACCACATTCTTTAACTTTAGCACATTTAGTTTTAATAATTACTCACCCCTTCACGTGAATTTTTATTTCATCATATGCCAATGCACTTGCCCATTTAGTGTGTTTCACACTCTTACTTAACCATTCTAGGGTTACATCATTTCATCACATACATCTTAGGCTCACTTACTTTTAAACGTATGCTAGACTTATGAGTCCACACATACAAGCCATGAGGCTTTATTCATAGTTTGTCTAAGTGATTCATGTTTTCCCAAGATTATGTGGTACAAGACTTATGCATCTTGTAAATATGCCAAGATCTTGATTTCGATCTTTAGAGGTAGCATTCATTAAATATTTACTTACATATGACTTATGTGTCAATACGGAGTTGGGCAAGGGAACCCGATTTTGAATCCCTTGGTCAACCCCTAATCTTATTTTGAACTTGATAATTGCATTTTTCAGATTTGGGGGACCCTAGTTCGATCCCCATCAGCCCCATAATATTTCCTTTCTTTTTTTTCTCCTAACTCTCTCATCTATTCAAGAGGTTGGGGGTTCAATCCCCACTCTCCACATTTGTTTTTCTCCATTATTTTTCTCCTAACTCTCTCATCCATTCAAGAGATTGGGGTTCAATCCCCACTCTCCACATTTGTTTTTCTCCTTTATTTTTCTCCTAACTCTCTCATCCATTCAAGAGGTTGGAGGTTCAATTTCTACTCTCCACATTTATTTTTTATAATTTTTTTATGTAATTTACATTTGGTGAGGTCTTATTTCAATTCCCAATGACCTCACAATTTTTAAATGTTTTTAAAAATTAGTCATTTTGGCCGAGACTACAAATTTCCAGCAAGTCTCTTCCAATCCATTTTTCTCTCATTCTTTTGTTGATTTTTGTTGTAGAATTTTGATCGACATTCAGTCAGCCACCGTAACCTTTTATGAACATCACATTTTTAGCATTTTTACACACGCAAAACACAACATTTAACATACAAATTTCAGGCAGCAAACATAGTCAAATTTTCAGCACACACATGCTCAAAACAGTCAACGTAATACATTTTTCCGGAATATATTTTTCATCCTTTACATGATTTCCTACCACACTTTCAACACATAATCACAACCATACCTAACATTTATCTACCAGAAGACATACCAATGCATGCTTTGAATCGTTCAGAGGATCTAATGACAGGGGCATGCAACGGGGACAACCTTAGTCTTTCAATCGTGATTTAAGCTGAACCTTAAGGGTCTCTTGGGAAAGGGACCAAGAGAGAAGAAAACCAATACCTTAATGTCGTTCAAAACTTGTTTAAATGCTGTCAATTTACCATGAAACCAAGCCTCACCACCGAAACTTCAAGCACAATCCCGTCAAGAACTTGTTGTTGATTTTCATTTTTAGCTTAGTTTTTCATTTGAGTTTTTATGTGTAAGTTCTTCAAGAGTGAAGAACTATTATTTTCAGTTATTTTAACGATAAAAAATGTGATAATGAGAGTGAGAGACGTGAGAGTGAGAGACGTGAGAATGAGAGGATTAGGATTATGATTAGGATTAGGACAGTTAGGTGGAGACTAAGTCAAACTAGGACTCGTCATTATTTATTAATTTTATTATTATTTTTTTTATTAAAAACCTTATTTTTCCCTTACTTAAATCAGCTTTTTAAATATTAATTAATTCAACTAATTCACTTAATAAAATTAAATCACTTTAATCCTTGCTTCCACAAAGGCTCGAACCCGGGTGAAGCTAGATTTTGCTTAAAGGGTCAAATTTGGCAACCTCTACCCTAATTGCCCCTCCACCATATTAATTAATTTATTAATCAAATATTTAGGGTAATTAAAATACTACCCTTAGCCTGGAAAAGACCATTTTACCCCTAGACCCTCCAAACTTAAGATTACCCCTTTTTAAGTCTGGTTAAGACTCATCCGGGTAAATCTTCAAATTCGGGTTCCCTACATGGCTGGACCCAACCTTTCCTAGCTCAAATAACTCACAAAGTTAGTTGGCTCGGTTGTTGCAGAGGTTCAGAGGTCTGGTTCTACGCGCATCAATTCATGTGAACCCGATCTAATCTAGGCATTCTAGATACATTACACATTACTTAGCATAGTCATTTTTAAGGTTGTTACACAAAATTACAACCAGCAGCTCCCATCTCCAAAAAACTCCACCAGACCTCCCGCCGCCTGAAACAAAACCCAAACCCCCTTTGTTTTCATGAGCTCCGAGCTCTGGTGAGCTCATGAGCAACCAAACATACCCACAACGCAACCACCAAAAAGCCTTCATGTTTCTCCTTTTTCCCGTGAAAAAGTCACCGAAAACAACCACCAAGAAACCTCCAAACCGCCACCAGTTCCAACCCTTATCCCCCCAATCGAGCTCGAGCTCAAGCTCTCTTGAAGACCACGAACGGAGAAACAACCATGGCTGCCACTCCGATGCAGCCACGAACCACCAAACGACCCCTCTTTATTTTCCATTTTCTAGACCAAACAGCCACCATTGGGAAGCTACTAATCGGAAGCAAAATAAACCAACAGCCGTTCCCATTCCCTTTTCCCCATTTGCGTTTTATTTTATTTTATAGGTGTTTTGACTCCAACTTTGGTGAACAAAGACCATGAGCTCAGGCAAGCTCCGGCGAATTAGATCTGACCCACCACTACTCAAATAACGACATAATTCTGATAGCTTCCGGATCTCATAAAAATATGTACTCTGGTAAGACCTATTTTAGCACTGTTGATTCATATTTTTTACATGATTGTTATTGTTTTCATGTGGGTTGCTTGCTTTAGTAGATTTATTTCTTTGTTTTTATCTTATTATTAGTTATATATTCCTATATGTGTTTTACAGATTATGTTTTGGTTTTACATATTTTTATGGTTGTATGTTTTATTTTAAGTACTATTAATTATATGAAGCTATAAATTAGCACAACTTAATTCTCTATTTTAAGAATAGAAGTGTTGGGAATTATTTTCATTATTTTTATTTATATTATTAAGTTACAAATTCCAAGATCAGTAACTTATTATCCTCATTATTCATCGGTTTCTTTTAGTTGTTGATTTTTTTACTGTTAGTTAATTTTGGTTAGATTTCATTATTTTGTTTAATTTTGGCTGTTGTTAGTACTTTGCTTTGTTTGTGAATCATTTTAATTATTAGCATATAGTTTTATTTATTTATTTATATATTATTATGATATGAAGTAGTACACACATAGTGTTTGTATTATTTTATTAATTAATGTGTTAGTGTTGCATATTTTTGGTTGTCTTTTGCTCAGGTTTAGATTCTAAGTTAGCCAAGGTTTCTAGATTTCTAAGTTAGCCAATTGATTATGTTACATGTGATTTATTGATTGTTGATTTTGTTATGAAATGACATTTTGGTGGAAGAAAGCTCTTGGGTCGTTAATTATATTTTAAAATATTGGCCAAGGAAAAAATCTCTCTATCGGTTTTCGAGGACTCCACATTTTAAAAGACGAAAAATTAGTTTAAATTCATATTATTTTATTTGTTAAAATTGGCCAATGAAAAAATCTCTTCGTCGATTTTGGAGGCCATTTTAAAAGATGAAAATTTATTTTAAGTTTATATTCTTTATTTGTTAAAATTGGCCGATGAAGAAATTACCGTCAATTTCCAAGGTCTCCCATGTTAGTAAGGAGGATTTCTATTCGAATTTATTATTTATTTCATTTATTATTATTCATACTTATTTAGTACTAACACTTTTAGTAAGTGTCTTTATAGGTGTCCGGAGATGCTTTCTATTGGAGCTATTCGAACAAAGCTTGAATTATATTGTTTAAGCATTATTTTGTATATATTGACGTTAGACAAATCTTAGGCCGTTTACTATACTATTGTTTTATTTTATTACTTGTGTATAATGTCTGTTTATTATACTTGTATACTATTTTGTGTCCTCCTCAATTTGAAAAAAAATGAATTCAGTCGGGATCCACATTTGTGGATTTCGAAGGATGCCTAACACCTTCCCTTAGGATTAACTTGAACCATTACCTAGAATCTAATAGTCCGTAGATCACTTTAATTGGTTTCCTAGTTTTTTCCTAAAATTTGGTGGTGACTCCTTTAAAATTCATTTATTCTTTAAATTCTTAAAAATTGAATCAATTCATTATTTTTTGAGTTATCACAATGTTTTGCCCTATTTTTATAGAATAGGAATGTAAACAGGCGGAAGACTTTGTAGAGGTGTTCATGGATGATTTCTCAATCTTTGGGAAGTCTTTTGAGGTATGTCTCCGGAATCTTGATAAAGTATTTGCTAGGTGTAAAGAAACTAACATAGTTTAAACTTGAAAAAATGTCACTTTTTTAGAGAGGGTATAGTATTGGGACACAAGGTGCTTAAATCTGGTTTGGAGGTTGACAAGGCCAAGATTGAAGTTATTAAAAATTATTCCCTCCCATTTCTGTAAAAGGTGTGCGTAGTTTTCTTGTTTATGCAGGTTTCTGCCGGCGATTCATTAAGTATTTATAGAAGATAGGAAGAACTATGAGCAGACTTTTGGAGAAGGAGGTGAAGTTTGACTTTGATACAATGTGTTTGAGAGATTTTGAGATGTTGAAGAGGATCTTAATTGAGGCTCCCATTCTAATTGCTCCTGATTGGGAATTACCATTTGAACTCATGTGTGATGCAAGCGATGTAGCAGTGGGTGCAGTGTTGGGAAAAAGAAAGAATAAAGTGTTCCATTCAATCTATTATGCAAGCAAGACCCTTGACTCTACACAAGCTAATTACACAGTGATTGAAAAGGAGATGCTAGCTCTAGTGTTCACATTCGACAAGTTCATATCATATCTGGTAGGTACTAAAGAGATTGTTTTACTCACCATACCGCCATTAGGTACCTATTCAACAAGAAAGATGCAAAATCAAGGTTCATTCGTTGGATATTGCTTCTCCAAGAATTTGACCTTGAGATCAAAGATAGAAAAGGTACTGAAAATCAGATAGCGGATCAACTTGTCTAGGTTGGGTGATTTTTCCCATGTGAATGAAGGTGATAAAATCCAGGAAGAGTTTACAGATGAACAATTGATGACGCTAGATGTATCTCAAGTGACATGGTATGCAGACATTGTGGATTTTGTGGTGAGTGGAGAGTATCCTCCGGGTGCAACACCCAACAAAAGAAGAATCTTAATTATGATGTCAAGTTCTATGTCTGGGATGAACCATTCTTTTACAATCAAGTTGTAGACCGGGTAGTAAGAAGGTACATTATGGAGTCTGAGGTTCGCCAAGACCTCGAAAGTTATCATGCTAGCGCATATGGAGGTCGCCATGTAGGAGAGTGCACTGCTCATAAGGTACTACAATATGGTTTCTTTTGGTCATCGTTAATTAAAGATTCTATTACTTTTGTAAATGGTTGCGATAAATGCCAAAGATTGGGTACTATTTAAAGAAAACTTAGAGATGTCGCTATATAACATTTTGGAGGTGAAAATCTTTGGTATGTGGGGTATTGACTTCATGGGTCACTTCCCACCATCTAGTGGAAGCCAATACATTTTTGCGGTTGTGGATTATGTTAGCAACCGGGTTGAGACGGTCGCTCTTCCTTCCAATGACTCAACGGTGGTGATAAAATTCATCAAGAAGCAAATCTTCACTCGCTTTGGCACTCCAAAGGAAATTATGAGTGATGGAGGTAAGCATTTCATTAACCATCTTGTTAAGAATCTTCTTGCTAAGTACGGTATTCGTCATAAGGATGATACAACTTACCATCCTCAAACGAGTGGCGAAGTAGAGCTGTCGAATAAAAAGGTGAAGAACATTTTGCAGAAAACTATGAATGCGCAAAGGAAAGATTGGTATGAGAAATTGGATGATGCGTTATGGACATATATGACTGCGTATAAGACATCAATAGGGACTTCTCCCTATCAGATAGTATTTGGAAAAGCGTGCCATCTTCGGACGGAATTAGAACATCAAGCGTATTGGGAAATTAAGAATTTGAACTTGGACCCAGAGTTAGCCAGTACAAAAAAAATGTGAATCAACTCCATGAACTTGAGGTGTTTAGGCTCTACGCTTATGAGAATGTCAACTATACAAAGAAAAGACGAAGAGGGTGCATGACAAGCACTGTAACACATTGTATCCAAAATAGACCAAAACTCAGCTTTTCAGAAATCGGTAGGTGCAATCGACGGTCACTATCGGTATACCGTAGCCTGATCTACGGCCCGTTTTGTGCATTCGTCATTTTCCACAGAAAATCTACCAAAAATGCAGCCCATAAAATTGACTAAGTGTCGATTGACAAACAGATCTACAGTCCATAAGTCAGAATACGGTCTATGGTCTGAGTCCATGGATTTAGACTCAAGCTTCCCAACCTCTTACATGAACAACGCATGACCAGCACGGACCATCGTTTGATCTACCGTCCGTAGGTCTGATCGTAGGTGAAATTTAGAAGTTAGTTAGGGGGAAATGTTGTTGGGTCAACTTCAAATGGTCATTACTCTTAGCACAAAATGAATTAGGTGTACCATGCCCTATGAAATGATAGATAATTGAATTATCTTCCCATAGCCACTGACTTTGGTAAAATCCAATATTTGAACAAAATGTTATGCCTGTTTTAGTAAATTCCTGTCTAGCACACTAAAACTACGGACCCAAACACGGACCGTCAGTCCAGGTCATCGTTTGGTATGACAACAAAATTTCCAGGGGTCTTTTGGTCTTTTCCTAGTTCACTTAAACCCTAAGACACGTCGTTTAAGCCCTAAATCATCAGATTTTTGTCAGTTTAAGCCTAGAAACATAACAAGAACTTACCTAAGTCAAAATCATAAATCAAAACTTAGAAAATTAGAAATAAGAAAAGAGAAAAAGGTCAAGAAACCTAGTTCAAGAACGCAGTAATGTTCCATAAGTTTCAGCCCCAAAATCTAAATATTTCTCTGTGGATTTCATCACAAGGTATGTGGGAATTCACTAGTGGGTTCCTTTCACCCATTAGACCCCTAGTTTTCAGTTAGTTCTTGATTCTCTTATCATTATTAAACATAGGATTTCTAGAATTACAGCAGATCATCACAAATTAGTTAAATATATGTTCAAAATCAGATTGTAAAGTTATTATTCAGTTTATCGCATAAATTTCAGAACCCTAGCTATATATTTCTATAGTTCTTGAATTACACATGCTAGGTCAGACATTTCTATTACTTCAAATATACATGCCTCAATTATTAATGCATAATTATCAGATTAGTTGTTGCATTCTCAGTTTACATGTTAAGTTTTGACCTATGCAGTATTTACAAAAATTCAGTCACAATGTCTTAATCACTTTACTCATTGGGAGTAGCATAATTCCTACTTGGACTAGGGTTTAGTGTACCCAAATAGTCCCTAAACTACTAGCCAAGTAGATTGTAAGTCCCCTTTGTGGGCATCAATTTAGTGATCACGCCAGCATGCCTTTATACCTCCAGCAATTTATATTGGGACCTCTCGATGGGGCGTAGACATCGGACTCCACATTTAGCTCATGTGGTTTTATTATCGATTATTAATAGCTCCCACATTTCAGACAGACTCCATTGTATTGACCATTTATCAGTATATTTAGTATTCAGTTCCAGTATATTACAAATTGGTCATTTCATCCAGTTAGCTCAGAATTAAGTATATCATGTTCATAATATAATACTTGCTTTTGTGCTTGTTCAGTTATGCTTTATTTCATCTTTACTTTGTCCTATATGATCAGTACCTTTCAAGTAGTGACGCATACGTGATCTACATCTTCTCGTGATGTAGGTTCAAATTCTCAGCATCCCGATCACGCTTAGTTCGATTCCCAATCTTCAATTCAGCAGAATTGGTGGTGAGTCCTCATTCTCCGAGGACAATAGTCATGAGTTTCTTTTAGTATTTTAGTATTTTAGTTTCAGTTTTTGCTAGACTTAGTTTGGTCCTGTCCCAGCATTTCTAGTTATTTAGAGGCTATATTAAGACATAGTTAGTTTCAGCTTAGTATTGAGTTGATAACTTAAGTTAGTTTCAGCTTAGTATTGAGTTGATAACTTCTTTGTATTCAACTCATCAGTTTTCATATATCTCAGTTTTGAGCATATGGGTACTCCCCATCTTTTCATTTTAAATTCTGATTTAGCTTCCGCATTCACTTTATTATCTTTCGTATGCTCATGATCATGCCAACAGGGTTAGCTTGGCATCACTTGTGGTCCTAGGTCCCGTGTCTGCGTCTCAGTGGTAGCTTAGGGCGTAACAAACTTGGTATCAAAACACTAGTTTAAGTGTCCTAGGATGTGTAAAAAGCTGCACTAAGTAGAGTGATTTTCATGGGTTTGAAGTGCACCACATCTAATCATAGGGATATTATGAAGTGTTTTAGGAAAAACTTCACTTTATTGTTACTTTCATCATGCGTAAGGTATGAACTAATTACATTCTAACTCGACGTTCTATGTTACAGACCATACCTCCTCGTAAAGCTAACGCCCGGAATGTGAATGCCAGGAATGAAAACACAACCCTCCAGTCCCAGATGAGGAAGTCTCTAATGCTTAATTCAGGACCGCCATTAAGATGTTGGCTCATAGTGTGGCCAACCAGAACAATTATCGGGTTCAAGCTCCTATGAATGTTAATGGTGGATCTGCAGTAGCAAGAGTTTGTGAATTTGTTAGGATGAATCCGCCTGAGTTCTTAGGATCACAGACTTGTGAGGATCACCAGAGTTTCTTGGATGAAATCACGAAGATCTTTGAGGTGATCCAGGTCACTGGTAATGATTGGGTTGAGTTGGCATCATACCAGTTGAATGATGTGGATCATATCCGGTACACTCAGTTGAAGAAAAATAGGTAAATATGAAGCTCCTATTACTTAGGAGTGCTTTAGTGAGACCTTTTTGGATAGGTTTTCCCAATTGAGTTGAGAGAAGCAAAGGCTCGGGATTTCATTAACCTAAGGCAGGGTATCATGACGGTCCAAGAGTATGGACTCAAGTTTAACCAACTCTCCAAGTATTCTCCTCACATGGTTGCTAACACCATGGCTCAAAAGGAATAAGTTCTTGTATGGCGTGTCAGATTTGCTGAAAACAGAGTGCAGAAATGCTATGTTACTGGGAGACATGAACATCTCTAGGCTTATGACTTATGTTCAGCAGGTTGAGGGTGATAAGCTTAGGGAACAGGCGAAGGAGAATAAGAAGGCTAGGACTAGGAACTATGAATACACTCAACAAAAATCGGGTAGTGGAAATCGCTCGCAGAGTCAGCACAACTTTTCAACCCCAACCCCTTCATCAACTAGTGTTCCATCCTCCAAGAACAGGTATGATCAGAAAGTTAGGGAACCAAGTTCTAAGTCTCGGGGAAGTGTTTTAGACACCAAGACTTACCCCCACTTGACCTAAGTGTATTAAGAACCATCCAGGTGAGTGCCTCGCAAGAAAAGAAGGATTTTTTGGGTGCGGTTAGTCCGGCCACATGTTGAGGTATTATCCTTCTAGGCAGGTTCAAGGAGGCGAAAATGGTAGAGCTTAGTCTACAACTTCAACAGCACCAACAAGTTGCGCGACTTAGTAGGGTAACTCATCTGGTACATGTTGTATGCTCTTCAGGGTCACCAGGATCTGGAAGGTTCTCCTGATGTAGTCACGGGTACGTTACGAGTCTTTGACCTTGATGTTTATGATTGTTAGATCCAGGGGCTACTCATTCTTTTGTAACTCTTTACAGAGCAATCCAATCCAGTGTTAGTCCAGAAACTCTCTCAAAACCTTTCTCAGTCTGTACTCTAGTTAGTGACTCAGTTATATCTAAGTAGGTATACAGAAATTGCAATGTCACAGTCTCTAAGAAAGTCACCTCAGCAGATCTTATAGAGTTAGAAATGGTAGACTTCAATGTCATTCTAGGCATGGATCGGTTACATTCTTTTTATACCTCAGTCGATTGTAGAACTAGGATTGTTCATTTTCAGTTTCCAAACCAATCTTAGAATGGAAGGGTAGTAGCTTAGCGCCTATGGGACGATTCATTTCTTACATTAAGGCTAGAAAGATTATTTTCAAGGGTTATCTCAATCATTTAGTTCGGTTTAAGGATTCTAACTCTAAAACCTTAACTCTTGAGTCAGTTCCAGTAGTTATTGAGTTTCTAGAAGTGTTTCCAGAAGATCTTTCCGGAGTCCCTCCCGAAAGGGAAATCGACTTTGGAATTGATCTCCTTCCAGATCCACAACCTATTTCTATTCCTCCTTACAGAATGGCTCCAGCTGAGCTTAATGAATTGAAAGAGGAGTTGAAAGACATTCTAGATAAGTGCTTTATCAAACCTAGTATTTCTCCATGGGGTGCACAAATGTTATTCATAAAGAAGAAAGATGGTTCTCTCAAAATGTGCACTGACTATAGAAAGTTGAACAAGGTCACAATAAATAATAAGTATCCTATCCCCAAGATTGATGACTTGTTTGACCAATTTCAGAGTGCTAGTCACTTCTCAAAGATATACGTCAGATCAGGTTATCATCAGCTCAAAGTCAAAGATAGTGACATTCCGAAAACAGCCTTCAGAACTGGGTATGGTCATTATGAATTTGTAGTTATGTCATTTGGACTAACAAATGCTCCTATGACTTTCATGGATAGATGAATAGAGTGTTCAAACAGTACTAGTACCTGTTCGTTATCGTCTTTATTGATGATATCCTCATTTACTCTAGGAATGCGGAAGAACTTGTGAGTCATTTGAGAGTTGTTTTGCACACTCTCAAAGATCACTAGTTATTCGTTAAGTTTAGAAAATGTGAGTTTTGGTTGCAATCCCTTGCTTTCTTTGGTCATATTGTATCTAGCGTGGGGATTCGAGTGGATTCACAGAAGAAGACAGAAGCAGTGAAACAATAGCCCAAACCTACCTCTGCTACAGCTATCAGAAGTTTCTTAGGTCTAGTAGTTTATTATAGAAGGTTCGTGGAAGGATTTTCATCCATAGCCTCAACATTGACTAGGTTGACTCAGAAGATGGTCAAGTTTTAATGGTCAAAAAATTGTGAGAAAAGCTTTCCAGAATTGAAAACTAGATTGACTACTACTCTTGTCTTGACTCTACTAGAGGGTTTAGATGGTTATATGATCTATTGTGATGCATACAGAGTTGGCCTAGGTTGTGTGTGGATGCAGCGAGATAAGGTTATAGCTTATGCTTCTAGACAACTTAAGGTGCATGAGAAGAACAATCCAACTCATGACCTCGAGTTTGCAGTAGTGGTGTTTGCAATCAAGATCTGGAGACACTACTTGTATGATATTCATATAGATGTGTTCACTGACCATAAAAGCCTTCAATATGTGTTTACCCAGAAAGAGTTGAATCTTCGCCAGAGGAGATGGCTTGAGTTCCTTAAGTGTCACGACCGGAATCTAGACCCCAGACGAGACCGGCGTCGTTGAACTCTCAGAGGTCGCAGACAAGCCTACTTATGTCATTTTTACTTCATCTAGGTTAATTTTAGCGGAAAATTTAAAACGTTTTGTTTCTTAACATACTTATTAAACATTCTCATCATTATATAATTGTTCACCATCAACCATCTAATATTAATATCATCAAATGAAAAAAATAGTATAATATAGTAATAAAGAGGTACTTGCCAAAATGGTACCAATACAATGTCTGAATAAAACAGGAAAGAAACTCTAGCGGAACATACTCCACAAGCTAAACTCTAAAACTAAGCTAGAATATAAATGGCAGCATCCTCGAAAGCATGAGGGCCTACCAAGTCCGGATGAATGCTCGACGTCAAGATAGCTTCAACGTCAACCTGTAGCTCTAGCGTCCACCTGTTCCTGCACCTAAATTATAGAGTTGTATAGGGTTAGTACACACTTGTACTAAGTATGGGTATATGCAAGCACACACAAAGGACATGCATGAGAAAGAATAGCTCTTTCCTAACAACATGAGTATGGAATGTCAAGTCAGTGAACTTGCCAAATTGGGATTAGGAAAGTTAGTGAACTTTCCAAATTCGGATTAGGAAAGTCATGCCATAAGCGTAACATGCATCATCATACTTATCATTTTGCATACGGTACATAATATCTTACACATAGCACATATCATATAGCATACAACACATAACATCTTTTATAACATTCATTCATATGCCATAAGACCTTGGAATCATGGACTTGACATTAAGACTTTCCAAAATGAGGGCTCAACATATGGGACCTCAACTAGGGAGTCTTCATTAGCAAACACAGAGTCTTCTTCATTCATTCATACGTACTTCATTTCATTTTCGTTCATAGGCCAGTGTGAACACCAGCTATACCTAGGATGTAGTTTAAGACTTTCATCGGGTTTTCTGTTCAATGATCAAGAATAACCTAGTGTCATTACCTAGCTCACCTCTTGATTATCCTATCCTAACACCTTTTGGTATCATTCATTTCATTATGTGCTTCATTTGAGGCTGACCTCATTCATTCATTGGGAACTTTAACTTTAACCGACATAGATCATGTGAGCATCATGAAATCCAGTGTCTCCCCCACACCGAAAAGAGGTGGAATCACCGGCCAAAGTGACCCAAAACATGCTAGCGTACATGGGAATTTAACCCTGCCAGATCCCTATATTGGCAGTATAGGTTCGAAGACCAGGAGATATAAGGAGACCCATACCCGGCAAGCTGGACAGTCTCATCTCATGAGAGTTACGAGAACCTCTGCCCTTCCCGAAAGAAGGCATCACCGCTCATAGCTAGTCTATCGGTGCTCAGTAAAAAGTTCCATTATATTCAACTCATACGTCATGGAAGTTGGCTTCTAGTATGAGGATATCATAGCTCATTAGATGATTTCTCATCTCATCATTAGTATTAAGTGTGTTAATCTTAATACTTTCATTAGAGTGTTCATAGAGACTGGTCTCTTCATTAACTTTACACTCTCATAGGTGAGTACGTTTTGGGTAACAATTACTTAGGCTAATTTGAGATTATTCACATCTTTTACATTAGCCTCATATCATATTGTCACCACATTCATTAACATTAGCACATTTTCTCTTCATAGTTACTCACCCCTTATTACGTGAATGTTGGTTTCATCATATGCCAATGCACTTGGCCATTTAGTGTATCTTACACTCGTACTTAACCCTTTTAGGGTTTCATCATTTCATAATATATATCTTAGGTTCACTTACCTTTAAATGTATGTTAGACTTATGGGTCTATACATACAAGTCATGAGGCTTCATTCATAGTTCGTTAAGTGATTCATATATTCCTAAGATTATGTCGTACAAGACTTATGTATCTTGTATATATGCCAAGATCATGATTTCGATCTAAGTAGGTGGCATTATTCTTGAACATTTAATTCACGTATGACTTATGTATCAATACGAAAATTTGGGCAAGGGAACCCAAGTTCGAATCACTTGGACAACATTTACATTTTTCATTGATTTTATTTTTAGTTTTCATGACATTGGGACTCTTGATCGAACCCCAACATCAACATTCTATCTTTAATTTTCTCCTTCGTTTTCCTCTTAATTTGGCCGAAGGGTTGTGGGATCGAACCCCCACAACCCCTTTTATTTTTTATTTAAACTCTTATTGACCCTTTTCTCCTAAACCAAGAGGTTGTGGGATCAAACCCCCACAGCCTCTTTTATTTTTATTCATTATATTTGCTAGGAATTGGGAGGTTGTGGGTTCGAACCCCCATAGCCTCCTTTTTTAATTTTAATTTCGCTAGGGGCTGTGAGGTTGTGGGTTCGAACCCCCACAGCCTCCTATTTTTATTTTTAATTAAAACTCACCAAGCTAGGAGTTTAGCAGTGAGGTTGTGGGATCGAACCCCCACAGCCTCACTTTATTTTCTCAATTAATTCTGCCATTCTCCTTTCTAGACCTGAGGTCGTGGGTTCTATTCCCATGCCTCACGTTTTCTTTTCTTTAATTTTTCCTTCTCTCATTCGCAGCCTGGAGGTCATGGGTTCGATCCCCACGCCTATCATTTATTTATTTAATTGTTGTTCTCTTCTTCCTCAACCAGTAGGCCCGATTTTGATTCCCCCAGCCCACTTTTTCTTTTCTTTTTTTCGCGAATTACAATTGTCACTAGGGTGAGGTCACGGGTTAGAATCCTAGTGACCTCATCCCTTTATCTTTTACTTAAATTTCCAGATTTTTTTCATCAACATTTTACCTAAATTAAACTTACAAGATGCTGGAAATTCTAGCCATTTTTCAGCTCATATTCATTGACATTTTTGCTTGATTCATAGGGTACGTTTAAAGACCCTTTAAACACATTTTTAGGTGCATCTTTCATAGGTTCAATTGGCTACAAGATTGTTACTCAATCAGCCACATTTCCTTTAATGAACATCTTGATTTTTTATGGATTTATGCACGTAAAATAACAACCACAACATTATCAAATTTGAGCATCAAAACCGAGACCCTTGTCACGATCACATACTTGCACTCACTGGCACATAATTTCGAACACACATTGATTGTTATTTTCATGATTTCACGTACATAAACATATTCACATTCAGCACAAAAACATCACACATACCTAAATCTACCAGCAAACATACCGAACCTACGAATCATTGGGAGCTAGTGATAGGGACATTCAACGGGGAAACAACTCTAGTTTTCGGACTGAATAACTGAGCCTTAAGGGGTATCTTGGGAAAGGGACCAAGAGAGAATAAACCCATACCTTATTTGATTGTTCAAACGTTGAAGTTGCTGCCCAAACCTTTCTCCAAAACCACGTCCAACTCACCGAAAGTTTCACCACCAACTCGACGGAAATCTCCCATTGCCTTAACGTTTTTGAGTAGCTTGTTTTCTTAAGTTTTTTTTTTCGTGAGTTCTTCAAGTGTGAAGAACTTTTGTTATATTTTCTGTTCTTCAATGTTATTTGGCAGAGAGAAAACAAGAGAGTTTGAACGTGAGAATGTGATAGACGCGAGAGAGTGAAACGTGTGAAGTGGTTTAGGCTTAGATAATGACTTAGTCAATTTAGGACTCTCCTTAATACTTAAAATCTGATTTAATTAATTGTACGTGAAAGGACCATTTTGCCCTTACAAATAATCAGATTTTAAACAATAATTAAATCACCAATTTGTTGCATCCATTGGGGCTCGATCTCGGGTGGAGTGTCCACCCCAAAACGGGCTATTTTGGGTCGACCCGACCCTAATTAATTAATTCCTTAGGGTAATTACAATATTACCCTTGTCCTGGAAAAGACCATTTACCCATCGACCCTCAAAACTTAAGATTTCCTCTTTTTAAGTCCGGTAAAGACTCCTTCGATTAAATCTTCGTTTTCGAGAGCCCTACATGGTTGGTTCCAACCTTTCCAAGCTCAACTAACTCCCCAAGTTAGTTGGCTTGGCCGTAGTAAGAGTTCTGAGGTCTGGTTCTATGCGCATCAATCCGTGTGAACCTTGGTCTAATCGCAAGCATTCTTGACACCTTAAGCATTTCTTATCTTATTCATTTTTAGGGTTGTTACATTATCCCCCCCTTAGGAACATTCGTCCCCGAATGACACTACCACTATATATCGTAATGCCAGTCAGATCATAACATAATCACTATGCACAGTCAAGCAATAGCAACAAAATATGGAGAGATAAGGAAACATAGACTTAAGAGTAGGAAGTCTAACCTCAAGAGCTGAAAAGATGAGGGTTGCGGGATCTCATGTCGGCCTCATCCTCCCATGTAGCACCCCCAACAAGATGATTTCTCCACAATACCTTCACTGTGGCAATTTCCTTGTTCCTCAGCCGCTTGATCTGTCTATCTAAGATCTCAACAGATACCTCCTCATAGGACAAGTATTCATCGACCCCCAAACCTTCCACAGGTAGAATCGATGCTGGATAACCTAGGCACTTCTTCAACATAGATACATGAAAGACTAGATGGACAGAAGCTAGCTCCGCAGGCAATGCCAACTCATAGGCCACCTCACCCACACGCTGTAGGATCTCGTATGGCCCAACATACCTCGGACTCAACTTTCCCTTCCTGCCAAACCTCATTACCCCCTTCATAGGTGATATCTTCAGATAGACCTAGTCACCAACATCAAACTCTAAGGGCCATTTTCTGTTATCTGCATATGACTCCTGCTGACTGTAAGCAGTAGCCAACCTGTCCCTAATCACTCTGACCTTCTCTAAGGCCTCACGAATGATCTCTGGACCCAAAATAGATGACTCTCCAACCTCGAACCACCCAACTGGAGATCTACACCTCCTACCATACAGTGCCTCAAACGTTGCCATCACAATACTGGAGTGATAGCTATTATTATACGAGAACTCTATCAATGGCAGATTGTCATCCCAGCTACCTCTGAAGTCAATCACACACGCTCTCAACATGTCCTCCAATGTCTGAATGGTGCACTCTGCCTGCCCATTAGTCTAGGGATGAAAGGCAGTACTAAGCTTTATCTGCGTGCCCAAGCTCTTCTGGAAAGATCTCCAGAAATGTGAAGTAAACTCAGCTCCTCTATCTGAAATGATAAACAAAGGAATCCCATGCCATCTCAAAATCTCATTGATATAGAGTCTCGCATAATCCTCGGCTCTGTAAGTAGACTTCACAGGGATAAAGTGGGCAGACTTAGTCAATCTGTCCACAATAACCCATATGGAGTCATGCTACCTCCGAGTCCTCGGAAGACTAACCAAAAAGTCCATATTAATGGCCTCCCACTTCCAAGTCGGAACCTCAATAATATGAGTCACACCGCCAGGCTTAAGATGCTCTGCCTTAACCTGCTGACAATTAGGACACTTGGCCACATATTCTGCAATGTCCTTCTTCATGCCATCCCACCATGGAATCTGCTTAAGATCATGATACATCTTGGTGGAACCTGGATGTATGGAATATCTGGAACCATGGGCCTCTGCAACAATCCTGGTCCGCAAATCATCCACATCCGGTACACACTGTTCTGATACCGAAGTATGCCATCACCTCCCAAAGCGAAAGACTCATTCATCTTTATCAACACTGAGTCCTTCAGCTCCATCAACACAGGATCTAGATGCTGACCCTGCTTGACTTCAACTACCAAGGATGATTCAGAACTAGGATGAACTGAAACACCCCCACTAGTAGAGTCAACCAATCGCACACCCAGTCTGGCCAGTCTATGTACATCTTTCACCAACTCCTTCTTCCCATCCTCAACGTGGGCTGTACTTCCCATGATCATCCTGCTCAAAGCATCAGCTACAACATTAGCCTTACCTGGATGGTAGTGAACATTCATGTCATAATCCTTCAACAACTCCAACAATCTCCGCTGACGTAGATTCAACTCCCTCTGTGTGAACACGTACTGGAGACTCTTGTGGTCTGTGAACACATCCACATGCACTCCATAGAAGTAGTGCCTCCACAGCTTCAGTGCAAACACCACAGCTGCCAACTCCAGGACATGAATGGGATAATTCTTCTCATGAACCTTGAGCTGTCTGGACGCATAGGCTATCACCTTACCAACCTGCATAAGAACATAACCCAAACCAACCCTAGATGCATCACAATAAATAGTGTAATTCTCACCACACTTAGGCAAAGTAAGCACCGGGGCTGAAGTGAGTCTGCCCTTGAGCTCCTGGAAACTCCTCTCACAAGTCTCCGTCCATTCAAACTTGGCTTTCTTCTTAGTCAAAGCTGTCAGTGGGGCAGCAATGGAACAAAACCCTCCACAAACCTGCGGTAGTAACCAGACAATCCCAAAAAGCTACGGATGTCAATGGGAGTAAGAGGCTTTGGCCAGTTCTTCACAGCCTCAGTCTTCTTGGGATCCACCTCGACGCCCTGATCGGACACAACATGACCCAGGAAGGTCACTGATCTAAGCCAAAATTCACACTTGCTGAACTTGGCATACAGCTGATGTTGTCTAAGTACCTGCAAGGTTAGTCTCAAATGTTTTTCATGCTCTTTCTTGATCCTAGAGTAGATGAGAATGTCATCAATGAATACTATGACGAAAGAGACAAGGTATTCACGGAAGACTCGGTTCATGAGATCCATAAATGCAGCAGGTGCATTCGTAAGACCAAATGATATGACTAAGAACTCATAATGACCATAACAGGTACGAAAGGCTGTCTTTAGGATATATCCATCCCTAACCCTAAGCTGATGATACCTTGAATGAAGATCAATCTTAGAGAAAAAACTAGACCCTTGGAGCTGATCGAACAAATCATCTATTCTGGGAAGTGGATACTTATTCTTTATAGTGACTCTGTTGAGATGCCGATAATTGATACACATTCTAAGGGTTCCATCTTTCTTTTTCACAAACAACACTGGAGCGCCCCAAGGGGATATGCTCGGCTGAATGAAACCCTTATCAGTGAGATCTTTTAACTGCAGCTTCAACTCTTTGAGTTCAGCTGGAGCCATTCGGTAAGGAGGAATTGAAATTGGTTTAGTATCGGGTTCTAAGTCGATACCAAAATCAATCTCTCGAGGGGGAGGGACTCCAGGCAAATCATCAGGAAATACATCTAGGAACTCATTCACTACAGGCAGTGAGTCTATGGAAGGAATGTCATGATATAAATCGTTAACACTCACAAGATGACACAATAACCCCTTGGACATCATTTTATTGGCCTTAAGGTTCGAAATCAAGAGCTTAGGACGACTCGAGTTGTACCACTCCCATACTAGATCTTCTTCATCAGGGAATCAAAATCTCACCACTCTACTACGATAATCCAAGCAAGCATAACAACTGTGAAGCCAGTCCATGCCAAGAATAACATCAAAATCATGCATGGGTAACTCATCCAAGTTTGCACACATAGTCTTACCACTTACAACTATTGGGCAATCCTTGTATACTCTATCAGTTCTTACATTTTCTCCTAAAGGTGTACTAACCACTATAGGATCATGCAGAACATCAGGCAATATCTCAAAAGTGAGAGCAAGCAAAGGAGTTACAAAGGAAAGCGTAGACCCTGGATCAAGTAAAGCATAAATAGAAGTTGAGAATACTTGCAGCATACCTGTGACCACATCAGCGAACTTCTCCTGCTCCTTCCTGCCCTTCAGGGCATAGAACCTGTTCCTCTTAGGAGGCTCGGCTGCTAATGTACCCTGTGGATTAGGCCTAGGCTGAGCATTACCTCCAGCCTGACCACTGTTCTATGGGCAGTCTCTAACCATGTTCCCACTCTTACCGCAACCGAAGCAGGCATTAGTGCCCTGTCTGCACTCTCCACTGTGAGCACAGCCACACTTAGCACAATTTTTTTGAGATGCTGCATCTCACCTCCATTGCCCTTCTTGGGCTCAGGTCTGCCTCCTCTAGGTGTTGTATCCCTCTGACAGTTAGAGTTCCCAGAACTCTGTTGCCCCTTCTAGCTCACGAACGCAAAAATTTTTCTGTGGCCTCTATAATGGGACCTCCCTTATCTTGAGGCTTAGACCTCCTAGCATCACGAATACCCCTCTTTTTGCGGCTGTCCTCTACCTGCTGGACATGTACCATCAACCTAGAGAGGTCCATATTATCATGGAGTATCGTAGACCGACACTCCTTCTCTAGATCTCCATTGATTCCTGTGAGGAACCTTCTCATCTCATCCCTGCTGTTAGACAAGGGATGTAGCATACCTAGATAATTTAACAAACTTCAGTACTCATCTCATCCTTGCTATTAGATATTAAGGAAAGTCGCATACCTGGATAGTTTAACAAACTTCAGGGAATACTCCCTGACTGTCATAGATCCCTGCTTAAGGTTGATAAACTCCTCAACCTTTGCTTCCCTCATCTCTCTGGGAAAGAATCTCTCCAGAAAGGCTATCTTAAACAGCTCCCAAGTGACTGGAACTCCGCCCAAAGGTCGGCTATCCTGCCACATCTTGCACCAAGTCTGTGCAACATCCTTGAGCTGATAGGAAGCCAGCTCAGCCTTCTCAGTATCTGTGGCCCCCATAGCCACCAGAATCTTATGCCACCTCGTCCACAAACTCCTGGGGATCCTCTGAAATCTTGGACCCTGTGAATATAAGAGGATTCATCCTCGTGAAGTCTCTCAGCTTGTCAGCCATGCTACAAACCGGTGGGTTCTCCCTCTAAACATCCTGCCGGTTGACCTGACTAGTCATAGCCTGGGGCTGCATAGTAATGGCCTGTGCCATCTGGGCCAGAGATGCCCTCACCTCAGCATCAGTCAACCCAGTTGGGTTAACTGACATATCCACTCCTTCAGCTGGAGCCTAGGGTGGAACCTGATTGTTCCCAGCAGTTGCTGCTCCTCTCCTCTGACCAACGTTCCTTATAGTATTCATTCTCTGAAAACAATAAGAATTGATGTTAGACACGCTCATAACACCAAGAAATCAGACATTAGGAAAAGCACGATAAGATCAGAAGAAGGGAAATTTTCCTATGTATTATGCAGTCTCTAATTCAGGATAGTGGTGCACTTCACTACCATGACTTAGAAACTACTCAATGTGGTCGATGTGAACTCATTATTCTTGGAACTTAACCTAGTGCTCTGATACCAACTTTTTCACGAACGGAATCTAGACCCCAGACGAGACCGGCGTCGTTGACCTCTCAGAGGTCGCAAACAAGCCTACTTACATCATTCTCACTTCATCTAGGTTAATTTTAGCGGAAAATTTGAAACTTTTTGTTTCTTAACATACTTATTAAACATTCTCATCATTACATAATTGTTCACTATCAACCATCTAATATTAAGATCATCAAATGAAAAAAATAGTATAATATAGTAATAAAGATGTACTTGCCAAAATGGCACCAATACAATGTCTGAATAAAACAGGAAAGAAACGCTAGTGGAACATACTCCACAAGATCAACTCTAAAACTAAGCTAGAATATAAATGGCAACATCCTCGAAAGCATGAGGGCCTACCAAGTCCGGATGAATTCTCGACGTCCAGATAGCTTCAGCGTCAACCTGTAGCTCTAGCGTCCACCTGTGCCTGCACCTAAAATTGTATAGTTGTATTGGGTTATTACACACTTGTACTAAGTATGGGTATATGCAAGCACACACCAAGGACATGCATGAGAAAGAATAGCTCTTTCCTAACAACATGATTATGGAAAGTCAAGTCAATGAACTTGACAAATTGGGATTAGGAAAGTTAGTGAACTTTCCAAATTCGTATTAGGAAAGTCATGCCATGAGAGTAACATGCATCATCATACTTATCATTTTGCACACAGCACATAATATATTACACATAGCACATATCATATAGCATACAACACATAACATCTTTTATAACATTCATTCATATGCCATGAGACCTTAGAATCATGGACTTGACATTAAGACTTTCCAAAATGAGGGCTCAACATATGGGACCTCAACTAGGGAGTCTTCATTAGCAAACACAGAGTCTTCTTCATTCATTCATACGTACTTCATTTCATTTTCGTTCATAGGCCAGTGTGAACAATAGCTATACCTAGGATGTAGTTTAAGACTTTCATTCGGTTTGCTGTGCAATAATCAAGAATAACCTAGTGTCATTACTTGAGTCTAGCTCACCTCTTGATTATCCTATACTAACACCTTTTGGTATCATTTGAGGATGGCCTCATCCATTCATTGGGAACTTTATCTTTAACCGACATAGATCATGTGAGCATCATGAAATCCAGTGTCTCCCCCACAACGAAAAGAGGTGGAATCACCGGCCAAAGTGACCCAAAACATGTTAGCGTACATGGGAATTTAACCACGCCAGATCCCTATATTGGCAGTATAGGTTCGAAGACCAGGAGATATAAGGAGACCCATTCCCGGCAAGCCGGACAGTCTCATCTCATGAGAGTTACGTGAACCTCTGCCCTTCCCGAAAGAAGGCATCACTGCTCATAGCTACTCTATCGGTGCTCAGTATAAAGTTCCATTAAATTAAACTCATACATCATGGAAGTTGGCTTCTAGTATGAGGACATCATAGCTCATTAGATGATTTCTCATCTCATCATTAGTATTAAGTGTTTTAATCTCAATACTTTCATTAGAGTGTTCATAGAGACTGGTCTCTTCATTAACTTTACACTCTCATAGGTGAGTACGTTTTGGGTAACAATTACTTAGGCTCATTTGAGATTATTCTCATCTTTTACATTAGCCTCATATCATGTTGTCACCACATTCATTAACAATAGCACATTTGCTCTTCAAAGTTACTCACCCCTTATTACGTGAATGTTCATTTCATCATATGCCGATGCACTTGACCATTTAGTGTATCTTACACTCATACTTAACCATTTTAGGGTTTCATCATTTCATTACATATATCTTAGGTTCACTTACCTTTAAACGTATGTTAGACTTATGGGTCTATACATACAAGCCATGAGGCTTCATTCATAGTTCGTTAAGTGATTCGTATATTCCTAAGATTATGTAGTACAAGACTTATGTATCTTGTATATATGCCAAGATCTTGATTTCGATCTAAGTAGGTGGCATTATTCTTGAACATTTAATTCACGTATGACTTATGTATCAATACGGAAATTTGGGCAAGGGAACCCAAGTTCGAATCACTTGGACAACATTTACATTTTTCATTGATTTTATTTTTAGTTTTCATGACATTGGGGCTCTAGATCGAACCCCAACATCAACATTCTATCTTTAATTTTCTCCTTGGTTTTCCTCTTAATTTGGCTGAAGGGTTGTGGGATCGAACCCCCACAACGCCTTTTTTTCCAGTTAAACTCTTATTGACCCTTTTCGCCTAATCCAAGAGGTTGTGGGATCAAACCCCCACAGCAACTATTATTTTTATTCATTATATTCGCTGGGAATTGGGAAGTTGTGGGTTCGAACCCCCACAGCCTCCTTATTTTAATTTTAATTTTGCTAGGGGCTGTGAGGTTGTGGGTTCAAACCCCCACAGCTTCCTATTTTTATCTTTAATTAGAACTCACCAAGCTAGGCGTTTGGCAGTGAGGTTGTGGGATCGAACCCCCACAGCCTCACTTTATTTTCTCAATTAATTCTGCCATTCTCCTTTCTATTCCTGAGGTCGTGGGTTCGATTCCCACGCCTCACATTTTCTTTTCTTTAATTTTTCCTTCTCTCATTCGCAGCCTGGAGGTCGTGGGTTCGATCCCCATGCCTCTCATTTATTTATCTAATTCTTGTTCTCTTCTTCCTCAACCAGTAGGCCCGATTTCAATTCACCCAGCCCCTTTTTTCTTTCTTTTTTTCGCGAATTACAATTTTCACTAGGGTGAGGTCACGGGTTCGAATCCTAGTGACCTCATCCCTTTATATTTTACTTAAATTTCTAGATTTTGTTCATCAAAATTTTACCTAAATTAAACTTACAAGATGCTGGAAATTCTAGCCATTTTTCAGCTCATATTCATTGACATTTTTGCTTGATTCATAGGGTACGTTTAAAGACCCTTTAACACATTTCTAGGTGCATCTTTCATAGGTTTAATTGGCTACAAGATTGTTACTCAATCAGCCACATTTCCTTTAATGAACATCACAATTTTTTATGGATTTATGCACGTAAAATAACAACCACAACATTATCAAATTTAAGCATCAAAGCCGAGACCCTTGTCACGATCACATGCTTGCACTCACTGGCACATAATTTTGAACACACATTGGTTGTTATTTTCATGATTTCACATACATAAACATATTCACATTCAGCACAAAAACATCACACATACCTAAATCTACCTGCAAACATACCCAACCTACGAATCATTGGGAGCTAGTGATAGGGACATGCAACGGGGAAACAACCCTAGTTTTCAGACTGAATACCTGAGCCTTAAGGGGTCTCTTGGGAAAGGGACCAAGAGTGAAGAAACTCATACCTTATTTGATTGTTCAAAAGTTGAAGTTTCTGCCCAAACCTTTCTCCAAAACCACGTCCAACTCACCGAAAGTTTCACCACCAACTCGACGGAAATCTCCCCTTGCCTTAACGTTTTTGATTAGCTTGTTTTCTTAGAATTTTTTTTTTGGTGAGTGCTTCAAGTGTGAAGAACTTTTGTTATATTTTCTTGTCTTCAATTTTATTTGGCAGAGAGAAAACAAGAGAGTTTGAACGTTAGAATGTGATAGACGTGAGAGAGTGAAACGTGTGAAGTGGTTTAGGCTTAGCTAATGACTTAGTCAATTTAGGACTCTCCTTAATACTTAAAATATTTTTTAATTAATTATACGTGAAAGTACCATTTTGCCCTTACAAAAACTAGACTTTAAACAATAAATAAATCACCAATTTGTCGCTTCCATTGGGGCTCGAACTCGGGTGGAGTGACCACCCCAAAATGGGCTATTTCGGGTCGACCCGACCCTAACCGGTTCTTTATTTTAATTAATTAATTTAATTAATTCCTTAGGGTAATTACGATATTACCCTTGGCCTGGAAAAGACCATTTTACCCTTGGACCCTCAAAACTTAAGAATTCCTATTTTTAAGTCCAGTAAAGACTCCTTCGATTAAATCTTCGTTTTCGAGAGCCCTACATGGTTGGTTCCAACCTTTCCAAGCTCAACTAACTCCCCAAGTTATTTGGCTTGGCCATATTAAGTGTTTTGAGGTCTGGTTCTATGCGCATCAATCTGTGTGAACCTTGGTCTAATCGCAAGCATTTTTGACACCTTAAGCATTTCTTATCTTATTCATTTTTAGGGTTGTTACATTAAGGATTACGATAGAGTGTGCATTACCATACTGGTAAGGCGAATGTAGTAGCAGATGGTCTGAGTAGAATATCTATGGGTATTGTAGCCCATGTAGAGGATGAATAGAAGGAACTAGTGAAGGATGTTCACAGGATTGCTCGCTTGGGAGTTCGCCTTAATAACATATTAGACAGTGGTATAACAGTTCAGAATGGGGGAGAATCTTCTTTGGTGGTGGAGGTTAAGGAAAAGCAAGACAATGATCCAATCTTGATTGAACTAAAGGGTGCAGTCCATAATCAGAGAGTGGAGGTTTTCTCCCAAGGGAGAGATAGTGTACTTCGCTACGAGGGTAGATTGTGTGTTCCTGATGTGGGTGAGTTGAGACAACATATTCTTGCTGAAGCCCATAACTCTATATATGATATTCATCCAGGTGTCACTAAGATGTACCGCGATGTGTGGTAAGTCTATTTGTTGAATGGGATGTAGAGAGATAAAGCAGATTTTTTGAGTAAGTGCCCCAATTGCAAGCAAGTCAAGGAACATCAGAAACTAGGGGGTATGACTCAAGAGATCGACATTCCTACTTGGAAGTGGGATGTGATTACTATGGATTTCATCATAGGGTTACCTCGAACTCACCGACAACATTACTACATTTGGGTGATAGTTGATATGATGACTAAGTCTTCTCGGTTTTTGGCGGTTAAGGCTACATGTGTCACATCCGGGCTTACCCCCCTAGATGTAACCGGCGTCGTCGTCCTCTTTGAGGACTAAGACAAGCCTCTTAGTCTTAGATCGTTGCATTCATCGATCAAAATACGGAAGAATTAAAAACATTTCAACTATGTCTAATCGGAGGTTTACATAGACCTCTACATACACATAATCATAATAATATCGAGTATACATAGACTCGTTCGTATAAGAAGATTACTTAGTCTTCTACTTTTATTTCATACACTTATATAATAAGGAAATAGAGTCATAAAACCGTCTAAACGAAAATAACAACATTGGACATAGCCCTACATCAATAAAAGTAAGCCACATATAGGCTTTAAACAACTTTGTCTCAAATAAAAAATAGAGTCAATACAAAAGTCGTAATAGCTATGTAAATCCGTAAAGAGAATATCGGCATCATCCTCGGGAAAATGATGACCTACCACTTTGATGATAGAATATCCAAGTCTTCTTTCCAATCACCTCCAAACCAAACTTCAATGATCGGAACCTAAAATGTTTGGGAAAAAGGGAGCAAATGGAGTTAGTACGCCACATGTACTAAGTATCAGACCATATGCACAAATACCAACAAAGTATGCTAAAAGGGACTTTTAATGCAATCATGTCATTTAAACAAATCCCCTAATCATGCTAAACAAGGTAACTACATCATATGCATATCATGATACTTAAATCCACAATCTCATATAACTTTATTATCAAGTAAATAACATCACAAAACATGAACAAGAGTAAATCATGTAGATAGCAAAGCAACCCGACCAACTATAGTCCTTGTGAAGCCACAAGTGCAATGACCAAGCAAGGTCCCATAACCCTACTTAATCAAGTAACCTACTAAAGATCATAATTAGCAATTCACTTCACATAGCATAGTCTTCAATCTCATATGATGTTCCTTCTTTAAAAATGATAACCAATTTCATATTCATAAGCATCTTATTCAACATATAAAGTCATTTACATTATATCATCATTTATATACATAATATTAACTTCTCAAAGTTCCTATCAAGGCAAACTAGTGCAAGGCATAGGTAGAGTCTCATACCCCTACCTAGGCTAAAGTCAAACCCCTCAAGTCACTCCAATTACTTTATACTCATTTACTCCTTTTTACTTTAGGGAACACTTCCCTTAACCGACATAGACCACATGAGCTAATGTGGAATCCGGTGTCATGAAACCCTACACCGAAAAAAGGTGGACTACTTGCCAAAGTAGTACCTAAAACATGTACATAGCAACTACGTGGATCCACTAGCTAGTATTCCTATGGGGGCAACATAGTTTGTGAACTAGGAGATATAGTTTGGAACCCTCTTTATGCTAAATGCATTATGATCTCCAATCTCAAGAGTACATTAGTGATCCTACTCTCCCTAAGTGGAAGAGGTCACTACTCATCTAGTTCACTCGGTGCTAAGCTAAGTCCCTTTATTGAAATATCTTTAAGCTTTATTAAACATCATAACTTAGTTTAGGTCATAGGGTCTAGCCCTTGTATATTCATCATCATATCTCAACAAGAATCACATGAGTAATAATCCTTTCATCACGATTCCTAATAGTGACATTAACACTTTGCATATCACATCATAGTAGGGCACATTGATGCACATTACCATCCTTATAACATGTACACACTAAGCAACCTCACAACCAAAGCATAAGACATTTCAACTTGATCATTATACCATCCTATCATCCTAGACAAGGTATACTCCAACACAACATCATGGCTTGATCACAATTAACCACAATTGAAGTAAGAAATAGGATAGTCAAAACTTACCAACACTACTCCAAAGTTCATCATAAGGGTCTTACCATCAACCCATAACTCAACCCAATTTGGGTCATCACACCAATGTAATCCAATAACCAACATGAAAATGGACTTAGAAGAATCACTAAAACATAATTCAACACTAAATCAAAGCTTAAAAACATGACATATAAGTCCATCGTCTTAACCTAGATCAATTCTCAAGAACTAGCATGTAGGGCTACAATTTATGACCATAGGATTATGATCAATGTAATAACAACAATTAAGGATGATTTAATAAATAATAAATGTCAATTGAACCAAACCCAACATGATTCATATCAAGATCAAACCTAGGGTTAAGGGTTAAGGGTCATAATGTACAAACTAGACCAAACCATCTCAATTCATCCCAATTAAGTTACATTACACGATAATCTACTCAATGTGTCCTAAGGAAAGTATAAACAACTCAAATCATAACATAGATTTCGTAATTGAATAAAGCCCATATGAAAATTCAACTTTTGGAAAACCTTTGAAGGATCCCTTTGAGGAAAGAAGTCTCAAAGGTGAATTAGATCCCATACCTTAATGTTTTGATGAATATTGGAGATGGATTCGCCCTTAATCAGCCCCCAATTCAACTCCCAAGCTAAGCTTCTATGGTGTCTTCCAATTAGAGAGAGAAAATAGAGAGAACGAAGAGAGTTTATTTTGAGAGTTGTGTTTAGACTAATAAGGGTTGGGGTATTTAGGTTAGGGGTTAATTAGTTAATTAGACTTCCTAATCCCCCAACTAACCACCAAAACACTTAATCAATTTAAATGGGATCGTTTTAAAATTTGGCAGAAAGTTGGGTCCTCACAGACGAGACCTCGACCATGGTCCGTCTGTGAGTTGACGTCCCGTTGTCCCCCCTCCGTTGTCTAGGACAGTACCTGTGCAGGTACAGCCTCTTTGAAATTCTCTAAGTGTGGGACGACGGTGTCATCAAACCCCGTCGATCCACACACGCCCCGTCAATCCCTCCGTCAATGCACACTGCCAGGCAGTGTTGCATCCAAACTACAATGGTCCTCCTCAAGGGCCCTCTGTTGGTCCTTGGGGAGTCGTACCCGGACGTTTCGACTATGAAACATATCTAACACACGTTACACATATGTTTACCTAATTTTGATCAATTCCAACTCCTAATAGCTAGTCAAATGGCTAAGACATCCTAGCACTCTTGTGAACCAACTTTCCAAACGTCATAGACGTTCTTGATTATTTTTATTCTTAAATATCTTATCTACCCTATATACATCTAAATGAACTTAGAAATAGTGTTTAGACTTCATTGAATCCTAGGTTAAGCTTTACGACATGCCTTGGGATTTCAAAATGTTACATTATCCCCCCCTTAGTAACATTCGTCCTCGAATGACACTTAACACTCTTTTAAAGAAAGGAATAGACTCAAGACTATCAGCTCAACCAATTCATTACATCATTTCAATAATTCAAATTTCAAAAACTCAATTATCACACATAGGCTCAAACATTTCATTACATGAGTCAGTTAGCACAAAGTTCATCTTATCAATATGGTACGTATAATTTCCACAAAGAATCACCATTTCCAAATTCATAACTTAACTCAAATAATCGAAAATCAAAACAAATTCCAAGTTTTCGAAGCCAACATACAGTGACTTTACTGTATCATCCCTGTGAAGTTTCCAAAAATTTCGATTTTTGCAAACTTCACCTAAAAATCAAGAAACCACAATTCCTAGTCATAATTATGTTATTAAAAAGAATGGCTAACCTTAATCATCGAAAAGATAAGGATAACGGGTCTTCATGTCGGTCTCGGCATCCCATGTTGCACCCTCAACTAGGTGGTTCTTCAATAACACTTTTACGGAAACCACCTCTTTGTTCCTCAACCTCTTCACTTGTCTATCAAGGATTTGAACCGGAACCTCCTCATAAGAGAGGTTATCCTTGACTCCAAGGGCTTCAATAGGAAGAATAGACTCGGGATCCCCGACACACTTCTTCAACATAGAAACATGGAAAACCGGATGAACCTAAGCTAAATCATTTGGGAGTTTCAAGTGATAGGCAAACCTACCAACCCTTTCCAATATCTCATAAGGGCCCACATAATGAGGACTCAACTTCCCCTTGTTGCCAAATCTAACCACCCCATTCATGGGTTAGATTTTCAAGTACACCTTATCACCTTCTTCAAACTCCAAATCTCTTCTCCTATTATCAGCATAGGACTTTTGTCGACTATAGGCTGTTTGTAACCGATTCCTTATGATGTGCACATTCTCCAAAGTCCTATAAATAAAATTGGGACCAAGAATCGATGGCTCACAAACTTCAAACCACCCTATAGGAGACCTATACCTCCTACCATACAAGGCTTCATAGGGATCCATGGAGATGGATGAATGAAAGCTATTATTATATGCAAACTCCACCAAAGGTAAGTGCTTATACCAATTACCTTTAAAATCAATAATGCAAGCTCTAAGCATATCCTCAATGGTTTGAATAGTTCGTTCCGCTTGGCCATCCGTTTGAGGATGAATAGCGGTACTCAATTTCACCTTAGTACCCAAACCTTCTTGAAATGACCTCCAAAATCTAGATGTGAATTGGGTACCCCGATCCGAAATGATGGATAACGGAATACCATGGCGACACACAATCTCATCTATGAAGATCTTTGCATAATCCTCCGCCGAATAAGTGGACTTGACGGGAATAAAATAAGCGGACTTAGTCAATCTATCAACAATCACCCATATAGAATTATATGACTTTTGAGTCCGAGGCAACCCTACTACAAAGTCCTTATTAATGTCCTCCCATTTTAAAGTAGGAATTTGGATCTCTTGTAGTAAGACACCCAGATTTTGATGTTCCGCCTTCACTTGTTGGCAATTTGGACACTTAGCAACAAATTTCGCTATGTCCTTCTTCAAACCTTCCCACCAATATATCTCCCGAAGGTCATGGTACATCTTAGTCAAACCCGGATGAATGGAGTAGTGGGATCCATGGGCTTCTTCAAGGATCCGATCCCTCAACCCATCAACATTGGGAACACATAATCTCCCTTGGTACCTCAACACACCGTTCCCCTCCTAAGGAGAAAGACTCATTCAACTTGCCAAGAACCGATTCCTTTAACTCCATCAATAGTTTATCAAGGTGTTGTTTGGACTTCACATCAACCACCAATGATGACTCGGAGCTATGATGAACCGTAGCACCACCGTTTGGAGAACTCTCCAATCGCACCCCCAATCTAGCCAACCTATGAACATCTTTCACTAGGTCTTTCTTTGCTTCATCTATATGCGACACACTAGCCATAGTCATACGACTTAGGGCATCCCAACCACATTGGCCTTGCCGGGATGATATAAGACACTCATATCATAATCTTTCAACAATTCTAACCACCTTCTTTGCCGGAGGTTCAACTCCTTTTGAGTAAACACATATTGGAGACTCTTATGATCGGTGAAAACATCAACATGAACACCATACAAGTAATGCCTCCATATTTTCAAAGCAAACACCACGACCGCTAACTCAAGGTCATGAGTGGGATAGTTTCTCTCATGCACCTTAAGTTGCCTCGAAGCATAGGCAATCACCTTCCCATTTTGCATAAGCACACACCCCAAACCTATACGAGATGCATAACAATATACAACTAAGCCCTTTGTAGCCTCCGGTAGTGTCAACACCGGAGCCGAAGTAAGCCTATCCTTCAATAATTGGAAACTCTTCTCACAAGCCTCCGACCACTTAAACTTTTTACCTTTTTGAGTCAATGTAGTCAAAGGAGATGAAATGGATGAAAAGCCCTCCACAAACCTTCGATAATAGACCACTAGACCCAAGAAACTCCTATGTCAGTCGGACTCAAGGGTCTAGGCCAATTTATTACCGCATCAGTCTTCCTTGGGTCTACCTCAACTCCATCACTAGATATGATGTGCCCAAGAAACACCACCGACCTCAACCAAAACTCACACTTGCTATATTTGGAAAATAATTGATGCTCTTTAAGGTTTTGCAATACCACCCTCAAATGACCCATGTGACTCATTCTTTGAATACACCAAGATAACATCAATAAACACAATAACGAATGAATCAAGATATCTTCAAAACACTCTATTCATTAGGTCCATAAACGCCGCCGGAGCATTTGTGAGACCAAAAGACATAACCACAAACTTATAGAGTTTGAAAGGTCATCTTTGGAATATCTTCATTTCTCACTCTGAGTTGGTGATACCCCGACCTCAAATCTATCTTTGAAAAGTAGCTCGCTCCTTGGAGTTGATCAAATAAATCGTCAATCCGAGGAAGAGGATACTTGTTCTTGATAGTAACTTTGTTGAGTTGGCGATAATCAATACACATTCTCAAGGACCCATTTTTCTTCTTCACGAATAAGACTGGAGCACCCCATGGATAAATGTTAGGCCTTATAAAGCCCTTGTCTAGCAAATCTTTAAGTTGTGCCTTCAACTCCTTCAATTTTTCCGGAGCCATTCGATAAGGAGGAATCGAAATAGGGTTTGTTTCCGGTAGCAAATCGATACCAAAATCAATTTCCCGTTCGGGAGGAATACCGGGAAGGTCATTAGGAAAGACCTCTGGAAATTCACTCACTACGGGGATCGACTCAATAGGAGGAATTTCGGAAACCAAATCTTGGACTCTTAAAATGTGATAAATATAACCCTTTGAGATCATTTTATATGCTTTTAGACAAGATATGATGCGACCTCTAGAATAGAATTCCCACCCTTCCACTGAAAAACGGGTTCATTTGGGAAACTAAACCTTAAAACACTAGTCCTACAATCAATAGAAGCGAAATTAGCATGTAACCAATCCATACCCAAAATGACATCAAAGTCAAACATATCTAGTTTAACTAGATCTACAAGAGAAACTCTATTGGGCAAAGTGATAGGACAATTTTGATAGACTCTTTTTGCTACAATGGACTCACCCACCGGAGTATACACCACAAAAGGTTCATGCAAAACATCGGGTAAAGTATCAAACTTTTTAGCTACTAAGGGAGTAACAAAAGACAAAGTAGCACCCGGATCAAGCAAAGCATACACATCAATAGTAAAGATTTGTAACATACCGGTCACTACATCGGGAGAGGCCTGTTGATCTGTCACGGCCAGAATCTAGACCCCAGATGAGACCGGCGTCGTTGACCTCTCGGAGGTCGCAGACAAGCCTACATACGTCGTCGTTACTTCATCTAGGTTAATTTTAGCAGAAAATTTGAAATTTTGTTTACTTAAACTTTATATTGGAAAACATTGATCTCGCATAATACTATCTACGTAAACTCATAAGCGTTCACAACAACCATCAAAATCAAGATAATCAAATGAAAGATATAGTCATAAATATAGAGTATCCAAAATGGCACCAATACAACGTCTGAAAGTAAATATGAAAGAAACGCTAGTGGAACATACTCCACTAGCTCATGCCTGCGTCTACGCTAGAATAAACCAGTAAGCATCCTCGAAAGCATGAGGGCCTATCAAATCCGGATGAAAACTCCACGTCTGGATAACTTCTGCGTCGACTCATAAGCTCTAACGTCCAGCTGCACCTGCACCTAAAAGTAGATAAATGTATGGAATTAGAACACACTTGTACTAAGTATGGGTATATGCAAGCACACACCACGGACATTCATGATTTAGAATAGCTCTCTCCTAACGATATGAGTTATGGAAAGTCAAGTCAGTGGACTTGCCAAAATTTGATTAGGAAAGTCATGCCATGAGAGTAACATGCATCATCATACGTATCATATTGTACAGCACATAAAATATTGCATATAGCACATAACATATTGCATATAGCACATATCATATTTCATTTCATTCGTTCATATGCCATGAGACCTTGGAATCATGGACTTAACATTAGGACTTCCCAAAATAAGGGCTCAACATATGGGACCTCAACTAGGGAGCCTTCTTTAGCAAACATAGAGTCTGCTTCGGTCATTCATACGTACTTCATTTCATTTCATTCATAGGCTAGTGTAAACACCAGCTATACCTAGGATGTAGTTTAAGACTCTCATTGGGTTCACTATGCAATGACTAAGAATGACCTAGTGTCATTGCATAAGTCTAGTTCACCTCTTGATTATCCTAACCAAACACCTTTGGTATCATTCATTTCAATTTGTGCATTACATGAGGCTGGCCTCATTCTTTCTTTGGGAACTTTAACTTTAACCGACATAGATCATGTGAGCTCCATAAAATCCTATGTCTACCCAACACCGAAAAAATGTGGAATCACCGGCCAAAGTGAAACCAAAAACATGCTAGAGTATATAGGGGATTGAACCCTGCTAGATCTCTATGTTGGCTGCATAGGTTCAAAGACTAGGAGATATAAGGAGACCCATACCCGTCTGGATGGACAGTCTCATATCATGAGAATTACACAAACCTCTGCCTTCCCAAAAGAAGGAATTGCCACTCATATCTAGCCTATTGATGCTCAGTATAAAGTTCCATTACATTCATCTCATACCTCATAGAAGCTGGCTTCTAGTATGAGAACATCATTGCTCATTAGATGATTTATCATCTCATCATTTGTATTAAGTATGCATTAACTTTAATACTTTCATTAGAGTATTCGTAAGGACTGGTCTCTTAATTAACTTTACACTCTCATAGGTGAGTACGTTTTGGTAACATTTTCTTAGGCTCATTTGACATTGCTCTCATGTTTGACATTATCCTCTTATCATGTAGTCACCACACTCATTAGTCTTAGCACATTTGCCCTTCATAATTACTTACCCCTTTTTACGTGAATGTTCATTTCATCATATGTCAATGCATTTGGCATTTTAGTGTGTTTCACGCTCTGACTTAACCCTTTTGGGGTCTTATCATTCATCACATAACATCTTAGGTTCACTTACTTTATAAACGTATGCTGGACTTATGAGTCTACACACACAAGCCATGAGGCTTCATTCATAGTTCATTTAAGTGATTTATATTGCCCAGATTATGTGGTACAAGACTTATGCATCTTTTAAGTATGCCAAGGTCTCAATTTCATTCCTATAGGCAGCATTCATTAAATATTTAATCACGTAAGACTTATGCGTCAATACGGAATTGGGTAAGGGAACCCGATATTTGAATCCCTTGAGCAACACTTAATCTTATATTAAACTTGGTAATTATATTTTTCAGATTTGGGGGACCCTAGGTCGATCCCCATCACCCCCATATATTTTTCTTTCTATTCCCTCCTCTCTTTTCCGTTTAAGGCCAAGAGGTTGTGGGATCGATCCCCAACAACTTCATTTTATTTCTCTTAGTTTTTCTCTTAACTTTCTCAACTATCCAAGAGGTTGTGGGTTCAATCCCCACTCACCTCATCTTATTTTTCTTGATTTGTTTCTCAAAAATTTCGGCATGGGGAACCCAAGATCGAATCCCCATGCCCCCATTCTTTTCTTTTTCCTTTATTTTCTTGATTCATTCGTTTAGATTAAGAAGGTGTGGGATCGAACCCCCACAGCCTCACTTCATTTTAATTGCATTTTCTCCTTACTTTCTCATTCGGCCAAGAGGTTGTGGGTTCGAATCCCACATACCTCATTTTTATTATTTCTTTATTTCATTTTTCTTCTCTCTCCTTCATCCGTCCAAGAGGTTGTGGGTTCGAACCCCACATGCCTCACTTCATTTTCTTTCATTTTCCCCTAACTTTTCACTTGAGCTTTACCCCATTTCGAATCCCCCTCACCACATTTTATTATTTAATTTTTTATAACATGTATATGATGAGGTCTTGGGTTCAATCCCCACTGACCTCATGCATTTAAAAATTATTTTTAAACGTTACTTTTTTTTTTTAAAGTAAGCTGCCAAACAAATTTCCAGAATGCTGGAAATTTGTTCCCCCTCTTTGCAGTCCATTTTTCTAAACTTTTAAGTGTTAGATTTAGGACAAATTTTCGTGTAGCATCTAGTGCATCTTTAGATGAGTTTTCATGGTTACTTTCGGGAATTTAATCACCTTTTTTCAGTCCATTTCCTCACCCTCTTTCACGTTAAACATTAAGTCATATCGAGTAGTTTTTAGGGAGATCTTTAGGCGCATTTTCAAGGTTACTTTCACTCAAGAATTATCATTTAATTCAGCAACTTTGAACTTATATGAACATCAGGTTTTTAACATATTCATACACGCAAAATACAACAATTTAACATGCAAAATTTCATGCTTCAAGTCGTTGCTAATTCACAGTACACACGTGCACCCACAAGTTCACATATCACACATTTTCGGAAACACTTTTTTCATTTCTACATAATTTTGAATTCACATTCAAACACGTAATCACAACCAGCCCTAAAATCATCTACCAGAAGTCATACCAATGCATACTTGAATCTTTCAAAGGATCTAATGATAGGGGCATGCAACGGGGTACAATCTTAGTTTTTGACAGGAATTTAGCTGAACTTAGGGGTCTCTTGGGAAAGGGACCAAGAGAGAAGAAAACTCATACCTGAAGTCGTTCAAAGTGTTCTAACGTGCTGCCAAAATCCCCCCCACTAAGCCAACATTTCACCACCAAAATCACAAGCACAATCCGTAGAGAATTTGGTTTTTTTTTGCTTTTCGTTTTGAAGCTTGTTTTGCTTTTTGAGTTTGAGCGTTCAAGTTCTTGATGAACTTTAGATTTTCTTTTTGTTCTGTTCTTTTGTTTTACAGAAAGTTGAGCGTGAAAGTGAGATAGGAGTAGAGAGAAACGTGAGTCGTGTTAGCTTAGGATTAGGAGATTAGGTGGAGACTTAGTCAAATTAGGATTCCTCATTATTTATTAATTTTATTATTAAAAATCTGATTTTCCTTTACTTAAATCAGAAAATTAAATATTAATTAATTCAACTAATTCACTAAAGACCAAATAATTCATTTAATTCGTTGCTTCCACCCAGGTTCGAACCCGGGTAAAGCTTAAATTTGCATAAGGGTCAAATTCGGTCAACCCTACCCGAATTGCCCCTTAATCATATTAATTAATTAATAAATTATACTTAGGGTAATTACAATACTACCCTTAGCCTGGAAAAGACCATTTTACCCCTAGACCCTCCAAACCTAAGATTACCCCTTTTAAGTCCGGTAAAACTCATCCGGGTGAATCTCTTCAATTCGGGTGCCCTACATAGTTGGTTCTCACCTTGCCTAGCTCAAGTAACTCACCAAGTTGGTTGGCTTGGCTAGTGCATAGGTTCTGAGGTCTGGTTCTACGCGCAATAAGCCGTGTGAACCCGGTCTAATCCATGCATTCTAGGTATGTTTAAGCATTACTTAGCATAGTCATTTTTGGGTTGTTACATGATCATCCCTAGTATGAAGAGCATAGAAGAGATTCTTTTTGGTAGCATCACTAGAACCATTTGGCTGTCCACTCTTCTCTTTCCCCTTAGCATTAGGACAATCCTTAACCATGTGACCACTTTTACCACACCCGAAACAATTGTCCGCCCCCTTAAGACAATCACCAAAGTGTCTCTTACCACACCTTTGACAAGTCGGCTTCCTTGTTGGTGAGTTAGAATTACCTCCCTTTTGGGACTTATAGTTTGACACTCTATCCCCTCTATTTTTAGGAAATTTGGATGGGTCTTGATTCGAGAATCTCTTCTTGAATTTAGGCTTGTCTTGAATCCCAAGCCTATTTTTTGTAGCTCCACTCTCAAAAGACCTTGTCCTTTTGGAATCCCTATACTTCCTTTTTGCTCTAGCCTCCTCAACCCTCCTAGAATGCACCATAAGACGGCCAATATTCATATTATCATGAAGCATAGCCGAATGACATTCTTCTTGCAAGTTATCTGATATACCCGTCACAAAGCGACTCATCTCATCTATAGGATCCGAGACCAAGGAAGGAGCATATTTGGCCAATTGAATGAACATCAATGAATAATCATGAACACTCATACCTCCTTGATGGAGGTTGATGAATTCTACCACCTTAGCTTCTCTTATTTCTCTTGGGAAAAACCGATCAAGGAAAGCCCTCTTGAAGATCTCCCAAGTCACCAGTCCATCTCGAAGTGGTCTGTTATCTCTCCATTGCACATACCAAGTTTTAGCCACATCCTTGAGTTGGTATAAGGCCAACTCGGCATTCTCATTTGAAGACAACCCCATAGCACATAGTATCTTGTAAACCTCATCAATGAATTCATGAGGGTTTTCATCAACCTTAGACCCATAGAATATAGGAGGATTCATCCTAGTTAAGTCCCTAAGTCGTGAAGCCATAGTTTGCTCATGAACCCTAGGTGCAACATCCCGATTGGCTTGGGCAGTCATAGATTGGGCTTGAACTGTTGCGGCTTGGGCTTGAGTAGTCATGGCTTGGGCCATTTGAGCAAGAATATCCCTCATCTGAGCCTCTGTCATAGGTGGAAGATTTGTCGGAGCCTGATCATCAACAACAACCTCCTCAAGAGGAGGAACTTGATCACCAAGGGGAAACAACCGCATTAGCAATCTCCTCTTCAAGTCTCCTAGCCGCATTCCTCCGAGTATTCATCTCCTATAACCAAAATACAAGGTTTAGGTGAAATTATATAAGAAGTACACTCTAGAGGCACGATAATGGATTTCCAAAAATGAGAGTGATTCCTAAGCATCAAATAAGTTCATATTCATAAGTGTGGCGCGCTTCACAATTATGAATACAAACCTACATAGACGTGGTTGAGAGAAACGTCAACATCAAGGATATTCAACCTCATGCTCTGATACCAAGTTTGTCACATCCTGGTTTATTCCCCTAGATGTAACCGGCGTAGTCGTCCTCTTTGAGGACTAAGACAAGCCTCTTAGTGCTAGATCATTGCATTCATCGATTAAAATACGGAATAATTTAAAACTTTTCAACTATATCTAATCAGAGGTTTACATAGACCTCTACATACACCTAATCATAATAATATCGAGTATACATAGACTCGTTCGTATAAGAAGATTACTTAGTCTTCTACTTTTATTTCATACACTTATATAATAAGGAAATAGAGTCATAAATCTGTCTCATCTCATAAAACCATCTAAACGACAATAACAACATTGGACATAGCCCTACATCAATAAAAGTAAGCCACATATAGGCTTTATACAACTTTGTCTCAAATAAGAAATAGAGTCAATACAAAAGTCGTAATAGCTAAGTAAACTCGTAAAGAGAATATCGGCATCATCCTCGGGAAAATGATGACCTACCACTTGGATGATAGAATATCAAACTCTTCTTTCCAATCACCTCCAAACCAAACTTCAACGACCGGAACCTAAAATGTTTGGGCAAAAGGGAGCAAATGGGGTTAATACGCCACATGTACTAAGTATAAGACCATATGCACAAATACCAACAAAGTATGCTAAAAGGGACTTTTAATGCAATCATGTCATTTAAACAAATCCCTTAATCATGCTAAACAAGTTAACTACATCATATGTATATCATCATACTAAAATCCATAATCTCATATAACTCTATTATCAAGTAAATAACATCACAAAACATGAACAAGAGTAAATCATGTAGATAGCAAAGCAACCCATCCAACTATAGTCCTTGTGAAGCCACAAGTGCAATGACCAAGCAATATCCCATAACCCTACTTAATAAAGTAACCTACTAAAGATCATAATTAGCAATTCACTTCACATAGCATAGTCTTCAAGCTCATATGATGTTCCTTCTTTAAAAATGATAACCAATTTCATATTTATAAGCATCTTATTCAACATATAAAGTCATTTACATTATATCATCATTTATATACATAATATTAACTTCTCAAACTTCCTATCAAGGCAAACTAGTGCAAGGCATAGGTAGAGTCCCATACCTCTACCTAGGCTAAAGTCAAACCCCTCAAGTCACTCCAATTAGTTTATACTTCATTTACTCATTTTTAATTTAGGGAAGACTTGCCTTAACCGACATAGACCACATGAGCTAATGTGGAATCCGGTGTCATGAAACCCTACACCGAAAGAAGGTGGACTACTTGCCAAAGTAGTACCTAAAACATGTACATATCAACTACGTGGATCCACTAGCTAGTATTCCTATGGGTGAAACATAGTTAAAGAAGTAGGAAATATAGTTTGGGACCCTCTTTATGCTAAATGCATTATGATCTCCAATCTCAAGAGTACATTAGTGATCCTACTCTCCCTAAGTGGAAGAGGTCACTACTAATCTAGTTCACTCGGTGCTAAGCTAAGTCCCTTTATTGAAATGACCTTAAGCTTTATTAAACATCATAACTTAGTTTAGGTCATAGGGTCTAGCCCTTGTATATTCATCATCATAGCTCAACAAGAATCGCATGAGTAATAATCTTTTCATCACGATTCCGAATAGTGAGATTAACACTTTGTATATCACATCATAGTAGGGCACATTGATGCACATTACCATCCTTATAAGATGTACACCCTAAGCAACCTCACAACCAAAGGATAAGACATTTCAACTTGATCATTATACCATCCTATCATCCTAAATAAGGTATACTCCAACACAACATCATGGCTTGATCACAATTAACCACAATTGAAGTAAGAAATAGGATAGTCAAAACTTACCAACACACCTCCATAGTTCATCATAAGGGCCTTACCATTATTCCATAACTCAACCCAATTTGGGTCATCACACCAATATAATCCAATAACAAACATGAAAATGGACTTAGAAGAATCACTATAACATAATTCAACACTAAATCAAAGCTTGAAAACATGACATCTAAGTCCATCTTGTTAACCTAGATCAATACTCAAGAACTAGCATGTAGGGCTACAATTTATCACCATAGGTTTATGATCAATGTAATAACAACAATTAAGGATGATTTAACCAATAATAAATGTCAATTAAACCAAACCCAATATGATTCATATCAAGATCAAACCTAGGGTTAAGGGTTAAGGGTCATAATCTACAAACTAGACCAAACCATCTCAATTCATACCAATTAAGTTACATTACATGATAATCTACTCATTGTGTCCTAAGGAAAGTATAAACAACTCAAATCATAACATAGATTTCGTAATTGAATAAAGCCCATATGAAAACTCAACTTTTGGAAAACCTTTGAAGGAGCCCTTTGAGGAAAGAAGTCTCAAAGGTGAATTAGATCCTATACCTTAATGTTTTGATGAATATTGGAGATGGATTCTCCCTTAATCAGCCCCCAATTCAACTCCCAAGCTAAGCTTCTATGGTGTCTTCCAATTAGACAGAGAAAATAGAGAGATGGAAGAGAGTTTATTTTGAGAGTTGTGTTTAGACTAAATAGGGCTGGGGTATTTATGTGAGGGGTTAAATTAGTTAATTAGACTTCCTAATCCCCCAACTAACCACCAAAACACTTAATCAATTTAAATGAAATCGTTTTAAAATTTGGCAGAGAGTTGGGTCCTTACAAACGAGACCTCGACCATGGTGCGTCTGTGAGTTGACGTCCCGTCGTCCCCCCTCGGTCGTCTAGGACAGTGCCTGTGCAGGTGCAGCCTCCTTGAAATTCTCTAAGTGTGGGACGAAGGTGGAATCGACGCCCCGTTGATCCACACATGCCCCGTCAATCCCTCCGTTAATGCACACTGCCAGGCAGTGTTGCATCCAAACTACAAGGGTCCTCTTTAAGGGCCCTTGGTTGGTACTTGGGGAGTCGTACCCAGACGTTTCGACTATGAAACATCTCTAAAACGCATTAGCATATCTTTACCTAATTTTTATCAAATCCAACTCCTAAAATCTAGTAAAATGGGTAAGGCATCCTAGCACTCTTGTGAACCAACTTTCCAAACGTAATGGACGTTCTTGATTATTTTGATTTTTAAATATCTTAACTAGCCTATATACATCTAAATCAACTTAGAAACAGTGTTTAGACTTCATTGAACCATAGGTTAAGCTTTACAACATGCCTTGGGATTTCGAAATGTTACAATAGATTCGGCGGAGGACTATGCCAAGCTTTACATTAATGAAATTGTGAGGCTGCATGGGGTTCCTTTGTCTATCATCTGAGATAGAGGTCCTCAGTTTACCTCTCATTTCTGGAAGTCATTTCAGAAGGGTCTTGGTACTCAGGTTAACCTTAGCACTTCATTTCATCCGCAGACGGATGGACATGCAGAGCGTACCATTCAAACCCTAGAGGATATGTTGACATCCTGTGTGGTTTATTTCAAGGGGAGCTGGGATGATCACCTTCCTCTTATTGAGTTCGCCTACAACAATAGCTACATTTCGAGCATTTAGATGGCCCCTTATGAGGCCATGTATGGGCATAGATATAGATCTCCTGTTGGTTGGTTTGAAGTAGGTGAAGCAGCTTTGATAGGGCCATATTCAGTCCTTTATGCTATGGAGAAATTGCAATTCATTAGAGATAGACTTAAGACATCTAGAGTCATCAGAAATCGTATGCAGATGTAAGGAGAAGGGAACTAGAGTTCCAAGTTGATGATTGGGTTTTCCTGAAAGTGTCACCTATGAAAGGGGTGATGAGATTTGGAAAGAAAGAGAAGCTCAGTCCTAGATATGTAGGTCCTTAAAAGATCATGAAAAGGGTTGGCAAGGTGGTATATGAGTTAGAGTTGCCAGCAGAACTAGCAGCAGTGCATCCAGTCTTCCACATCTCACTCTTGAAGAAGTGTGTGGGTGACCTAGCCTCTGTACTGCCATTAGAGAGGGTGGTTGTGAAAGGTAGTCTTTTTTATGAGGATGTGCCAGTGGAGATTCTTGACCGTCATGTTAGAAGGTTGAGAAACAAATAAGTAGTTTCAGTCAAGGTTTTGTGGAGGAGTCAGTCCATAGAGGGAGCTACTTGGGAAGCAGAACCAGCCATGAAAGTCAAGTATCCTCACCTCTTTCCTTCCGATTCCACTCCATCTTGAGGTAATAGTTCCTCTTCAGTTTTCAGTCATTCATGAGTGAATTCAGCCTTAGAATCATGTTTCCTCAGTTTGTACTTGCATTTTCAGTGTATTTGCATGTTCTGGGAACTTAATCAAGCAAGAAACTCAGTCCTCTGTGTTAAGTAGTAGGGATTAAGTCTCTCTCTCTATTTCAGCTAGATTAGTCTTCATTCGAGGACGAATGTTACCAAGGGGGAGATAATGTAACCCCCCGTATCCAAAACAGACCAAAAATCAGCTTTTCAGAAATCTGCAGGTGCAATCGACAGTCACTATCGACGGACCGTATTCTGATATACGGCCCGTACTGTGCATCCATCGTTTGCCACTAAAACTCTCCCAAAAACGAACCCTAGCAAATCGACTAAGTGCCGATCCACGGACAGATCTACGATCCATAACTCTGACTACGGTGTGTGGTCTGTGTCATTGGATTGAGAATCAAGTTACCAAGTCTCTGACATGAACTATGGATGACCATCGCGGACCGTCGTTCGATCTATCGTCCTTAGGTCTGACCGTAGGTGAAAGTTAGTAGTCAGTTAGGGGGAAATATTGTTAAGTCAACTTCAAATAGTCATATATCCTAGCACAAAATGAATTAGGTTTCTCATGACCTATGAAATGATAGATAATTTAATTATCTTTCCATAGCCACCAAGTTTGTTAAAATCAAACCTCTGATTAAAGAGTTATGCCCGTTTTAGTAAAGGACTGTCGAGCAAATCAAAACTATGGACCCAAACGACGGACCGGCGATTGAACGATGGCCCGTCAGTCCAGGTCGTCGTTTGGTCCGACAACAAAATTTCCAGGGGTATTTTGTTTTTTTCCTAGTTCATTTATACCCTAAGACACGTCGTTTAAGCCCTAAATTATCAGTTTTAGTCAGTTTAAGCCTAGAAACATAACAAGAACTTGCCTAAGTCAAAATCATAAATAAAAACATAGAAAGTTAGAAGCAAGAAAGGAGAAAAAGGTCAAGAACAATAGTTCAAGAACACATCAAGGTTCCATCAGTTCCAGACCCAAAAGCTAAATAATTCTCCGTGGATTTCAGCATCGTGTATGTGGGATTTCACTAGTGGGTTCCTTTTACCCATTAGATCCCTAGTTTTCAGTTAGTTCTTGATTCTATTATCATGATTAAACCTAAGGCTTCTAGAATTACAGCAGATCATCACAAATTAGTTAAATATATGTTCCAAATCAGATTGTAAAATTATTCTTCAGTTTATCGCATGAATTTTAGAAGCCTAGCTATGTATGTCTTTAGTTCTTGAATTATACATGCTAGGTCAGATATTTCAGTTACTTCAGATATACATGCCTTAGTTATTAATGCATAACTATCAGATTAATTGTTGCATTCTCAGTTTGCATGTTTAGTTTTGAGCTATCCAATATTTACAGAAATTCAGTTACAATATCTTAATCACTTTATTCATTGGGAGTAGGATAATACCGAGTTGGACTAGGATTTAGCGTACCCAAATAGTCCCAGAACTACTAGCCAAGTATGTTGTAAGTCCCCTTTCTGGACACCAGTTTAGTGATCACACAAGCATGCCTTTATACCTCTAGTAGGGTATATTGGGTCATCTCGATTGGGGCGCATACATCAGACTCCATATTTAGCTCATATAGTTTTATTATCGGTTATTAATAGCTCCCAGAGTTCAGACAGACTCTATTGTATTGACCATTTACCAATATATTCAGTACTCAGTTCCAACATATTATAAATTGTTCATTTCATCCAGTTAGCTCATAATTTAGTATATCATGTTCAAAATACTATTCTTGATTTTGTGCTTGTTCAGTTATGATTTATTTTAGCTTTACTCTATCCTATATGATCAGTATCTTTCAAGTAACTAACGCATACGTGCGATACATCTTCTCGTGATGTAGGTTTAGGTTCTCCATATCCAGATCACGCTTAGATCGATTCCCGATCTCCAATTTAGCAGAATCATTGGTGATTTCTCATTCTCCGAGGACAATAGTAATGAGTTTCTTTTAGTATTTTAGTCTTTTAGTTTAAATTTTCACTAGACTTAGTTGGGGCATGTCCTTTCGTTTCTAGTCAGTAAGAGGCTATTTCAGACATAGTTAGTTTCAGCTTAGTATTGATTTAATAAATTCTTTGTATTAAACTCATCAATTTTCGTATATCTCAGTTTTAGCATATGGGTATTCCCCATCTTTTCATTTTAAATTCTGGTTTAGCTTCCGCATTCATTTTATTATCTTTAGTATGCTCATGATCATGCCATCAGGGTTAGCTTGGGATCACTTGTGGTACTAAGTCTCGTGTCCGCGTCTCGGGGGTAGCTCGGGGGGTAACAAGCACATAGTAGATCGTACATTTAATTCGAGAGATAAGGTACTACTCTTTAACTCTAAAATAAGTTTATTCCCCAAAAAACTAAGGTCGAAGTGGTCATTTTGTGGTAGTTAGAATGACACGACATGGGGTTGTTGAACTTAAAGGTAAGACTGACCTCATGTTCTTGGTCAATGGGCAAAGGGTGAAACACTATTTTGGTGGAGATTCGGATCATGTTCGAGAGGCTTTAGAGCAAAATGATGAATGATCCAAGTTGCGTCGTGTTGCGACGGTAAATCAAACGCTACATGGGAGGTAGCCCATGAACAATATGTAAAAGATTAATTTGTTTTTCACTTCTTCAAATCTTTGTTAGTAGTTTAGTTTAAATTTTTAGCATATAGGTTAGTTTTAGCTAGATAGGATTTTTCATTATTTGTAGTGTAAAGTGTAATAGCCAAGAAAATCAAGTCACCTAGCCGCGCCTGGCTAGAAAAGTCATAGAAGAGTTCAAGGCGCGTCGCCCAGTAATAGCGCCTTATGCGTACAGGTTGGCGCTCTGTGGGTCGCCCCTCACCAAGGCCAAAACCTCATAGACGCCTTTCAGCTGCGTCGCCCCTTCATCGGCTTAGCACTCACAAATTTTTGAAATTCTGGATTTTGACCCGGATTTTATCCGACCCAGCCCCTTAAAACCCTCCAAATCCCAAATTCATCCCCCATTTGTTCAAATCCACCAACCAAACCCCTCTCTCTTTAAACCTCTTCTTTCTCAACTTTTTTTCTCCACCAAATGTTTTCTTCTTCTTCCATTAAAATTCCAAATCAACCTTTTTTCTTCCCTTCTCCACTTATAAACCCACAACACCCACTTTCTTTTCCAAAAATATTTCTTCTTCCATCTTGTTTGAACCGGACCTCCGAATTGGGATTCTTGTACAAGGTGAATTGGAAGATGTTCCATCACATCAAAGAAACCACATGGAAATATCTTCTCCAACATAGTAGTAATAACAACAATATTTTTATCTATCCTGTCTAAACTACTCTCCAACAACTTTCCAGAACACAAGTCTTTAAAAAAAAGACGTACCTTTGTGATTTGTTTCCATATCATTTCTGGTAGATGGCTAAAAGGTATAGGAATTAAAGTCTCCATGAACACATGACAATCATGACTTCTTATACCTATAAATTTTCCTTCATTCATATCTTTCCACTTTCCTAAATTCAAAGCATAGCCCTCCGACATCCTCAAATTCTTAACCCACATACAAATTTCACGTTTCTCATCCAATGTGAATGAAAAGATGGCTTTGGGCTTAACTACTCTTTTAGTTGGTAATTCCTGTAGTGATAACTCTTTTCTCCTACAATATTCCTTTATGTATTTTGTTTTTCCCTTAACATCCATCACAGTGTTAAGAAAATTATCAAAATATTTTTGTTCAATTTACATCACATCAAGATTATGTCATAGAAAATTGTCCTTCCAATATGGAAACTCCCAAAATAAGCTCTGTTTTGTCCAATTATGTTAAAGGTCATATCTAGGAAGTCTAGAAGGTGAAGTTTTGGTAACTTTAGGTTATTGAGAAACTCTTACCCAAATTTGATGTCATGTGAGTAATGGAGGTGGGGGGTCACTTTCAACCTTATTTTTCCTAAATACACTTTTCATCTTTCTAAACTCATGGTCCATTGGTAAGAACCGGCGATGACAATCAAATCATGTATTTTTTTCTGTCATGCTTTAAAGCGAATGCATTACTATTTTCCATACAATACAGATATGCTAGATTTCTAACTATCATCCAACCAGTTAACATCCCGTATGCAAAAACAATTATTAATAGTCCACATTAGAGAAGAATGCATAGTAAAATTCTGCTTAGTTGATATATCATAAGTTGAAACTCCTTCAAACCACAATTGATTGAGCTTATCTATCAATGGTTTTAGATAGACATCAATCAAAATTTCTGGATTACGAGGAGCTGGAATAACATAACTTAGAAAACTGAAGGGACTGTTCATTCACATTTCATGAGAAAGATTATACGAAATAAGAAATACCGGCCAACATGAATAAGGCAAAACTGAATTAGAGAATGGTGTAAAGCCATTTGAACACAACCCCAACCTAATATTTCTTGGTTCACTAGAAAAATCAGGATACATTATCAAAATGGTTACATGCTTCACTATTAGATTGATATGACAAGACACTCGGCGACATTCTGTATTCATAATGTCATCTCATATGTGGGCATACCTCATCAATGCATATAACCTCTTTAACCTAGGAATGAGAGGTAGATAATGTATCGCCTGAACTAGGACCATCTTTACAGCCAGAGTCCTCTTATGAAGAGCTTGTCCACAAAACATACAATTTTCTAATTCATTATCAGTCTTGTAAAACACATGCAACCATTAACACAACAGTGAATTCTATCATACGTCAATCCTAACTTGGACGCCAAACGCTTTGCTTAATAGAAATTCTTTGTATGTTAAACTCCGGATTAACTAGTCCACCCAAAAGATCAAACATTGAGTCCATAGCCACATTAGGGATATTTCAATCTGATTTAATATTCATTAATCTAACTGCAACTGACAAGGAAGAATGTAGATGCCGTTCACATAGTGGACGACTAGACTCTTCTAATTGATCATAGAAGCGTCTTACTTCTTCATTAAGAGCTTCATCAAAATATTGTTCTGGTTCCATCCCACCGTGATCCTTGAAAGCATCATTGATCAATTCATGAAAGCTATCATGTTCCACCCTAACCTGTTCAACCCTAATTTGGCCATGTGGTGCAACTATATTATATATATCCATATGCATTGAATTATAAAACATACAATCCAATCCATCACTTTCTCCATGATCAATCCATACATAATATCTAGGCTTAAATTCATTATGGTACAAATGAACCATAAATGTATCTGGTTTTAAAATTTCTAAGTACTTACATCCACTACAAGGACACCTAACCAATTCATTATTCTTGAAAATGCCAAGTGTCATTTTACTAACATTGTCAATAAACTCAGGTTTCAAACCAACATCACTTTCATTATGCATATTATACTTCCACTAACGATGATCCATCTACAAAATATAGATATTCAATTAGTTTTTGACTTAATTCAAACAACTAAACCCACCAACTAAATCACATTATTTGTTTTAACTTATTTAAACAACTTAACAACTTTTTAACTTCAACTAGTTTAGTATTGACTTATTCCAAAAACTAAAATCCACCAACTAAATCATATTATTCATTGTAACTTGTTTAAAGACTTAAACTTTAACTAGTTTTGTTTTGACTTAATTCCAACAACAAAATACATCAAAAATCACATTATTTGATTTAACTTATTTAAATAACTTAACAACTTTAACTTGACCTAGTTTAGCTTTGAGTTAATTCTAACAACTAAATCCATCAACAAAATAATATTATTTAATTTCACTTAACTTAACAACTTTAACTACTTTAGTTTTGACTTAATTCCAACAACTAAATCCACCAACTAAACCAAATTATTTATTTTAACTTATTTAAACAACTTAACAACTTTTAACTTCAACTAGCTTAGTTTTGACTTAATTCCAACAACTAAATTCACCAACAAAATCACAGTATTCAATTTACCTTATTTAAACAACTTAACAACTTTCAGCAATTTAGTTTTGACTTACTTCCAACAACTAAATTCATCAACAAAATCACATTGCTTAATTTATCTTATTTAAACAACTTGACCTTGTTTAGTTTTGTTTTGATACCAACAACTAAATCCACCAACTCAACAATATTATATATTTATTTTAACTTATTTAAACAACTTAACAGCTTTTTAACTTTAAATAGTTTAGTTTAAAGCTATGTGTCAACACTAGATGGACATAAATCGCTCGTCCAAGAAAATTAATTTTGTCATCAATATGATCAACTAGTTTTGGTAAATATGCTAAACAAACACATTATTTCTACATTAAAGCGTAATATCAACACTATATGGACACAAATCAATCTTGCAAGAAAATCAATTTTGTCATCAATAGGATTAACTAGTGTTGGTAGTTATGCTAAACAAACACTCGATGAACACAAAGAAAATATCACAAAATTAAATCTAAGTATGAATATTAGATGGACTTAAACACATTATTTAAAAACAATTATACTTGAACATTAGAATTTTAGAAGCACCAACCTTATCTCCTTCTTTGATGAAAGAAGCAATATAGTCTTGTATCAACTTTTGTAGATGTTGAGCTTCCTCAGTTGCCTAGCACGAAAAGTTCTAAAATTAGTCAAATATAAACTTCAAATCCAACAATATTAGTGATATATATATATATATATGTATATATATGTATATATATACATATATATACATATATATATATATATATATATATATATATATATATATATGTATATATTCAAGTTTTAATAGGTTAAAGTTTTCAATTCAAGTTCATATCTAATTTTCAAACTTAATTAGTTATATATTCAAGCTAATTAGTTCAAAGTTCAAGTTCTAATTTGAAGTTCAAGTCTAAGTTAAACTCCAAATTCTAAGTTCAAGTTCAAGTTCTAATTTGAAGTTCAAGTCTAAGTTAAACTCCAAATTCTAAGTTCAAGTTCAAGTTCTAATTTCAACTTCAAGTTCAACTTCTAAGTTCAAATTCAGATTCTGATTTCAAGTTCAAGTTCTAAGTTCTAATTTCAAGTTCAAGTCTGAAGTCGAATATGTTTTGTTTGGTCAATTAAGTTCAATTAGTTCAAGATCTACAAAGTTAAAGCTTGATTAATTAATCAATACTAATTAATTAAGTTCAAATTAAATTCAAGTTCTACTTAATTAGTTGATCAAAATTAAGTTTATATACATGTATTCGTTACAGTGCCCCCTGTGATACTCCAACCGCACATGAATTGGTTATTCCTAAACGAGTCATGAAGGGTATAACAAACATACCCTGTCTCCACATTGGATCAAGAACAGGATCAGAAGGATCAAAAACCTCTAATTCATACAGAGCCATCGAACCAGCTTAAGTTTATATAATTCCTAATTATGTTTTCAAGATTTTATAAATTAATTAAGTTTAATATAGTTCTAATTAAGTTATTCTAAGTTTAAATATTAATTAAGGTCAATAAGATTTCAAGTACTATAAAATTCTAATAAAGTTCAAATAAAATTCAAGTTCTAATAAGAATAAAAATTAAGTTCTAATAAATTAAAGTCAACAACATTTCAAGTTAATATTCCTAATTAAGCTCAATTTATAGTTAATTCAAGTTATAATTAATTGTAGGTTGCAATTAAGTTGTAATTCAAATCCCTATACTGTCAAAATCAAACTAGCTAGCTAGTATCCAAAATTCAAACTATTATTCCTAAAATATCAAATATAATTCAAACTAATCTTAAAATTAAAAATTCAAAGTACTCCTAGAATTCAAAAAACAAAATAGTCCTAAAATTCCAAATTCAAACTAGTCCAAAATTCCAAATTCAAGCTAGTCTTAAAATCACAAATTCAAAGTACTCCTAGAATTCAAGAATCAGACGAGCTGGTGCTAAAATGTCAAATTACAACTATTAGTATTCCTAAAATATCAAATATAATTCAAACTAGTCCGAATCAATTTCAAATTCAAACTAGTCTTAAAATCACAACTAAAAGTATACTCCTAGAAATAAAAAACCAAACTAGTGCTAAAATTTCAAATTCAAACTATTAGTAGTCCTAAAATCTCAAATTTAGTTCAAACAAGTCCTAAATTTCAAATTCAAACTAGTTTTAAAATCACAATTTAAAACTAGTCCTAAAATCCTAAAATCTAACCAGTGGTAAAATCATAAATTCAAACTAGCTAGCTATTCCTAATACCAAATTCAAATTATCAGGCTAAAATATCAAGAATAATTCAAATACTTGTTAGTCCTAAAACTCGAAAATTAAACAAACTCAAATAATACCCAAATTCAAACAACTCCTTAAATTATACCCTAATTTAAAATAATACTAAATTCCCAAAATAAAACTAATTAACTCAAGTAATACACAAATTCAAATGAATCCTAAGATACCCTAATTCAAACATATCCTAACAATAAAATTTTCAATTCACTCACTAACTAATAATCCTAATTCAAACTAACAATCAATAAACACAAATTCAATAAACTAATTATAATTAAATAGCTAATAAAATCAAAATGAAGTTCAATTTGAAAAAAATAATGCATTATTAACCCTAACATTAAAGGATAAGAATATATTGAAGAGAGAGGAGAGCGCGGGGGGGGGGGGGGGGGGGGGCAACATCGGAGAAGCAGGAGACGACAGGGCTTAGCAAGCGGTGGGTCGGGCGATAGCGGTAGTGGAGAGAATTTCACAACTGGTAAAATGGAGAAATGGGGGAAAATTGTGATTTTCATCTTTAGATATTTAACAAAAATCGACGTACAACGTCTCAATGTCCGTCGCCTTTTTTTTAGAAAAAATAGTTTATCGACATTTGACCAAATAGTGACGGACTAAGAGACAATGTCTGTCTCTTTTTAAAAATAGTTGACCACGTATTTTGACCAAAAGTGACACAAATAAAAACGTTGTCCTTCGCCATAGTAAAAAAATATCTTAAAATAAATTAAAAGCGACGGATAGCGTCGCTAATATTTTTAATAAAACTGACGGACGGTGTCACCATTTATATGAAATAAATCATTTTTAATTATATATATTCTTGGCGCAAAAGTCCGCTAAAAAAGGCGAGGGACTAAGAGATGATGTCCGTCTTTTTTGTCAAATATTTTTAAAAATAATTTTTTTTTACTAAAAAGCGACATACAGCGTGTCAAAAGTCGTCATTTTTTTAGTGACGCAGTCTGTCGCTTTTCAGTCCATTTTGTTTTTCAAGTTTTTAGTAGTGAATATATTCTATTTTAACCTCTAAGGCTCTTGAGTTAAAATGATGATTTGGTTGCAATTCAAAAGAGCAACAAAACATTTATAACTATCCCTTGCATGTTTTGTAAAATATCAAAAAAAAAAAAAAAAAAAAACTATTCCTCAAGAGTATGAAAAGTTATCCTTATCTTTGTATAGTTTATATGTCTTCATGGTCTGTATTTTTTATGTAATGGTCAGTCTTCAAATAAATATTATCAATCAATGTTGATATATCTAGACTCTTTGCACTAATAAACACAAACTTTTTGTTTATCTTTTCATTTGTTCGATGTTTGTGGACAAAATTATTTTGCAGTTGTGAATGAGAGACACAGATATCCTATGAAATTAGTGTGTATCTAATAATTATCCAAAAAGAAAATACTATATATATGTTGCTTCTTTCGATGCACTTTCTTGGTAGTGTGTAAGAAATACAATCTTATTTTAGTCAGATATATTAATTTCATCAAACATTGTTTTGACACAAAATTTGAGGTAATTATTCATAAAAACATGAAATCTTATATTCTTCCAGTAAATTTATACCCGCGTATTGCCCCAAAATAATTTTTCATCTACAACTATATTGTTTGGTGAAATTAACATATGTGACAATAAATAGAGGAATCAACATGCATAATTTTAGTATACAGATCGAATAAAATTTATTTAAATACAAGAATTATAATACCGACTATTGTTTTGATAAGTTTATCATTTATCGACATTTAAATTATCTTCTAAAAATTATCGAGGAAAGACTCAAAATAATCCCTCATCTTTAGGTTAAGGTTCAAAGTGATTCTTGAATTTTCACATGGAGCACTAATAGTCCCTCATGTTTAAAATATTGGTGCACTTTTGGTCCTATCCTAAAATTTTGCCTATTTAGTGTTTGGGTTGAAGTCTTGTCGCATTCACTAAATTTAATTTCGTTAGTTGTTGGTCCTTTTGCTCACCTCCTCCCTGCATCTTCTCAAATTTATGGATTTCTATTTCAAAATTTGTTTTCCATTTCTTTTTTTATTTTGTACTTGCAGGTGTTGACATTTTCATTTACTTTGAAGAGAAGGGAAGTTGATCAAGCTTCATACCCAAAAACCAATATCAATTCCTTGGAGAAATTATTATAAGACAGGTACACCTATCTTAATTCTATAGTTAAAAATATTATAATAAAAGTATGTTACTATGTGTTTGATGTATAAAAAGTTGGTTTTTTTTTACAGGTGGTGATTTGTTATACGATCACATTTTCATTTTTTTCTTTTCCGATTGTTATTAGTGCAATTGAGTTTTGTGTGTTCACATGAAGTTGAAGATCTCATTCTTAAAGAAATAAGAAGAAGATTCTCATAAAAAATATGAAGTTGAAGATCTATTCTATTTCTTGATATAGAAGCCTACTGTTAGAATTTCTGTTTTGTGCAACCCTCCAGAATTATGAATTTTTGATTTACATAACGAAAAGAAATTTAGTGGGTTAGTAATGAAACTATTTCTGTCGAAGATCTATTCATTATACTACGAGTCTTTTTAAATTTGACGGATATGTTATTATTCACTATCATCACTAAAATATGCCTTCGAAAAGCTAATTAAAATGTGAATGTTTTGGCTGCCTTCAGACCTTATATTCTTTCAATGAATTTCTCGATGTGCTTGTAAAATCAAAATTGGTTGAGATGGTTCTTAAGTTGTTCAAGATCCTTAGGAGAAGGTTCAAAGCTGATACAATTAGTTATAAATTATAATACAATTGCAAATAGTTTTTGTTATGAGTGATGTTTGTTTCTACACATTGCTATACTAAGCTCCTCAAATAAATAGAAAAATACATGCCCATATGGCGGATCTAGGATTTTATTGAACTTTAGGATTTTCACCTTTTTAGGTTTTTTGGATTATCTCATTATATTTTTGATGTTATGGGTGCACGCATGTTCACTAACTATTGCAATTTTAGTGCCTTTTTTATGCGTACATTTATACTTTGTGTGAAAGTAATGGGTTCAGATGAACCCGACTACGTGATGGTGGAACCGCCCCAAGTATTGTTTGACGTGTGGCGATGTATTTAGTTATAATAAGAGTGAAATATTGGTCAATTTTGCATTTGAGCAATATCTTACCTGCAAAAATATTTGCCATGAAATTTCATGATGATATAATACATTTCTATCAGTTCAATTAGTTGTACTGAAATATAACCAGCTTTTTCATCTATATCAAGCCAATAACAATTGGGCTTTGTGTGTCAAACTTGTCATAAAATCATCAATCGAGCAATGATATAAAGTTCTGATAGCAATAAAATAGGAAAGCTAATTAGAATGTCCTAAAATAATGTGCATTTTCACTTTCACTTATTTATATAATAAAAAAATATTCCACTTCAAGCCTTTATTTCCTAGAAGGAAAGGAAAATGCACTTCTAGATGAATTTAAAACTTTTCAGACCAAGTAATCATAACTTGAATATGCTTTGATAGTGTAGCCTATGCCTTTACTAATTATATTCAACTGTCTTTTCTAGATTTGACGAAACAACTTAAAAAATCTTGATACTTGGCTGAGAAGGTTTCTATTCTTGCCTTACTAAAAGTTGATTGTAGTAACTGTGATACATGGACATAGGATTTAACTAAGTGGTCTAAGTAATTGCCTATCTTATGGTCCTTAATTTCATAGTTCTTGGTTCAATTGCAGCTTTTCACATCATTACACATAAGCTTGGCAATTTACATTATCGTTCATTTATGCACACTTTAATTAGTTCATGAATTTCAAATATTTACATAAACCTGCTAATTCTCAAACCTAAATTGCACTATTTGACAAAAAAGGAATTAGACTACTTAGCTCATGAGCTCTATGTAAAATTTATAAGGAGCTTGTGCGTCAATTTACAGTCCAACAGAGTTGCCATGATATTTATCATGTTGTCTTGTTCTTATGATGTACTTGGTAAGACAAGTTTCTTCAAGCTACTCTGATATATACCCTGCTATCAAAGAGTTCGTTATATAATCACGTCACACTAATTTATTGGCAAATACCTTTATTGTCATAATTAAATGTTATATGATTCTGGAAAGTTTAATAGGTATTGTAGGTATTATGTTATCTCCTAAAAATATAATTAAACATTTTTCCTCTGAACATACTTCCTAGAATATTTGCAGAGTTGTGACAAAGTCCATTGACTACACCTAAAAAGACATTTAGTGGCACTTAATTTTTCTTTTAGCGGCAATATTTAATGTCACAAATACATTTATCGACACTTGGTTAAATATCATTGGATTAAATGTGGCTAAAGTCTTTAATGATATTTATGTCGAGTGCCAGTAAAGACCCTTATTATTGCCGCTAAAAGTAATTACTTTTGGCGGCATTTATTTAGCGGCCTTTACTATTGTCATTAAAGCCACCTTAAAAACAACATATTTGTGGCTTTTGCTATTGCCCGCAAAGATAATTATTGTAACTAAATTATTGTAACACCTTAAAACTGATCATAAATTCACCGTAATTGACATATTTAACCCCCTTTTATAACATCTCAAATAAAATTTACAAGAGAAATAAGTTTGAAGGTAATAAAGAAGAATTTCCAAACTCAAAACAATGTCATGCCTACTTTTTTTGAAACATTTCCGGTCGTTTTGGTAGACGGCGATGGAATTGTTAGAGCCGATGTTCCTTTTAGAAGGCGAAGCGAATGGGCGCTGTGCCGTGGGTCTGTTTCGGGGTGGGGAGCGAAGAGAGACCGGAAGAATGATTCATTTGGATTTTGGTAATTTATATTTAGGAAGAAGCCCCGTTAAAGCCTAAGTCTAATTCAAAGTAAAGGATTCACTTAAAATAAGATCAAACAATCTTTATTACATTCACTTTCTTATCTCGCTAGCGCTAAAAGAAATTATGAATTATCAACATAGAAAGGGGAAATGCACAAGTAACCTTCTAGACTATGACCGAAATCCCAGAGGTACGCCTTAACTAAACTAAGCTCCTAGTACCCCCCCTAAACTTTTTTTTTTTTTGTAATTTTGTGCACCTTTTTCGCTTACGTGACATTCAAATATCTCCCACGAGCCTCAATTGCGTGGAGTCACGAAGTGTGCCACGTAAGATAAAAGGTGCACAAAATTATAAAAAAAACTAAGTTCAGGAGGGTAATAGAACTTTTATTTAGTTAAGGTGTGTTTCTGAAATTTTGGTCATAGTCTAGGCGGGTACTTGTGCATTTTCCCACATAGAAAAAATATGTTCAACAATGGAGAAAATAAGGCAATAAAGCCACTGTTTTTTCCCTAATGCAAAATGTGCAGCTTCCTGGATCAGTTTGTCATTCCTTGAACAATCTCACCATTTGAATGAGTATACCACTGTACACATATAGCGACAGATGGTTAGATGACAATAAATTGATATGACAATTACATATCTTACCCACTAATACTAGGTTACTAAAATTTGACGAAATAGAGAAGAAAATGGCAACGCACCACTAGATTATGAAGCAGCTCCAAGGAGAAAAAAAGATCAATAGTGGATAAATCATTATTGCAAGATAATGATGAGCTTGCTAATAACATCACAGACTTAGCAGTAAAATGCTTGAATGAGGATCCAAATGAATGCCCAGACATGAAGGAAGTATATGCCAACTTGTCAAACTTGGTTGGAACAACAACGTCTAATAAATTAATTATGCAAGAATAATAAAGAAGACCTTACCATCTTGTCCAAATATAGTAACTCAAACATGTAACGCTCCATGTATAAGCAGAAAATCATCATTTGTATTTTGTATGAGCAAAATATTGGCATGAGTATCAGCATGAGTATGCTATAAATGTCTGCAATTTAATCTTCAAAATTATTCTACTACTATTGGACTAGTCACCTAGTGTTACCTAGAAGGACTACAATTTAACATACCTAAGGCAATAACTTCAAAATTCAGTATAATGAGGAAATAGATTTGGAAAAGACATACCTGATATAATCTCAATGTTCTTCCTCCCAGAAACATGGCCTATAATAGATGCGAAAAGGAGGGAGGTTTCTGTGACAGTGTTAAGAAAGGAGGTTTCCACATCCCACTACAATATTATCGTAAGCAACTTTAAGATAACACATGAAAACAGCCACGAAAATAATTAGTGTAAGCTTGACACGAAGTAATAGAAACCTGGATGGAAAAACCAGTAGCTTCTCTGATTATGTTTCGGTATTGCTGGGTACCCTTCTCAAGAATCTCAACAGTGAGAACCAGTAACTTCTCTAATTATGTTTCGGTGTAGCTGGAGAGAGGATTCACTTTCGCGTAGCAAGTACAATAATACATGATAGTTGTAACCATATATTATTGAACCTTGGAACCATTAGTCTAAGTTGTTTACACTTGTTCAATTTATATCTCTTTTCCTCATCTCATTGGTAGCTTAAAATACACTGTCCAGCTTTGCACCACATAATTTAAATCAAACCAGCCTACCCAATATCTTTTGTCAACCTGCTTAATCAAACTTCGTCTTAATGCATCAATGTTTAGTCTTCCGAAATTGTCTTTTAGTTTTTCAAGAAATCTTTTAGAATTTCATAATAAATGTATCTAGTAAATTGTGATACATGTATCTAGTTATTTGTGCAAGACTTTTGATTTACATTATTACTAGTATAAATAGAGATGTAGTTGATGATTGTAATCATCTCAAGTGGCCTTAAGTAGCTTATATAAAACTTGAGCATTCTCTAAAGATAGTATTCTCCTTCTATATTTCTTATAAATTTGTATCAGAGAAGGTTTCGTTCTTTATCTGAGTTTAGGTGAAGAAAAAAAATATGGCATCCAAAAAAAATGAAGGTGTTGATTCTTCAGTTAAACTTACTTTATTTTTTGATGGATCTGATTTTGAATACTGGAAGATAATAATGAGAACACATTTGAAAGATGAAGGTTTGTGGACTATTATTGCAAATGGCTTTGAAGAGCCAGACAACGATGAGGAACTTAGAGCAGCAGAGATGAAAAATCTTGAGGCTAAGTATCGTCAAGATGCAAAAGCCTTGAGAAAAATCCAAATGGGAGTCTCAAGAGCATATTTTGCAAAAATTGCTACTTGTGAGACTGCAAACGAAGCTTGGGAGTCTCTGGAAGCCGAGGTGTATGGTGACGAAAAGGTACGCGCTACAAATTCAAACTCTTAGAAGAGAGTTTCAAAACTTGAAGATGATAGAATCTGAAAAAATACATGAATATTGCATAAGCGTCATGAATATTGTTAATGAAATGAGAAATCATGGTGATACAATTTCAGACCAACAAGTTGTGGAAAAGATTCTAATTAGTGTCACAGAAAAGTTTGAGTACATTGTTGCTATTACCGAGGAGATGAAAGATCTTTCTAATCTTTCCATTAAAAAGCTAGTTGGATCATTTTGTGCACATGAGAAGCGAAGATATTTTCGTGAAGATCAACCCAAAGAGAGGACTTTCAAATCTGGAACAAATGAGAATTCTCAAAATTTCTCAAAAATCAACAGAAGAAGAATTACCAGGCAAAAAAGAAGCACGATCATGATGGTTCTTTCAAGAAGGTTGAAGAAAAATGTGAGAAAAATCTAGTCTTTTTTGTAAAGTTTGCAAAAAGACTAATCACACTGCAAAAAAATGTTGGCACAAAGGCAAGTCTCAATGTAACTTTTGTGAAAAATTTGGCCACATTGAGAAGGACTGCTGGCGCAACAAACGTGAGTAAGCAAATTTTTTAAAAAAACAGGAGGAAGAAAGAAAAGAAAACCTTTTCTTTACTTCTAAGTCTGATGCTTCAACAAAAAGCAATGAATGGTATGTTGACAGTGTTGTAGTAATCACATTACTGGAGATGAAAATTCTTTCTCTCAATTAATAATAGCATTAATACTAAAGTGAGAATGGGAAATGGAGCCTTAGTTGATGAAAAAGGTAAAGGTACCATTTCGATCAACATGAAAGGAAGGTGTAAGCAAATTCATGATGTTCTTTATGTTCCTAACTTGGAAGAAAATTTGCTTAGTGTTGGTCAATTCATCGAAAATGGTTATTCTCTTATGTTTAGAGATAATTATTACAGGATTTATGAATAAATTGAGTCAAATCAAGTAATTATTGAAGTAAAGATGATAAAAACAAACTTCTCTTTGCAATTTCATTACAATGCATTAAAAATGAAATTGTAGATGATTCATGGCTTTGGCACAAAAGATTTTGTCACTTGAATTTTCATGGTTTTAAGTTTCTCAATCAAAAAGACATGGTGCAAGGCCTTCCTGAGATACATACTGTGGTGGATCAGTGTGAAAGGTGTATAATGGGAAAGCAACATAGGAAGTCTTCCCAAAAGGGGTGTCTTTGAGAGCAAGTGTATTTTTGGAACTAATCTATACCGACATTTGCGGACTAATGAAGACTCCATCCCTTGGAAGTCAGAGGTATTTTCAAATCGTTATTGATAATTTTTCAATAATGACTTGGGTTTATTTCTTGAAAGATAAGTCAAAAGCATTTTATACATTTAAGAAATTTAAAGCCCTTGTTGAGAAGCAAAAAGGTTGCAACATCATAACCATTTGCAGTGATAGAGGATGTGAATACACAAGTCATGAATTTGAAGAATATTGCAAAAATGAAGGCATTCAGAAGCAACTTACAGCAAGGTACACTCCTCAACAAAATGGTGTATCTGAAAGAAGAAATAAAACAATTATTGAAATGGCAAAAACTATGATGAATGAGAAAGGGTTGCCAAAATATTTTTGGGTAGAAGCAGTGCCTACAACAATGTACATCCTTAACAGGTGCCCGACAAAGGAACTAAAGAACAAGACATCAATTGAAACTTGGAGTAGAATAAATCCTTTTGTAAGTTATTTTAAATTTTTCGGGTGTATTTGTTATGCTCAAATACCTGCTGAGAAAAGAAAAAAATTTGGATGAAAAAGTCAAAAATGTATATTTCTTGGTTATAGTGATGTGACAAAATGATATAGGCTTCTTGATGTCAAGACTAACAGACTTGTTGTTAGTAGAGATGTCATTTTTGATTAAAAAACAACATGGATTTAGAAGGATAAAAAGATAGAGAATACTGCTATCATATCTTCAAATCAAGAAGAGTGTGAGAAAGAGGAATATGTCCCTCAAGATGGAGAAATCCCAAATTCAGATGATGAAGAACCACGAGGAATAAAAATGTTGAGTTACATTTATCAGAGATGTAACTTTGTCGGTGTTGAACAAGAAAATTATGAAGAAGAAATAAAGCATGATGTTTGGAAGAAAGTCATGGAAGAAGAAATTCGGATGATTGAAAAAAAATACTTGGGAGCTTGTGGCTATACCCAGATAAAGAGAAATTGTAAGTCTAAAATGGATTTACAAAATCAAATTCAATCAGGAAGGAGATATTCAAAAGCGCAAAGCAAGGTCGGTTGCTGGAGGCTTCACGCAAAAACCAGGTAATGATTTTTATTGATTGTCGCTCCAGTTGCTCGTCTTGAGATAATTATAACCGAAATTGTTGTTGCTGTATAAAAGAAATGGATGATGTTATAACTTGATGTTAAATCTGCATTTCTTAATGGAAAACTTGATGAAGAGATTTATGTTGAGAAACCTCAAGGATTTTTTGTTCAAGGCGGAGAAGATAAGGTGTACAGGCTAAAAAACGCTCTTTACGGGCTGAAGCAAGCTCCAAGATCCTGGTACAATGAAATTGATACAAACTTTCTGAAAAATAGTTTTCAGAGAAGTAAAAGTGAAGCCACTTATTATGTGAAGAAAGAACATGGAAGATTATCATTGTTTGTGTCTATGTAGATGATCTACTCTTTACAGGAAATTGATGTGAATATGATGCAAAAATTCAAGAAAGATATGATGCAAGCCTATGAAATGAGTGATCTTGGGCTGTTAAATTATTTCTTAGGCATCGTAGTTTCTCAAGTGAAAGAAGAAATTTTCATTTCTCAAAAGAAGTATACTAAAAGTATTCTTCAAAAATACAAAATAATGGATTGCAAGTCTATGGTCATGCCATTAGCAGCAAATGAGAAGTTTAGAAAAGATGATGGAGAAAAGAAAACTAATAGCTCACTTTATAGGATCTTGATTGGAAGTTTTCTATATCTTACTTCAACAAGGCCAGACATTGCGTTTGGTGCTAGTTTATTATAATTTATGCAAAAACCAAGCCAAGTGCATTTTGGAGCTGCAAAGCGTGTTCTATGCTACTTGCAAGGAACAATGGATTATGGGATAATGTAAAATTTTGGTGGATATTTGAACTTAAATGGTTTCTGATAGTGATTGGGCTGGAAGTATAAATGACATGAAGAGTACTTTTGATTATGTTTTCTTATTTGGATCAAGTATTTGTTCTTGGTTATCAAAAAAGCAAAGTGTTGTTTGTTAATCCACTGTAGAAGCAGAATATATTTCAGCAGGTAAGGCTATTTCTCAAGCTATTTGTCTTAGGAAAATATTTGAAGACATTGGTGAAAAACAAAAAAGAGGGACTATTCTGTATTGTGTTAACAAATCAGCAATTGCAATTGCCAAGAATCCAGTCAGCCATGAAAGATCAAAGCATATTTCCATCAAGTATCATTTTATCCGAGAAGCACAAGAGAAAAGAGAAATTCAGTTGCATTATGGTCACACAAGAGAACTTGCTGATATCTTCACCAAAGCACTTCCTAGAGAAATTTTTTTCTATCTTCGAGAACGCATTGGAGTTATCAAGCAAATGCATTAAGTGGCAGTGTTGGAATTAATGCATCGATGTTTAATCTTCCGAAATTGTATCTTAGTTTTTCAAGAAGTCTTTTAGAATTTCGTAATACATGTATCTAGTAAATTGTGATACATATATATAGTTATTTGTGCAAGTCTTTTGATTTACATTATTACTAGTATAAATAGAGAAGTAGTTGATGATTGTAATAATCTCAAGTGACTTTAAGTAGCCTATATAAAACTTGATAATTCTCTAAAGATAGTATTCTCCTTCTATATTTCGTACAATAATTTGAGTCACACCAGTTTACTCAATATCTTTTGTCAATCTGCTTAATCAAACTTCCTCTTATGTTCCCACCATCGTATGTATTTACTTATACTATATTCGAGGACATAGTGTATGTTTCTTTAGTTCTTCATTGATATTTACATAGGACTTATTATGTATTTTCTTTCAATAAAAAGGGACCTGACCCTAAGATATTTAAGATGTGTCTTTAAGTTATCTTGTGACGATGAGACTTATTCCTTAGTATTTTATAAAAAAGTTTCTTATTTATATTGTTGTGAGAAGTTTTCATTCTGCACTACTTTTTATATCTTATGTAATGAATGATAGCTAAGAGGCTTGTACAAGACCTCCGAAGGGTCAAGTACGCCGTGTGACGACTCAAGAGTGCTCCTTTCTTGTAGGGTGTACTTGCGGGTCGTTACAAACTTTGTATCAGAGCATAAGGTTTTGATAAATAGTTTAGAGTCCAATGTCTCACAAACCACGTCTAGTAGAGTCTTGTTCGTTGGTGTGAGTCGCGACATATCCATGAGCGAGAGGCTATAAGATGATAGAAGTTTCACTTTCTTCATTACTCTTTTGTCGTTCTATAGAGCTTAACACCATAGGTTCTCTCTCTTACTCCCTTGTGCGGTGTTCTTCTAGATGTGATTTCTTGGAAAGGGTGATGTTGAAAGGATGGAGGGAGAAAAAGGTGAGTTTTGATGCTTATGGTGGTTTTGTGACTAGATGAGTATATGGGAAGGTGGATTTGGAAGATTGTGTCGAGATGCCATTTATAGCTATGTGTATCTATGAGGTTAGAGGTATTATGATGTGAAGTTGTATTATGATATAGTTCTAGCATGATAAGGGTTATAATGGTTGAATGAAGTCATTTTTGGGACAATGAGTTATCTTATGGCTATGTGCAATGATAGTAGAAAATTAAGGTGTAGATTTGAGGAGTGTTGAAGGAATGTAGTGAATTGTAAGAGTGGAGGGCTTCCCTTTTGTATGGGTAATGTTTCATAGTTGTCCTTGTGTTGGATTGAATTTCTGGTGTAGGTTTACTCCTAAGGAGGGAAAACAGTGTGCTTACCTAGCAAGGTAATTGTGGGGTTATGCTAGCAAAAGGTGGAATCCATATAGCAAGAATGATGGTTCCTAAATGAGTCTACCCTAATGTGTTCCATGAGTTTGAATGATGTGGTACCTAAGAGTTTAATGAGGTGATATTTAAAATAGTTTGTCTAAGCTTGAATCCTAATAGGAGGGTGTTATGTTTGACTATTAAGGTTGATGTTTAGTTTTGATGTACATGAGTTTGGGTAGTATGAGTTCCCACCCTATGAGAGGTATAATGGGATTATGAAATATGAGGCCTTGAAGATGCTTGATAAGGGTCTTAACAAGAAGTGATGAGAATATGTAAAGGAGCTTATCCGAGATAAAGGCCCCGATAAGCCATGGTTCATTATGGTTGTTTTTTTTGTCTTAGATGAGTTTACCCTAAGTGGGGGAGAATGAGTTGTGTAGTAAGGTTCTAGATACTTTTATCTTTTCCTTCTATTCTTACTCAAGCTTGAGACCAAAATCCATAGTAGTTTGGTTATGTTTTGGAGTTTTGCATTTGAGAATGAGTTGCATGCCTCTTTATGATACGAGTTTATTGATGATATGATGTTTTTCATGCTCTTGATGATATCATGGTTATATGAGTGGATTGGTAGTTAATATATAATTTTCCATGTTAATGAGTAGCTAATGATATTGCTTAAATTACTTCAAGATTGTTATGTTTATGTACCAATGTTTGATTTGAAAGTTATTACATGTTGAGCTTTGAAATGGTATGATGAGCATGTCTAAGGTTGAAGTAGGTAGTTCCTTCATAAATGAAATGAAAATGATGAAGTAAGTGTGTGCTTTGAATTGTGGAATTTGTTCCAAACTTGCCTGTGTTGCAAAAAAATGCTTAATGATATTAAGTTGGTGTTCCTTGTAAGTTTGTTGCATTGATTATGGATGTTTTGACCATGATATTATGTGTTATATGCCACTAATTGAGTTCTTGATGTCCTTAAAAGTGTTTAGTGTCATTCGAGGAGGAATGTTTTTCTAAGTGGGGGAGAATGTAACGACCCTCATAATGAAATAGGTCTAACTAGAACTTTCCTTCTCTTTCATGAGTTAATAATGTGTTTAAATAGTGAATTTTAGCATTTGAGGTCAGTTTGGTAAGTTTGGAAGTCAAACGTCAAGGGACGACCAAGACGTTCGGAAACTAGCCTTGTGTGTGCTAGTGTGTCCTTGTTTGATGTGCATGATTTTAGGTGTTGTTTTGATTCTAAAGCAAGTGGTTATGACCCTAACACCAAGAGGGACATGCGAAGGGTCAAAATATTCGAGTATGACTCCCCGGGGACCACCCTAAGGGTCTCCAAGGAGGACATAAACGTTGGACAAGGAAGCTGCCAAAGGCAGCGTACAGCACCAAAATTTAGAGGTCACCTCGCGTCGCGCGCCTAGCACTGAAGCTTCTTGTACGTTACACCAGTGGCATGAGTCTCACTGCCTCAAAAATGTTGAGAGGCAAACTTAGGAGCTGCCTCCGCGATGCACAACCACTTCTTTGATTTGGTTGCGTCATTTTAAAGTCATATTAGACTTTGGAAAAGGGTCCAATTAGTGTAGGGGTCTTTTGGGAACTTTGGGGATTATTTTTGGATGGTTTTAGATCACTTTCAACCAATATTCACCCATCAATTCAAACCCTCAATTTCAAAAACAAAATCTCTCCAAAACCCTTCCTCCAAAAACCTCCATTTTCATGAAACTTTGAGCTCCAATGAAGAAGGCCAAATTCTTCAAATTTCTACATCAAATATCGTGGGTTTTCTCCTATTAAGGTATGGTAGTTCATCCTTGAACCTTCTTTAATTCAAGGAGCCATTCCATAGAGATTTCAAAAACGATTTCAAACTCCAACTTCTTCTACCTTTGACTCTAAGCATGGGTCATGAAAACGTTTTAATGATTAAAATATGTTGTTTTAGTGTTAGTTGATGATTTTAATGTCAAAACCCCAATGAACCCATGCTCATGCATATTTCCAACTTTTAGCTTGTGAAGTGGGTTTAGTGCTTTTTTCTAGATAATATAAGAACTATGGTTTTCTTTATGATGTGTTGTGATTAGGTACTGCCTTAAATGCTATTTTATGATGTATTGTTGGAGAAATTGAGAAAAATGTGGTAAAGGCTTTGATGGAGGGTATGTTTTTCTATCTTGCTTAGTTCTTATGGTGAATTGATCTTGAGTGGTATGGTCTACATTTGGTGGTGGTGTTTACTTGAATTATATGAATATATTTGTATATATATATATATATTATGGTGAATTGATCTTGAGTGGTATGGTAAATGGAGTGATGATTTTGAATGATGTGTATGTGGTACTCTTATGAAGTTGTTAAGGGGTGAGTTTAAGATATCATGTCTAAATGAAGTATATGTATGTGTGAAGCATGATAGTGTGTGAATTGTGATGAATGAAGGTGCAAGCATGTTTAGAAGTCAATGTTATGAAAATGGTAATTATGTGAAAGGTGTGCTAACATGTACTCACATATACACACTTGAATGAATGAATGAATGTGAATGGGGGATGTAGGGTGGACACTCTTCGTGAGTAGAGATGAAGTGTCTAGACCATTCCCTACTATTCCTAAAGAACTTTAATGAATGAAAAAGTGGGGTATTGGGGTGAACACTCTTTTGGAATTGAGATGAAGTGCTTAGTAGCAACCTCACTATTCCAAAGATCTTTTTAAGATAGGTTGGAGGTTGAATACCCTTCGTGAGTTGAGATATGGTGTTCAAAAGTAACCTCTAGGGATAAGTACCCCTCGTTAGTTGAGATGTGGTACGAAATAGCTATCCCTTAACCTATAATGAATGAATTTTTAAGACTCCGTGGGGGAGTTATGCTTAGCATCGAGAGGATTTGAAGAAGGGGTGGATACACTTTGTGATTTGAGATGTTGTATCCAATGTACTTTTGGAGATGAGTACTCCTCGTTAGTAGAGAATGAGTTACTTAGAATCAATCTCCTTATCCCTTAACTATGCGCCCGCATAGGAGTAGCAATTGGAAAAATCTATGTATAGGCTCAAGAGTGACCCTACCTTAGGCAAGTGATGATCCCTCATCCGTTAGGATTTAATACCGGGATTCCATGTCTATCTCTCATGGTCTATGTCGGTTAAAACTAGCCCCCACAAATGAATGTAATGAACTAAGTCTTCTAAAGGGTGTACTACTTAGGGTAGGTGGTGGTATGAGACACTATCTATCCATTGCACAAGTAGGCATTTGGAAGGAGTCTTGGTGTGTCCTCATGTGAAAATGAGTAAATGGGTCATTATGTGATGTAAATGAAGTAATGTGACTTTATATCTAATGAAAGTGAAGCATGTTGATTCTATGTCTAAGATTTATGAAGTATGATGATTTATGTGTAAGATTTATGAAGATTATGTAAATGATGAATGTGATGTGCCTAGTCTAAGGGATCCTCAAGGAGCACTAAGGTGGATGTAGTAGTATGGGATGCTACTTTCACATTGCACTAACTGTAACTTGGGGGTTTTCTTGGAGGATGGTTCTTACGGGAAGTTCCTAAATGCAAGTACGTCCCTCTAGTGTCTTTAATATTTAATGTTGACTTGTTAGATGAGATGAAGCATGCCTATCATTGGTAGCCTTAAGAATCACTTAGGTGTGTATTGAAGAGATTGTATGGGCGGTTTCTTCATGTCTTACCTTAGTGAGTCTTAGGATAACTTTGGATAGGAATCGACTTTATGATTTGTGAGTCCACTGTAAAGTGTAACCTTTTATTGAAATTATGAGAGTTTTACTTTATGTGTTAAATGATGATCAATATGATGTTTGGTGACTATATTCATGAAGTTTTTACTTAGATAGCATGAAAGCTTTATTTCAATTAAAATGTTCTCTTTTGCATGTTATTGCATAATGTCATACTTAGTACAATGTTTGTACTAACCCATACTTTTCTATACTCTATGAGTATAGGTTGAAGGCAAGTGAAGGTTCCTAGAAGGCGAAGCTTGGGAAGTTGACTCTTTCAAGACTTGGTATGTCCTTATATATTGAAGGACATAGTCTATATTTCTTTAGTTCTTCTTTGAGATTTGTATAAAATTTATTATGTATTTTCTTTCAATGAAAAGGTTCGTGACCCTAAGATATTAAAGATGTGTGTTTAAGTTGGCTTGTGACTATGAGACTTATTCCTTAGTATTTTATAAAAGATTTTCTGAATTATATTATTGTGAAAAGTTTTAATTCCGCACTACTTTTCATATCTTATTTAATGAATGATATCTAAGAGGCTTTTACAAGACCTCCGATGGGTCAAGTACGCTGTGTGATGACTCAAGAGTGCTCCTTTCTTCTAGGGTGTACTTGTGGGTCGTTACAATGTATCACATCAAGGTTATGATGAACCAAATTATACTCCCAGTAAGGAAGTTTGAAAAAAATACTCTTCTTTTTCCATTTGTTTTTCGTCACCTCGCATGCCTTTTTACTTCACTGACCAAGGGTGAACTTTATGCCTTTAACTTGATAAAGAAATTGTGACCCAGGTATTCGACAAGTTGCATCTCTCAATTCTTTAGTCCCATCAAATGATTTTACATCATTTTGATATTTATGTCCTTGCACTAAGAAACGCTGATGGCCCATGAAAAAAATCTTTTTACCATGTTTCGACCATTTGGATTGAGTGTTTATGTTGCAGCAAGGGTATTGCAAATTGACCATAGTACACTGTCCTGATAGAGAACCATATGCTCAAAAATCATTTATGGTCCATATGAGAGCAGCTCGCAATTCAAATGTCTCATTAGAAAAGGAATCAACGGTTTCTGTCCCCACAGACCACCATTCATTTAACACTTCTATCAAAGGTTCTAGAAAGACATTAACATTATTTCTGGGTCCTTTTGGCCCAGGAATGAGCAAGGGTAGAATGAAGAACTCTTCTTTCATGCACAACCATGTTGGAATATTATATGACATTAAAATCACCAGTCATGTACTATAAACACTTCGCATAGTACCAAAAGGGTTAAAACCATCACTAGCTAATCCCAACCGAACACTGTGAGGTTCTTTAGAAAATTCTGAATGTCTGATGTCAAAAGCTTTCCAAGCTTCAGAATCTGCACAATGTCGAAGAACTCCATCTTTATTCCGTTATTCGTGATGCCATCACATCAATTTAGCTATTTTTGAAGACATAAATAATATTCGTAGTCTTGGTTTTAAAGGGAAGTGCCATATTACGTTGGATGGAATCTTTTTGACAGTGCTTTTCCATCTAGAAGCGCCACAAATTAAGCATTCATTGACATATTTCTTAGCAAATTCATTCCTAAAAATCATGCAATCGTTGGGACAAACATGAATCTTTTTAAATTTAATTCCAAGCCCTCAATAATCTTCTTGGTCTCATAAAATTAAGAAGGCAACCTCTCACCTTCAGGTAATGCAACATTAAATAAAACCAAGCAAGGCATTAAAGACTCATTCGACCATTTGAAAAATAGTTTTTGTGGAGTCCATCCCATATTTTTGGTCAACTTTTGCTATTCAATTGCTACAAGAAATTGTTAAAAAAGAATAGTGATAAGAATTGAAAATAAAAGATTTGGTTGTTGGAAAATTGGTAATATTTGCAACCCTTTTTGACTTTGCTATATTTACCTATGTAATTGGTGACATAGGCATGGTTTTCTCCTTCTATAAATAGAGCATTCTTTCTCATTTGTAGAACAAACCAAGTTAGAGAAAAATATCATTTTGAGAGCAAAGTGAGGTATTCCACAGACTATACAAGAGAAATAGTCTGTGAAGAAAAATAGAGTATGAGCTATATTTTAGTAAGGTGAAAAACAAAAAAGTGTTGTTCCTTTTGAGTGTGTAGTAGTCACTTTGAGTATTGTATTCGTGACTACACAGTGTAAAATTCCTTACTGTAGTGATATCAGTTGCTCCTCTTGGCCCATGGTTTTTCCCTTATTTACAAGGGTTTTCACATAAAATTCTTGGTGTCGTTATTTTTAAATTTTATTTCCATTACTTTTACCATATATATTTTTGTGTTTATCCGTGTTTTCCCAACAAACTGGTATCAGAGCCAAGGTTATATCCCAACAAACTGGTATCAGAGCCAAGGTTTTATTTGAGTATGTTCTCTGGTTGCAGCACAGTCTGAACTTCCACATCAGAAAATATTTACTTTGATTTGCGATAACTATATTTTTGGGATAAATGATGAAAGCCAACACGAGTAGAATGATTACTTTGAATGGTGTTAATTATGCCATTTGGAAGGAGAAAATGGAAGATCTGCTTTATGTTAAGAATTTTTACAAACCAGTATTTTACCACACTAAAGAATGATAATAAAACAGATGAAGAGTGGAATTTGTTGCACAAATATGTTTGTGGATTTGTTAGGTAATGAGTCGACGATAATGTGTTGAACCATATTTCTAGGGAGACACATGCTCAACCTTAAGGGAGTATCTTTAAAGTTTGTATGCTTTGAAGACTAAAAACAAAAAAAAATGTTCTTAATAAAGCAAATATTGAGTTTAAAGTATCACGATGGTTCTCCGATGATAGACCATCTGAACAATTTTCAGGGAATCATGAACCAATTATCTGCTATGGGCATCAAATTTGATGAAGAAAGTCAAGGCTTGCTTCTACTTGGTTCCCTACAAAACTCTTGGGAAACATGTAGAGGTTTATTGTGAAATTCTGTTCTGGATGGTGTGATATCTATGGATTCCGCCAACATAGGAATATTTTTCTCCTTCTATCAATAGAACATTGTCTCTCACTTGTAGAACACACCAAGTTAGAGAGAAAAATTATTTTGAGGGCAAAGTGAGGTATTCCATAGACTAAACAAGAAATATAGTTTGTGAAGAAAAATAGAGGGTAACACCCCGGAAGTTCCATGACTTAGACTAGAGCCTCATGTAGTGGATAATGTTAATACAAACCTAAACTAAAGTATTCAACCTGATTAGGAGGTATTAAGACCAAAACGTCAAGGGACGACCAAGACGTCCAGCGATTTGTGAAGATGACCTAGTGTGACTTAAGGTGTTTCAAGGGGTTTAAAGAGTTGAATAAAAGCAAAACTTGGTGAAAAGGCTTTGGATGTAAATTAGAGTGTGCTTAGGGTCAAAAAGTTCTGGTACGACTCCCCGAGGACCACCCTAATGACCCTCGAGGAGGACTCTAATATTTGACCCTAGAAGCTGTCAAATCACAATGTGCAACCACAAGAGGAACGATGAGCCTTCGTTTGAACGACACTCCGTCAGTTGGTATTTTTGGTACACACTTAGACTCCTCTCCAAAATCTCCCTAAAAACAGTCTCTGTACCAAACCACGATTTACCAGGACGGTCCTTGGTAGTTAGTTCATTAATGAATGGTTAGTATCGGTTATAATAAGTTATTTTAGGACTATAAGAGTGTTATAAGACATTAAACTAACCTAACACTTCATAATTCCCAAAACCCAAATAACTCCCACTTCTCTCTACTTTCTCTTACTACCCCAAAGACCCCCATTGAATAGCAAGTTCAAGCTTCAATAGGGATTAAAGATCAAGTCTTTCTTCTACAATTCTCTAAGAATTAAGAATGTATGAAATATATTCACTCTAGGGACTCCTTTCCCAAAGAGGTTTCTCATAGTTTAGTTTTCAATGTTCTTCAAAACTATGGTTTTCATTCAATTTCATGGGTTATCTTTCAAATTGGTTTAATGTGATATCCATTTAATTTATATTGATCGATTATGAGTGTTTATTGGTGGATTGATGTAGTTCCTTAGACTTTGACCTAATTTTCAAAAAAGATCCATGTATGTCCCTTTTTCCCTAACCCTAACTATTAATTAGATTGATAGATGATTAGGGATATTGTAATTTGATGATCTATTGCTTAATTTACTATTATATGATGATGGTGATTGGATTATTGGATAAATGTTGTGCAATTGATGGTGAGGTCTTAAAGGATATTCTTGGAAGCCATTGGTAAAACATTCAAGATCATGATTACTTTACTTCAATTATGTTGGTTTATTCTTGATGATGATGTTTAATTGAAGTATGAATATGTGAATAGGATAGGAATATGATGAGATGATGAATATGATTGCATTTTATGAATATGTTGAGTGTGAGATGATGATAGGGGTATGATCATGAAAGATTGAAAGTGATTCTCTTGTGCACCTTATTATTATGACTATGATGTGATGATCTCACTAAATGTTGGGTTATGATGAAAGGAACTTCTCATTCTAAACCTAAGAGCTGTGATCATGATTATACAAGAGGTTAGTCTCCTAAGGCCTATACTATAAACTAATGTTAAGGAAGATATAAAGACAGTTGAAAAGGGAATTTAGCTTAGTACCGAGCGAATTAGTCAATGAGAGGTGTCCCTTCTCAAGAGGGAATGTAGGTTCACTATTGTTCTCATGAGATGGAGACTACAATGCTAATGTGCATAAAGAGAGTTTCTAGTAATATTCTCCTAGTTCCTTAACTATGTGCCCCCATGGGAAGACTAGCTAGTGGATCCGCCTAGATGCTACGTTTATGTATGGTTCTACCTTGGCAAGTAGAGCACCGTCTTTCGTTGTAGGGTTTCATGACACCGGGTTTCATGTTTAGATCACATAGCCTATCGTCGGTTATGGCGAATGTTCCCGAAAGTAAAATGGATAAATGAAAGCAATAAAGATGGTCACTAACTAGGATGACTTCAGGGGTACTACTTAGTGTAGGTAAGGGTATGGGACTTTACTTATGCATTGCACAAGTTGGCCTTAAGGGGAGTCCTAGGACTAGTTCTTATGTACTTACATTATGAATGAAATGCATAATATTTGTTCTATATAATGTTGATCTTATATGATATTGGTTTCATTTGGTGAACATGATATTGGTCTAAACTGCTATGTATAATGATAACTACACATGAAGTGATGTTATATGAGGTAAAGGCATTACTTATGGTCTCTTAACTAGTTTACTTGGTTTATGTGGGGTTATGGTGCTTCACATGAGCATTGCACTAGTGTGCTTGAATTGGGATTGTGAGTAAGGGTCTTGTATGCTGTGATGATATGAACTCTAGAATATGAAATATTGATATGACTTTATGATGATGTCATTCTTGTATAAGGATATGAACATGACTTAATGATGTTGTGATTATTGACCTGTATATGCTCTTCTGTGTGCATAAAGGCTTTCAAAGTAACTTAGCATTTAAACAAAATGTCCCTTTATGCATGTTTTCAATGGATTTACTTGCATATTTTTCCATATTTAGTACATGTGGTTTGTACTAAACCATATTATCTTCTATTTCTACAATAATGTAGGTTCGGGTCATTGAAGAGCTTCAAGGCCATTTTCAAGAAAGACTTGGATAGTTTCCAAGTTGTTGGTGAGTCCTCATGTCCGAGAATGAAGCCTACTATTCTAGTTATGCTATTTGATTATTCAAAAGACATTTGTTATATATCCAATATTGTAATGACTATGTTGTATTCTCTTATGAGACTTTATTGTAATGTTGTAAGGGCTATATCCCAAATCTTGTACTCCTATGATAGATGGTTTTGTGTGAGACAACTATGTAGACTATTTTGATAAATGAGAAGTCTAAGTAAACTTCATAGGTAAAGTTTTAATTTTTTCACATTTTCTCTTCCTATGATATGCAATGATGTAAGCTAAGGGCTAGTATAAGACCTCTTCGAGGACGAAGACGCTGGTTACATCTAGGGAGTTCTCCCCGATGGTGAAAACTTTGTATCAACATATGAGGTTGAAAAATCTTAGGAATGATGTCTCACAAAACCACATTTACGTAAAGTCCTCTTCTTGATTGTGAAGCACGCTACACTTATGAATAAGAGGCTATGTGATGCTTAGGAAATTCTAACTTCTTTGATATTCTCCAAGTCGTGCTTCAAGAGTCTTAACTCTACATGCCCTTTTCCTCTAATCCTTTTATTGTGGTTATAGGCTATGACTACTAGAAGGGAAGCCACAAGAAGAGTTAAAGAGGAGATTTCTAATGCGGGAGTTCATCCCCAAGGTAACCAACCTCCTCCTCAAGAACAAGCTCTTGAAGGTGACCAAGCTCCGATTAATCTTCCTGATATGACGGATTGAGAGATAAGGACGACTTTCATCAACTTTTATCAAGCCATGACTACTTAAGATCAATCCATACCTACTCAATCTCATGCTATGGTGGCTCAAGCAAATCGGGAAGTTGCACCCCGTGCGAACCAAAATGCTAGTACCATGGCTTCTCGCTTGAGAGACTCCACTAGGATGAACCCTCCCATGTTCTTTGGGTCTAAGGTGAATGAAGACCCCCAAGAGTTTTGTTGATGAGATTTACAAGATCTTTTATGCTATGGGAGTGAGTTTAAATGAGAAGGCCGAGCTAGCCGCTTATCAACTCAAGGATGTGGCTCAAACTTGGTATACTCAATGGAAGGACAATAGGGCTTTGAGAGCAGGTCCCATAAGTTGGGAAGTCTTTAGGAGGGCATTTATTGATAGGTTATTCCCAATAGAGAAAAGAGAGGCAAAAGTGGAAGAGTTCATCAACCTTCATCAAGGAGGTATGAGTGTGCTAGAATACTATTTGAAATTCACTAAGTTTTCTAAGCATGCCTGTTCTTTGGTGTCCAATCCTAGAGATGAAATGAGCCATTTTGTGACGGGTGTGTCCAATGATCTTGTGGAAGAGTGTCTTTTGGTGATGCTTCATGACAACATGGACATTTCTCGTTTGATGGTTCATGCTCAAAAAGTTGAGGAGAGTAGGCTTAAGAGGAATAATAGAGATGCTAAGAGGGCAAGGTCCTATGAAGGAGGTACTTCTAAGGGTATGTTGGAAATTCAAGACAAACCTAAGTTAAAGAAGAGGTTCTCCAACCAATTTCCTTCAAATTACCTGAAGGCTAGTAAGGATAGGGTGTCGAACCCTAGATCCCAAAGGGCAAGATGTGGTGATTCACCAAGAGAGAAACCTAGTTGTGTCAAATGTGGTAAGAAACATATGGGTGAATGTTTAATTGGAACGGATGATTTATTTGGTTGTTGAAAGAGTGGTCATCAGGTTAGAGATTGTCCTATGGTAAAGGGTCAAGGAAAGGGGAATAACCAAGCACAAGCAAGCGGTCCTACTCTGGATGCTCCTAACAAGAACCTATTCTATGCTCTCCTCTCAAGGGGTGATCAAGAGGATTCTCCCGATGTTGTCAATGATATGCTACAAGTATTTTTCCATAATGTGTATGCATTACTAAATCCCGATGCCACCTTATCTTTTGTAACTCCTTTAGTGGCCATGAAGTTCAATGTGCTACCCGATGTCTTAATTGAAAGTTTTTTTGTTACTACCCCGGTGGGTGACCCCGTTGTTGCTAAAAGAGTCTTTAGGAGTTATCCCATATTATTGTCTAATAGATTTACATTTGTCTATTTGGTAGAACTTGATATGTTGGATTTTTATGTCATATTGGGGATGGATTGGTTATATTCTTGTTTTTCTTCTATTGATTGTATAACAAGGGTAGTTAGATTTCTATTTCCTAATGAACCCGTCTTAGAATAGAATGGAGGAAACTCAATCCCTAAAGGTCAAATCATTTCGTGTCTAAAAGCTTGTAAGATGATTCCTAAGGGATGTCTCTACCATATTGTGATGGTCAAGGACCATGGGTAAGAAGCTCCTCCTTTAGAGTCGATACCCGTAGTGAAGGACTTTACGAAAGTCTTCCCCGATGATTTACCCAGAAATTCCTCCCGAATGAGAAATAGATTTCAACATAGATTTGTTGCAGGATACGAAACCCATATCAATTCATCCTTACCGGATGTATCCGACCAAGTTGAAAGAACTAAAGGCTCAAGTCAAGGATTTTCCATAAAAGAGTTTTATACAACCAAACATTTCTCCATGGGCACTCCAGTACTATTTGTGAAAAAGAAAGATGGGTATCTTAAAATGTATATTGACTATAGACAATTGAACAAGGTCACTATAAAGAATAGATATCCTCTCCCTAGGATTGATTATTTGTTTGATAAACTCCAACGAGCGAGTTCCTTTTCGAAAATCGATTTGAGGTCGGGATATCACCAACATAGGGTGAGAGGTGAACACATTCCTAAAATGTCTTTCCGAACTAGGTATGGTCACTATGTATTCCTAGTTATATATTTTAGTCTAACTAATGCCCCAACAGCTTTCATGGACCATATGAATAGACTGTTCCAAAATTATCTTGATTCATTTGTAACTGTATTCATTGATGATATCATGGAATATTCTAAGAGTGAGGATGAACACTTCGGTCATTTGAGGATAGTATTGCAAGTCCTCAAGGAACATCAACTCTTCGTTAAATATAGTAAGTGTGAATTTTGGTTGAGATCAGTTGCTTTTCTTGGTCACATTGTTTCAAGTGAGGGTATTGAGGTTGATCCGAAGAAAATGGAAGCGGTCAAGAATTGGCCTAGACCTTTGACTCCAACTGATAATCGAAGTTTGTTGGGTTTAGACGAGTATTAAAGGAGATTTTTTGATGTGTTTGCATCTATCGCTTCTTCTTTGACAACCTTAACCCAAAAAAAAGTTAAGTTTGAATGGTCGGAAGCTTGTGAAAGAGGCTTTCAAGAGTTAAAATATAAGGTAACCTCCGCTACAATGTTGATCTTACCATAGGGTACCAAAGGGTTTGTAGTATATTGTGACGCTTCTCGAGTAGGTTTGGGTTGTGTCCTCATGCAACATGGTAAGGTGATATCATATGCCTCTAGACAACTTAAGGTGCCATGAGAAGAACTATCCAACTCATGATCTTGTAGCGGCCATAGTGTTTGCCTTGAAAATATGGAGACATTATCTTTATGGTGTACATGTGGATGTATTCACCTACCACAAGAGTCTTCAATATGTGTTCACTCAAAAGGAGTTGAATCTCTGACAAAGAAGGTGGTTGGAACTTTTGTAGGATTACGACATGAGTGTTTCTACGACCCCAGCAAGGTCAATGTGATTGTGGACGCTTTAAGTTAAATGCTCATGGGTAGTGTAGCACATGTTCCCGATGGTAAGAAAGAGTTAGTGAAGGAAGTACATAGATTGACTCGGTTGGGTGTTCTATTGGAAGAGTCTCCAAAAGGAGGTTCTATGGTTCATCATAACTCCGAATCATCTTTAGTGATGGAGGTGAAATCTAAGCAACACCTTGATCCTCTATTGATGGAATCGATGAAATCGGTTCTTAGTAAGTTCAATGAGTCATTCTACCAAGTGGGGGATGGGGTACATAGGTACCAAGGTAGATTGTGTGTACCGGATGTGGATGACCTAAGAAGACAAATTTTGGAAAAAGCTCATGGTTCCCGATATTCCATTCATCGGGGTTTCACCAAAATATATCAAGATCTTCAAGACGTCTATTGGTGGGACAGTTTGAAAATATAATTTTTATTTTTAATCAAAAGTTTAAAAATCAAATACATATCCATTTAAACAATTTAATGACCCAACCCATTTAACTCGTCCCGCTAAAAATATGATATTGAACTTTTTATTTTATCATTAGTTCCCCAAATTATTCTCTTTGTCTCCTTCTTTCTCCTAGTGTTCTTCTTCTGCGTTTTTTTAATTTCTCAATGTCTAAATTTCTATTAAAGTAGAATTTGTTCCCTCTTCAATTAATATTGTCTTTCATTAAATGTATATCATATGATAGATTAATTATGTAAGCATTAGATGAAACATGATCTACTCGATCCCATGAAGTACAAAAATGATACGAATATGCACAAGTATATAACAGTAGTTTTCATGGATATTTTTCATAGCTTTACTATGTCCATAGCAGTCACCATTTCGTCACTTGTCTTTTGTGGATTCACAGTTATATTATGACCAAAAATCTACATGACAAAAGGTGATACCATCCAAAGAAGTCATAGTTGAGTAACTTTTGAGTTTAAAATGAAAGTTGAGTGACTCTCTGTGAAAAGAGTGATAGTTGAGTGACCACCAAAGTTGTTAACTCTAGTAAAGTGGACAGTGTAAGCTCCTAAACAAAAAAAATTGAAAGTTTCCATAGGATTTTACATTCAATGACAAAAAAATATTATTTGAAAGATCAAAATTCATTGATAATAATAGTGATAAAGCTAAATCTTTGCATATGCTAACTACATGTATATTATATTGAGCTAGATTAGAAATACAGATAATAATATTGACTACTCTTGAATTAGTCAATTAGAAATAATACATGATAAGACACATTTAAAATTCTTTAGAGAAAATTTGACCATTCCAGCTTAAGTTTTACTTTGATGAATTGTACCTTTTTTTCTACAAATATACGAGAAGATTCACCAGATTAGTCTGAGCTCTATAGGTAAAGCCACATCAACAATGCAACAGTTGAAATAAGGTAAATTACTACTAAATACTAATGTTATCAAAAGGGAAATCTTAGTACCTGTGTTGATTGGATACATGAATTCTCATTTTATTCGTGAGGGTTTGATTCCCCACCTTACGATTCTCAGCCCATTTCCCCTTCCCTACCCTCATTAAAAAGAATTGTCAAAATTACTCTAGAATTATGACAATCTAAAAGAGTTTCTCCGATCTTTTTGGGTATTGGGTTTTTAAGTATTTAATAATTTAAGAAACTCTACTCAAAGTGTATACTGTTTCTAAGATGAGATGTCTTAGAATTTTTCTAATGTGTACATTTTGCATTTAGAATGTTGTATCAGCCAAACAATGAAAATTTGCAAAGGAACTTAATACAACTTGGACATTATTTTGTTGCATTCAGTTTGTAATATGATAATAATAGATGCTTGAATGGAGATTTTGATGACTTTATTCTCATTGATGTACAAGTACTTCGCTGCTTTTCTGATTTCAGTTTCAGTTTGTACATGATGAGTATAAATGGTAGATTCGTTCATCTTATAAAATAATACCTTGAAGGATGATGAACTCCTTGTATGATTACTTAGATTTTTCTTTTTCCCTTAATTTTGTATTTCTTCTCTCATCCCCTTCTAGTTTAGCTACTTCGTGACTGCAGGTCGTGAATTCTTGAATTCTGATTGTTGTACAAATCATCCCAACTCTTTAGGCACTTAGTTGAGTTAGTAAGATCCAAGATGAGGATGAAAGTTTATCAAAACTGAATATTCCTAGGAATTTCTTTATTGATTCTTTCTGGTAGACATTATTCTGATTTATGCTATCTATTGGTGTTCTCTACTTTCATGGTTTGAGTTGAAATTAAATTTGAATTTTATTTCGTTTACCTATTATATGAATAAACAAGTTGTAATCTCGAGTAAGTTGATGCTCTTTCAATTTTGGTGGATACATAGCTTAATGATTCTTTATTTAGCAAGACACTTTCCATAATAATGTCCTTGCAGAAGTGGTGAAAGTTATGAAAATGAAGTAGAAGAATGCAAGGAAGAGGCATGAGAATAATGATAGTGGTTTTTATGTTAGAAAAATATTGTTGTAGATGAACCCTTGTTGTATAGATGTAAAGTTAAGAAAACAGTGAATGTTGGATACATACTGGAGAGTTGGAAAAATAACCACTCTCCAAACTTATTTGGACATTAAGTCACAACTCTTGAAAAATTAGTGGTATACCCACTTATTATGACATAATCTATGTGCCCTACTTGGCACATACAAAATACTCTACCAACTTTTCATATCTACACTTTAGTCCCCCCCGGTCCAACATATTTGGAATAATATATTTGTTTCTAATTGTTAAAATTTATGTTAGAAAAAATAGTCTCTAAACGGAAATAGGGGATAAGCAACTCGTTTTTGGTCATTTTTGCTTCTAACGACTTGTCGATTCCGGCGAGTTTTATGACGGTGATATCCATTTCCAAGGTAAATCATTAAATATGCCTAAGTACTCAATATTTGTCCATGATTTGATGATGTTAAAGAATGATCTTTAGTTTATTAGCTTGATTTCATGACTGTTTTTTATGATTATGCACTTACACACATGATTAGTTATTTTAGGATCTCTCGAAGAAAGTGTAGTTGGAACGAATAAAGAAGGAACAAAGACGGACGTGAAAATGACTATGTATGGAAAAACCTAGGTGAGGCGCGCTCACGCCAAGGCCTTATGCACAGAGCCATTGTTGAGGCGCTCTGCTAGGTGCGCCGCACCAAGGCTTGACACTCAGAGGACACTCCCAGGAGCGATGGAGGCGCGCCGCGCCATGAAGTACCTAAGTACCAAATGCTGCTAGGCGCGATAGAGGTGCGCTGCCCCAACCCATTTTTGAATTTTCCATGTTTTAAACATTAATTAGAAGTTCTAATTTGACTAGGATTTGTTCTTAACTTTATCTATTTTTATTAGTAGATCTTAGGGCTGCCATTGTCGGGGTTCGACGTTTGTTTAGTGTGAAAAAAGAAAGAATCAAGTTTGTAATCCTCTTAACTCTTCTATTTTTCGGATTTATGAACGATTATCTCTACTTGTTTACTAAGAGCATCTACTTGTTTAGTAAGAGCATGAGTAGCTAAACGCCATAGTTCTGGGGTTGTAGCAATGAACTGATTGTTGAATATGTGAGGCGTTATGAGTTAATCTTCAGTTGTCAATTCAAATTACTTTTATATTCTTGTTTTACTATTTTATGATTGTGCACCATAAAATAAATCTAGTGTCTCATCTTGAAATTGACATGTGGTGTGATTAGATAGATCACGGAATATAGAGAGCTAGGTCCACACATTGAATTGAGGTGATTATTGTCCAGGAGTGATGCCCAGATGACGAGCACCTTGCTTAGTTCAGAAATAGGATGAAATATAAATGCTCTCCAGTTAGTTTATTTATCACCGCTCAACGATGTTGTTAGATAGCCAATTGGGGTAGGCGACAAGAGGTGTGTAACTCGGATCATACTATCAACCCTATAAACCAGTAATTTGACAATTGAAGTTAGTTCAAAGCCAATAATATGATGCATGATATTCATCATATGTTGTAGCCCTGGCATTGCTTTTAAACTTGCTAGAAACATCATATCAAAGTCGTTCACCATTGTTTACTTTAAATTAGTGTATGTTAGTCGTAGTTCACCATAAATCATCAACTTTTGAAATAGTTACTTTCTCTTTAATTTTAGAATTAAGTGTGAATATAAGTTGATCATAAGTCCCTTGGGAACGATAACTTGGTTCCAAAAGAAACTATATTACTTGTGAGACTACGTACACTTGCTTGTATACTGGGGTGCAACAAGGTTTTGGCGCCGCTGACGGGGACATCGAAGTTGATTTATATTCAATTTTATTAAGTCTACAATTAGAATATTCAGGTATTAATTACTTGATATTAGCTTGTTTATTGCATGCATTTGGCTTTCAGGTCTGGCTCGGAAAGGAGATCTGGTTGAACCTTACAATGAACCTGAAAAGGTTCTACGTCAGGGTAGAAAAATGAATCATGGGCAAGGACAATTAGGGTTAAGACCTCTGGGAAATCGTGGTTATGATCATTAAGACAATCGAGAAAATGTTGATAACCAAGGAGTACCCCCTTATTATCCTATCATTCCAGAAAGACCGGTGCGAGATGTGATAGTCCCACTCTCCGCCAATTTGACATCTAGTATTAGAAAACCTCTACCGGGGATAGGTTTGAATTAAAGAGGAATATGGTACAAATCCTCCATACTAATGGGCAATTTACTCGTCTCCCTCATGATGATTCTCAACTCCATCGTAGGACCTTCATAAAGATCACTGATACCTACATCCCTGTAACATTTCGAAATCTCAAGACACGCCGTAAAGTCTAACCTAGGTGTCATGAAGTCTAAGTACTGTTTCTAAGTCAATTTAAATAAATTTAGGTCATTTAAGGTGTCTAATAACCAAAATATTCAAGAACGTCCATGACGTCCGGAAAGTTGGCTCACAAGAGTACTAGGGTGTCTTAGCCATTTGTCTAGTTTTTAAGAGTCGGAATTGAACGAAATTTGGTGAAAATATGTGTGACACGTGTTAGGGATGTTTAATGGTTGAATATTCCGGGTACGAATCCCGAAGTACCAACCAAGGGCCCTTGAGGAGGACCCTAGTGTTAGACACAACACTGCCTGGAAGTGTTCAATCGACTGACAAAGAAACAGACCGTGTGTGGACAAATGGGGCGTCGATGCCACCGTTGTCCCACACTTAGTCATGGTGAGGAATCCCCTCACCTACAGAGTCTCTGTTAGAAATGACGGAGTGCAGGACGAGAGGGGTAGTGCCCGTCGACTCTCAGACGGCCCGTCGTTCCGGGTCTCGTCTGTGAGGGTCAAATTTGCTGCCAACTTTTAAATGATTTCATTTAATTAATTACGTGGTTTCGTGGTTAGTTAGGGGTTTAGGGAAGCCTAATTAACTAAGTTAACCCCTCATATAAAGACCCCAACCCTCATTTGTCTAATCACAACTCACAAAATAAACTCTCTTCCTTCTCTCTACTTTATCTCTCTATTGGAAGACACCATTGAAGACTTAGCTAAGGAAGGGATTTTGGGGATGGAAAGGGACGAATTCACCATCAAATTTTCATCAAACCTTAAGCTATGGGATCTAATTCACCTTTGAGACTTCTTTCCTCAAAGGGCTCCTTTAAAGGTTTTCCAAAAGTTGAGTTTTCATATTGGTTTCATTCAATTACGAAATTGATGCTATGAATTGAGTTGTTTATACTTTATTTAGGATATAATGAGTAGATTATCATGTATTGTAACTTAATTTGGATCAATTGAGATGGTTTGATCTAGATTGTAGATTATAACCCTTAACCCTTAACCCTAGGTTTGATCTTGATATCAATTATGTTGGGTTTGATTCAATTGACTTTATTATTGGTTAAATCATCCTTAATTGTTGTTATTACATTGATCATAAACCTATTGTGATGAATTTTAGTCTTTCATGATAATTCTTGAAATATTGATCTAGGTTAAGAAGATAGACTTAGACATCATGTTTTCAAGCTTTGGTTTAGTGTTGAATTATGTTATAGTGACTCTTCTAACTTCATCATCTTGTTGGTTATTGGATTATATTGGTGTGATGACTCAAGTTGGGTTGAGTTGGGGGCTGATGGTAAGACCCTTATGATGAACTATGGAGGAGTGTTGGTAAGTCTTGACCATTTTATTCTTACTTCATTTTTTGGTTAATTGTGATCAAGTCACGATGTTGTGTTGGAGTATATCGTGTTTAGGGTGATAGGATGGCATGCTGATTGGATTGGAATGTCTTATGATTTAGTTGTGAGATTGCTTAGGGTGTACATGTAATAAGAATGGTGATGTGTATTAATGTGCCCTACAATGATGTGATATGAAAAGTGTTAACCTCACTTACATGAATTGTGATGAAAGGACTATTTCTCGTGCAATTCTTAATGAGCTATGATGATGAATATACACGGGTTAGACCCTATGACCTAAACTAAGTTTATGATTGTAATAAGACTAAAGGCATTTCAATAAAAGGGAATTATCTTAGCACCGAGTGAACTTGACAATGGGAGGTGATGACTTTTCAAGGAGAGGAAAGGTTCACTCTAGAGTTGCCCATGTGATGTTAACTTCCCTTGTTTTTGGGATATGTCATCTGATGTACCGTGGTTTCACGGTACCTTTAATGCTTTTTCCTTAAGTTTAGTGAGTGTCCAAAGCCTTTTTGTATTGATTTTTGATGTAGGTTTCTCTTTATTTGCAGGAAATCTGTCCAAATGATAACGCGGAGGTTTTGAGCAGAAAAGTGCATAAATGACCACCTACGGAGCCCATGACGGTCCGTCGTGACTGTGACGGTCCGTAGGTGGCATCGTAGTGAGAAGAGTAGCTACTGAAGGAAGATGGGGAAGTCTGACTAAGTGTGGGACTATGGAAGTTCATGACGGACCGTCATAGTCACGATGGTCCGTCCTGCTTGTTCGTTGTGGTTGTCAGAGAGTAGTCCCATTACCCAATTCCAAGAAGTTTCTAAGTGTTGTGAAATGGAGCCCCTCGACGGACCGTCGTGCTTGCAATGGTCCATCAGACCTGTCTGTCGAGGGTTACAGAGAAGTGATGAAGAAAGCAGCAGAAGATTTTGTCAAGTGTGGGACGACGGAGGCCACGACTGTCCGTCATTCCCACGACGGTCCGTCACGTTGGCCGTCGACTCAGACACGTTTTGGATAGATTTTCATTAATTAGATTCCTTCTTTTATTAGGTTTTATTTTATTATAAATAGTTCGAAAAACCTCGTTTTGGGGGTTAGACTCTAGGATATTTTTCAGTACTCTTGTTTTAGTGTTGAACTATTGGTTTTGCTAATTGATATACTTTTTTCGAAATCGATTGTTGGTGTTTTTGGGGATTAATCAAGTGAATTTCTGGAATTTATTCGTTCTCATTAAAGTAAGTGTATGAATTCTTACATTACAAATATGAATTGTGTGATTATGACCATGGGTAACTAAACTCCATAACTAGGGTTGTGGGAACCATGGGTAAATAACAAGGAAAAATCTAACTAAAATAGCAATTCTAGAATAGTGTCTTGCATGTATTGATAATTCTTTCGTGTAGAAGTCTTTTTAACGGATGACCAACGTTAGAACTCGCCTTAATGCTACTTGCCGGACCAAGGAGGTAGATAATAGGAAAAGAATTATCAACATAGATTTAGTGTATACTATCTAATAAGCTAGTATAGGTTGGTACGAAGTAATAACTTAGTCAAAAATCGATTATGATGCTTAATATGAGGTAAATATAATGGTTAGTATAGCAACACTTAGCCGGACCAAGGTGCGGAGTGAAATTTTCTAGATGCCGGACCAAGGATTTAGAGATACATAACTTATCGCTTTATATGCAAGATACTAGGAAAGAATTGTTATAGCTAGAATTACCGAGTTAGGAACCTGTGGGGAACACTTAAGCCCTAGTTACTTTTATTATTTGACTAAACTCCAAGATTTGAATCTGTTAGTTGTTTACTTTAATTTAGTTAATCGTTTTTATTAATTTAAGAAACCCCCCTTTTGTCATTTGTTTTTCTCGGAAAATAGTTGACTAAATAGTAGTAATAATAGAATAAAGTTAAGTCTGAACTATTTTCCTCGTGGGATCGACCCCAACCTCATTAGTTGGGTTCTCTACTTGATACGACCGCTTTACTTCTTATTTGAGAAGTAAGTTTGAGCGTATCAAATTTTGGCGCCGCTGCCGAGGAAAGTGGCTTTTAGATTAACTTAAAACTTATTACTAAAGTTTAGTGAATATTTTCCTAATTTTACTTTTTCTGTTGTTTTTGTCTCTTGCAGATCTAACTTCCGTGTATGCCAATTACGCGGAGTATAAGAGAACCCTTGTTTCCATACGACCACGAATTAGAGCGTACACTACGCAATATGAATCGAAACTTGGGCATTAACGATGATGATACCAACGTGAACATTCCATCTCCAGTTGATGCTCATGGTCGGTTATTACCCAAAAATCGTGGTAAAGATGAATAAAGGGGACAAAACCCCGCTCCACGTCCTCAAGAGTATTACAGAGGTTATGATAACATCGCAGACTCTGATGGGCCACTTGTCTTGCCTCCTCTACCACACGGCCACAACTTTGTGGTAACTAGTAGTCTGATGCAAATGCTCACTGCTAGAGGTTTGTTTTCAGAACTACCTTCTGAGGACCCACATGCCCACATTGCTAAGGTAAGGCAGTGTGCAAAAGTTGTGTAGGGAGGCCCGATTTGAATATGGATGTAATAGGTCTAAGAGTATTTCCTCTCTCACTGAAGTTAGAGGCTGCTATTTGGTTTGCTGAGCTCCCTTATAACTCAATTTCACTTGGAATCAACTAAGGGACGCCTTCTTAGCACGTTACTACCCGGTCTCTAAGAAACTAAATCACAAAGACAGAGTGAACAACTTTGTGGCATTACCAGGAGAGTCAGCTAGCAGTTCTTGGGATAGGTTCACTTCATTTTTGAGAAGTGTCCCCAATCACCACATTGATGATGAGTCACTGAAAGAATACTTCTATCGGGGACAAGATGATAATAATAAAGCGGTATTGGATACTATAGCGGGTGGTTCTTATGGGGAGTTTCCTTATGCCGAGATTGCTGAAAAATTAGAGAAAATCTCCCGGAATAATAAAGCTTGGAGTACTAGGAAGTCAGATACTGGAAGAAACACTTTGGAAGAAACACTTTTGCAGTGCAAACTGCACACAACCCTGCCACAGATGAGATTCGTGAAGAGATGGCTCAGATGAGAACGGAGCTTGGGTTGGTATTAAAACATGTCACTGGGGGTGCATAAAAGATAAATGCAGTAAACTACTTGTCTAAACCACCACCACCAAATGATGAATATTATTATGAGGAGGACACCTATGCGGTGAATTAGCAGACAGGGGGTTTCCGACCGAATGCCCAAGGCTCCAATCAGGAGAATTGGCTCCAAGGTCAAGAAAACCAAGGTTGAAATTATGGTAATTATAACCGCAAGGGTCATTATGTCCGAGATGGAAATTACAACCGCGACAACAACTTCAACAGGGGTAACTATGGTAATAGAAATGATAAGAGTGGGCCCTATGTTCCTTCTCAAAATTGTGAAGTTGCTACTAGGGATGGTGGAGGTAGTATGGCGCGAGTTGAGGATATGTTGCATAAAATGATGAGGAGGTTCGATGCTAGTGATGAGCACACTAAAGAGTTAAGGAGTGATTTAGCGGGTATTGGGCAGAAAGTTGATACACATGCATTATCGATTAAGCATCTTGAGTTGCAAATGGCCCAATTTTCTGCGACTGTGAACACACGGCAACCGGGAACTCTCCTTAGCAACACTGTCCAAAATCCGAAAAATGGTGGACATTGTATGACAATCACCACTCGGGATGGTAAGCAAACCATTGACCCACCTATGCCATCTGATGTGGAAGAGGTGATACAAGATAATGATAAAGTGGTGGAGGTTAGTGGTGAGTTAGAAGATAAAACGGGAAAAGATGTTGAAGTGCCCAAAAAGGTGACTCCCATGCCTAGACCCCCCCTTCCCTCAAAGATTAGTGAAAAAGACCGAGGATGTAACGATGTTGAAACAACTTTCCATCAATGTCCCTTTGGTAGAAGCTCTGGAACAAATGCCCGGTTATGCCAAGTTTATGAAAGATCTGGTTACGAAGAAAAGATCGGTCACTTTTGAGGATGATGATAGAATGCAGCATTGTAGTGCTATTGCTACAAGATCTCTAGTGCAAAAGAAAGAAGATTCGGGTGCTTTCAATATTCCTTGTACAATCGGGTTATTACATTTTGCGAAAGCATTATGTGATCTTGGGGCAAGCATAAATATCATGCCCCTCTCGATTTACAAGAAGTTGGGTTTGGGTGACCCAAAGCCCACTGCGATGTGGCTACTGATGGCCGATCGAACAGTAAAAAGGCCTATTGGTATACTCCACAATGTGCAAGTAAAAGTGGAGTCGTTCATATTTTCGGCCGATTTTGTTATTCTTGATTGTGAAGTCGATTTTGAGGTGCCTATTATTCTTGGAAGGCCATTCCTTGCTACGGGTAGAGCCTTAGTTGATATGGAAAAGGGGCAGATGAAATTTCGGTTGAACAGTGAAGAAGTGACCTTCAACATTTGTAGGTCCATGAGGCAGAGTGGTGAGCTCCAATCGGTATCTGTCATATCCTACAAAGTTGAAAAGTCATCTGAGGTAAAAATAGAAGAACGTCTAAGTATAGAAGCACTAGCGGCAGTGATAATGAATTTTGATAGCGATTGCATTGAAGAGTATGGGTCATTGGTCGCGGCTCTTGATCGAGGTGATGTTTGGTTTAAACCGAAGAAATATGAGTTAGATATGAAGAATCGCGAGTTTCCACCCGCGAAACCATCTATAGAGGAGCTCCAAAGTTAGAACTAAAAGCTCTACCGCCTCATTTGAGGTATGAATTCTTAGGAAATGATGAAACTTTGCCAGTAATCATTGCATCAGACCTGAATGTACAACAAGTTAAGAGTTTGGTGAAAGTGTTAAAAAGGTTCAAAAGAGTGATTGGGTGGACTATTGCGGACATTATTGGATCCCTCCCGGTATTTGTTCTCATAAAATCCAACTCATGCCCGATCATAAGCAAAGTATTGAGCACCAGAGACGCTTAAATCCACCTATGAAAGAGGTCGTGAAGAAGGAAATCATTAAGTGGTTGGATGCCGGAGTAATATATCCGATCGCCGATAGTAGTTGGGTATGCCCTGTTCAGTGTGTACCTAAGAAAGGGGGAATGACTGTGGTCCCCAATGAGAAAAATGAACTTGTTCCAATGAGACCGGTGAATGGATGGAGGGTGTGTATGGACTACCGGAAGATAAATGCATGGACCGAAAAAGACCATTTTCCTATGCCCTTCATGGATCAGATGTTGGATATACTTGCCGGAAAAGGGTGGTACTATTTTCTTGATGGTTATTCGGGGTACAATCAGATTTCTATTGCATCGGAAGATCAAGATAAAACCATTTTCACTTGCCCATATGGGACCTTTGCTTTCAAGAGAATGCCGTTTGGGTTGTGCAATGCACCCGCCACATTTCAGAGATGTATGATGTCGATATTCTCCGATATGGTGGAGGACACTATTGAGGTGTTTATGGATGATTTTTCGTTTCTTAGTGACTCCTTTGAGCGGTGTTTGAGTCATTTATCTGAGGTTCTTAAGAGGTGTGAAGACTGTAATTTAGTACTAAATTGGAAAAAATGCCACTTCATGGTGAAAGAAGGTATTGTTTTTGGTCATCGCATTTTAGAGAAGGGTATAGAAGTTGATCGAGCTAAAGTCGAGGTAATAGAGAGACTTCCCCTACCTATCTCTGTAAAGGGTGTGACAAGCTTTCTTGGTCATGCAGGTTTTTACCAGAGGTTCATCAAAGATTTTTCAAAAATTGCGCATCCTTTGTGCAAACTGCTGGAGAAAGAGTGTAGATTTTATTTTGATGAATCCTGTCTTAAAGCATTCGGCGAGTTAAAAGAAAAGTTGGTGTCTGCACCTATCATTATTTCTCCAGATTGGAGCAGTCCATTTGAGGTGATGTGCGATGCCAGTGGGGTTGCTCTTGGTGTTGTATTGGGACAAAGAAGGGACAAAATCCTTCATCCCATTTATTATGCTAGTAAAGCCCTCTATGAAGCCCAGAAGAACTACACAGTGACTGAGCAAGAGCTCCTTGCAGTAGTCTTTGCTTTTGAAAAATTTCGCTCCTATTTGCTAGGTACTAGAGTTATAGTGCATACTGACCATTCTGCTTTGAGATATTTGATGGCAAAGAAGGATGCGAAACCGAGGTTGATTCGTTGGGTATTACTATTGCAAGAATTTGACTTTGAGGTGAGAGATTGAAAAGGGACCGAGAATCAAGTTGCTGATCCCTTGTCCCGTTTAGAAGATGAAGCAATGAGAGAGTTGGGGGATAAGACTGCTATTGATGATACCTTCCCCGATGAGCATGTATTGGCTGCCTCTCAAGACTTGATTCCATGGTTCATAGATTTTGCGAATTATCTGTATAGCGATATTGTTCCACAGGACTTGTCCTTTCATCAAAGAAAAAAGTTCATGCACGATGTGAAGAAGTTCTTTTGGGATGAACCATACTTATACAGGAGTTGTGCCGATGGGCTTATTCGGCGTTGTGTTCCAAAAGTTGAGATGTTGAGTGTCTTGGAGGCATGTCATTCTTCACCCGTTGGTGGACATCATAGTGGTATCCAAACCGCTCATAAGATCTTACAATGTGGCTACTATTGGCCAAATATTCATCAAGATGCTCATGAGTTTGCCAAAGCATGTGATAGATGCCAACGAGATGGCGGCATTTCAAGAAAGCAAGAACTCCCTTTAAATCCCATTCTTGTGATTGAGTTATTTGATGTTTGGGGTATTGACTTTATGGGTCCTTTTGTGAGTTCTCATGGGATGAAGTACATTCTAGTAGCGGTTGATTATGTGTCTAAATGGGTGGAAGTTGTCTCCCTCGCAAATAATGAAGGGAAGAGTGTCACCGCATTCTTGAAAAAGAATATATTTTCTCGATTTGGTACCCCAAGGGCAATTATTAGTGATGGGGGATTCCACTTTTGCAACAAGTTGTTTAAGGGATTATTGGAGAAATATGGGGTTCGCCATAATGTGGCCACTCCTTACCATCCTCAAACTAGTGGGCAAGTTGAGGTGTCAAATCGGTAGATCAAGCAGATTTTGTCGAAAATAGTAAACGCTAGTAGAACGGATTGGTCAAGGAGGCTTCATGATGGTCTTTGGGCCTACCGGACAGCATATAAGACTCCCATAGGTATGTCCCCATACCAACTTGTTTATGGGAAAGCTTGTCACCTACCGGATGAATTAGAGCATAAAGCCATGTGGGCTATGAAGAAGTTGAAATTGGATTGGAATGAAGCTGCAGAACAGAGGTTAAATGGGTTGAATGAACTCGATGAATTTCGCCTAAAAGCTTATGAAAGTTCAGCCCTCTACAAAGAAAAGATGAAGAAATACCATGACCAAAAGATTGAGAAACGCGATTTTATAGTTGGGGATTTTGTGCTTTTATTCAATTCTAGGTTGCCTTTGTTTCCGGGCAAGCTCAAGTCCAAATGGACTGGCCCTTACTTGATCACCCAACTATTCCCTCACGGAGCGGTTGAGTTGGATAACAAGGATGGTGTGCGGTTTAAGGTGAACGGACAACGAATCAAAATCTATTTGGGGCATCACTTCAAGAAAAACTGTCTCTAAGGAAGGGAAATCTGGTCCCAAAAAGTCTAAATCCAGTCCCAAATGGTCTATTGGGACGGGAAAAGGCCGATCGCCACCCGTCCTTAAATTGTTCTTCACTAAAGGTCAACTGGGACGGGTTGCTTTTGCGAGTCGCTAAATATTTTTAGAGACGGCACAAAATCTAGTCGTCAAATACCTTTAGAGACTACATAACTCGTCTAAAAAAGATGATTTCCTTCTTGGAAAATTAGTTATTTTTTGGTCAGTAAATCCCTTTAGAGACTAGCAACAATCTCGTCCTAGAATACTCTTTTGGGACGAGTAATATACTCATCTTAAATTACCTTTCTTTAAGACCAACTGTCATCCCAGAATTTTGTTACGACAGGAAAAATCTCGTCCGAGATGAACCTTTAGGGACAAGAAGTTGTATCATCGTAGATGCAACTTTTAGAGACAACAAATTGTCTCGTCCTAGATGAACCTTTAGAGACGAGTAAAAAATTGGGTCTCTAGTTGACCACCAATAGTTCTGAATCTTTGTATCACAATAAAACTTATAAGCTTTAATTCATCAATAAATATAAGATTGCTACCGTAAATATTCATACAAAAGGCAGACATAAATACCAAAATAAGTTAACATTCCATGTTAGTTAAAACATCTTCTCAACACCAAAAATTTTAGCAATATTCTCAAGTTTTGCACAACTTTCTTAGCAAAATATTAATGGTTTGATGGTTCTTTAAAACTTTCATCTTCACTTGTAGCTTCAACCTTTACAAAAGGAATCACAAATTCACCAAGGGTTATCCAGACATATCAATAATCTGCATGAAAATAAGAAAAAATGACTAAGAAACCTTTAAGATTCATTAACCAAGAATCAAAATCTATATATTGAAAACATAAATTCAATAACAAAAACTTAATACAAATAGAAAAAATTTCCATCAAGAAGATTTACATTATGTTTGAGTGGACACAAGCTGTTGCGGAGGAACTGAACAATCAAGATATAACGATTTCATCAGAAACAACCAAGTTTTCTGTGTAGCAGGGGAAACAAGCAAGTTATTATTGTTTTATTCCAATTCTTAATCCTTGTAGGAGACAAACAATCTCAAACGGATCCTTGTGACTGTGTCACAAGTCAAAAACGTCTACAAATTGCATTATAGTGACTGTGTCAAATCTAAAAGAACTATATATATACTGAAGGCTGACGCAGTGGACTATGCACAACAAGACAATGACAGCCAAATGACACCAACTTTAAGGATGTTGATCAACAAGCCCCCAAGATAAATGAGGATCAATAACATTATGGTGATGTAGAGGAGAATGTTCTATCTGACCAGGAAGTTTCAGAAAGCTTACCCACAGCGATCACAAACCAAAAATGTATCCGGTTATATGTTGAGCTGAATAAAGTTTTACCTATTACATATGTATCTCGAGATTTTTTTGCTTTTATTGATTTTTTAGGAGTTGAAAGTTGAGTGCTTTACTTTGTTGTCAAAATGCCTCCAAGTTATTTTCCTTTGAGATGAGAAAGCACAGGGGATGAATGGTGGTTTGCTTCTCTTATTGATTGGGCAGCAACAAATGGTCAGTATGATCTAGTGAGGGAGTTAGTTCATTTCGACACTAATTATCTTACATCTTTACGTAGAACAAAAAGTCTTGAAGGTGAAACAAAGAAAGGACATAAATCTTTGATTAGAGTTGGTTATCGTGGTTGGGTTCTTTATTTTGCTTCAGTTGGGAATGTAGAGTTTGTTGAACACTTATAGGAAATATGATTAATTCTCGGTGTTTGGTGAAGGTGAGTATGGTGTTACTGATATCGTTTTATGCAGCTAGTAGGAGTAAAAATTCTAATGTTTTTAGACTATAGTAGTAAAGGGGAATCAGCTGAAGAGGTTTCTTCCAATTTTCAGTTGAAAGATCACATTCACAGAGAAATGAACTGTTCATCAGTTGGAAGATCACATTCACAGAGAAAAAGATGTGTCACTTTACGTGTAGAAAATTAAAAACGCAAAGAACAGTTATATTTTAAACAGAGATCAATAAAAAAAAACAGAGGATAATTATATGTACATGGTCTGTCAATAATGTGGGGAACATGAAGAAACTACAGAGATCAATTCGCACAACAACTCCAAGATCTAGCAAGAGTCAAACACAGGTGGGGTCCCTAGTAGAGGGGCACAATTAAATCAAACTAATAATAAAGTCCAACAAAAACTCCGAGATACTCAGCAAACAAGCAGATGGTTGTTCTAAATCTCAAAATGAATTGAATGGGAAGGAGGATAGTCGACCTGAACACAACAAGGATAGTTTGCAAGGCTCAGCAAATCACAATAAAGAACAGATGAGAACTCATAAGTACTCAAATCACTTGCATAGATTGCATCAACACACAAAGTAGAGACCCCATTACATCTAGGACATCGACAACCATTATTATTTTCCTAAGATTTCAGCCTTACACTAACTGCTTAAACGACTATACACAAATAGAGTTTGATATATTGTTACTTACTTGGTCAGCAAAAAATGTTAGTGGTCATTCAGTTGATACGGGTGATGTCTGCAGGTTATGTGATTGTTGAGCAGCAATGAATTCTTTCATATTTGTTATCTCTTTCATCGCCTCTTCTAAAGTAGACACGCGATCATGCAAAGATTTATTTTCGTCATTCAAAGATTTATTTTTCTCTTGAGTTGAACGTAGCTCAGATAGTAATTCAGCCTTTGAAGAAGTTCCACCTCTCATGTCCTTTGCCTTTACTCCACCCCCAAAGCCAAATACACGGCTACGATTTTGAGGTCCACAACACTTTGCTACAATCTCTATGCTAGGCAGAGATGGCTCAGCATTTAGTATTTCTTCGATTTGAGCCTGCAAAATATAGAAAAATTATATTTCAACAAATTCCATAATAATTTGAAGTAATTCACTTATTGAATATACCAAACGCACATGTTTTTCAATTGCTTCTGGTTCAACAAGCATGTTATTTTTCTTACGAGTCTCAAAGAAAATAGTCACCAAATTTGGTGGATTACCATCTTTTCCGCCCTTTACATCAAACAAAAAACATGTTAAATAACACTTCTTGAATATTTTCTTCAAAAATAATTTTTTTGATAATACCTGCTGATAAATAATCTCTCTAATAGGCTTGCTACCAATATGATGAAACATCTTTAACTTAGCTCGATTTGTGCATTTCTAGTGCTCCTCGCCTGTATTGTTAGGTAAAACTTTCATATCTAAGAAAACTTATTAACTTCAAAATATTTCCACATTTAAATAACACGATGAGCTACGAAAAGATTGATTTAACAATGTAGACTATTAGATCACTAGGTATACCTGAAAACTTTCAGAACAAAAGTGTTCCTTAACTAACCACTCCCATTCCTTCTTTTCTACTCCCTTTGGAATATTCTTAAGAGCTTGAACGATTGGCTTATTCTTCACATAAGTAGCATGCAAGTATCCTCTCCATTTGTTCCATAACTCATTCATCCATCCCAATATATGATCACGATGATCATTCAAGTCACCATTCTCAAATTTATCCTACAATAATTAAAATATGAACTTAAATGAAAAGTAAAGTGAACATTGACACTAGACAAAAAGTATGTAAAATTTTGAGCATGAAAAAGATGTCCAGCAGTTGTTAATGTTTGAATAGGAAAAGTAAGTTGTGATTCAACAAGTTAAACGATATAATTCATAATTGTTACCACAACATCTGCCCACATATGATCCATATTTTGTTGCTTGATATCACTCCATGATGACACTCCCAACGGACACATGTTACAATCACGAATTATTTTTCCCAGATGCCTCGAAAACAGATTGCTATTTGTTCCAACCGTTCGATTATTGTAGAATGTTACTTTCAGCTTCTTTCCGGCTTCAAGTGATGCAACTTCTTAACACTTATTGGTCCCTCGAACCCTTTTTACCTTTTTAGGATTAGATGATCCTGTAGTTGTATAATTTAGTAAGAACTACATCTGTAAAATTTAGTTCTGCATATTGATAATGCACAGATTTGTAATTTTTCGTACCTGTTTCTGATGTTTGGGAAGGCTGCCTTACTTGATCAGTATGGATTTGATTTTCGTGTTCTCTTTCTCAAGAACAAGGGGATTTTTATCTATTGATGGTAGTCCTTGACCAGATTCCAAATTATTTTTAGAAATCACTAAAGATGAGCAGAAGGCATTTGCTCACGTTCCTTTTCTATAGCACCTAGAATCAAGAAGTAATATGATAAAAACTTTGACATTTACCTTCAGTTATAAATTGAATTAAAAATATAACAGATTGTAAAGAAGAAACATACTTGTTTCAACTTCTTTAATACATTGCTTTACTTGATTAGTAAATGTATGAAAGGGAGTATGAACTTCACTAGAAGGAATGGTAGAGTTTTTATGTCCAGTTCTCTGTTCCTTACCAATAGAACCTGGAGAAAACAAATCGCTACCGTTTGAATACAATTTTCCAGTAATTATTTGACTAAAATTAAGGCCTCAATTTGTAGGAGTTGATTATATGGACAACATACTTGTTTCAACTGCTTGGTTGTTTTGCTTAACTTGCTTGATAGATGGATTAAATGAAGCATTAAATTGCATGGACTTCTTGGGTATCACTTTCTTATCATGACCAGAAGACATGGTGACTTTGGTAAGTTCTTGTTGTCGCCCCTTGCCAATAGCACCTGTAGAAAAGCAAAAGTCCTCCATAAATAGATAGATGATAATATATTGATAAAGAGGATAAGTAAATACAATAAAGTAAGATAAGTGAGTAGGGTAAGTATATTTATGCAATCAGAAACTCAAATTATATTAAAAAGATTACTTGTTTCAACTTCTTGGATGTATTTCTTAACTAGATCACTAGATTGAAGAAATAAACTCTTAGTTGGATCTTTTCCTTTTGATGTCAAAGATTTAAGTCCTCGTCCTTGTCCTTTTCCGATTGCCCCGGGCGCAACAAATGAGTATCTGATAGTACTCTTCATAATTGATCCATCCACATTTTCAGTTTTCATATTGAACCTGTACAAAATCCAAAGGTAGAAAAATAATAAGAAAATTTTCTATCAGTGAACTAAAGAACAAAAGAAAGTAGTCTTTTAGATAGTTACTAGTGAACTAAAGGATAGAATTAAAGTAACCAAGAATAGGAGTTTTTAACAGAATGAATTATCAATAATCAAAAAGAGAAACAAATCTCGCGATCCCCACTGCCAAAAAAGATCATGTGCGACAATATAGTATAAACGAAATTGTGTCTATCAGTTCATAAAAGATACATCACCTCATCAGTTCTTTTTCGTTTCTTTGAAAGATTTTCTAAGTCAACTATAACATCATCATCATCCATTTGTTTCCCCATATCATAGGAATCATGAGGTTGCGACTTCCTTACTACATGCCACCCTTTGTTGGAATTATCATTAGCATAAAACACTTGAGATGCTTGGTTTGCTAAAACAAAAGGCTCATTTGTTTTCAAAAATCTACTTGGATTCACACTCACAAAGTCATACTCATCTCTTTTAACTCCTTTTACTTTGTCATACACATCAAACCAGTTATATCGAAACAAAATCACCCTTTTATCCGAGATAAATTGCAATTCAATCACATCTGTTAAAATTCCATAATAATCAACATTCTCACTATCTTTATCACTCTCGCCAACTACAACACCACCACAATTTTGAGTCCTTAACATTTGATCATGATATTCTACATGAAATCTATATCCATTAACAATATATCCATTAGAATGTGTTGAATATTTGGTAGGACCACGTGAAAGTGAAAGAAGATCTTCCATGAGCTGACTATTATCTGCTTTATGCAATTGTGCAACCTAAAAATAAGATAACATTTAGTAATTTAGAATGATTAGTAAAAAGTCAAAATGTGGAATCTATTATTTATGGATTTCTCACCTTATCTTTAAACCATTCAATAAATTTTCGATCCCATTCTGCATCTGACAAGTGTTGAGCATAATCTATATGATTTTGAGCAAACTCTCTACAAAATAGAGATTAACCATAAATTTCATATAGAAACTGTATCACCTTAAAGGAAATAAGGACAAACACTATATTAAAGAACTCTCCATACTCAAGATATGGAATGACTTCGTCACAATTCTTCAGAATGTATATATGTGCTTGTTCCAATTCTTTAGCTTCAAGGTCAAATGGATTTTTAGCTCCCAAATTTTTTTGAGATTGACAAAATATGGATAAACCCCCATTTGATTTCTTTAAGCCCCCATCATCATTTCTTTCTGGCAGATTGAATTTTGTGTCAATTCTATGGAGATACCTTGAACATAAGGTCATACATTCATTTGCAATGTAGCCTTCTGCAATACAACCTTCTGGACATGCCCTATTACCAATGAGAGATTTGAAAAAATATAACCATCGCTCAATAGGATACATCCACCGATAATGAATAGGTCCACCAATCTGCGCTTCACCAGCTAAATGAACAAGCAAATGCACCATGACATCAAAAAAAGGAGGGAAGACCTTTTCTAACTTGCAAAGTATTATGGGAATTTGTTCTTCAATATGTTTCAAGTCATCAATCATCAACTCTTTTGATCCAAGAACACAAAAAAAAAATAGACAACTCAATAAGAGGTTCACACACTTCTTTGGACAACATACCACGAAGAGCAAGAGGTAGAATATGCTGCAAAAGAACATGACAATCATGAATTTTTAATCCCGATATTTTGTGATCTTTCAAGTTTACACATTGAGAAATATTAGATGAAAATCCATCAGGGACCTTTAAATTCTTCAAGAAAAGACATAACTTGTGCTTATCTTCAGGCGACAATGTGTAGCATGCAGATGGAACTTCGACTTTCTCCCCTCTTTGAATAGGGTGCAATTCTGGCCGAATGTCCATTTCCTTCAAGTCTAATCGAGTGTTAATTGTGTATTTTGTCTTTCCTTTGACATTCATGATTGTTCCCATGATATTATCACATATATTTTTCTCAATATGCATGATATCCAAATTATGTCGCAACAAGAGAGATTTCCAATATGGAAGTTCAAAAAAGATACTTTTGTTGTTCCAATTATCCTTTTTTTTTCATGTGATATCTTCCTCTTTTTCTTGGGATCCTTTGTTAATGGTTGTCCTTCAAGATCTTGCTCTTGATTAAGTATCTCAATTCCAGAACATGTTTTTGGTGGGAGCCTTTTCTCTATTGTATTATCAAATGACTTCTTGTCATTCCTCCATCTGTGATCCTTGGGAAGGTAACGTCGATGACCCATAAAGCACTCTTCTTGCAATTAGTCAATCTAATCGAGGCGGTGTCTTTATTACAAGATGGACATGCCAATTTTCCTTTTGTACTCCATCCAGATAAATTTCCATAAGCTGGAAAGTCATTGATAGTCCATAACAAAGAAGCATGCAACTTAAAATTTTGTTTAGTTGATGCATCAATGGTCTCAATACCAACTTCCCACAACTCCTTCAATTCCTCAATAAGAGGCTGAAGATATGTATCAATTGCATCTCCAAGACCATTTGGACCAGGAATAAGCATTGACAAGATAAAATTTTCTTGTTTCATACACAACGAAGGAGGTAAATTATAAGGAATAAGAGCCACTGGCCAAATGCTATGTGAGACTTTTGAATTGCGAAATGGCTGAAATCCATCAGTAGCAAGTCCAAGTCGAACATTGCGAGGCTTGATTGCAAATGAAGGATGAATTTCATCGAATGACTTCCGTGCCATCGAATCAGCTGGGTGCCTCATTATTCCATCATTTGTTCTTTCATCCTTATGCCATGTCATTAGAGAAGATGTCTTTGTAGACATAAACAACCTTTGAAGCCTTGACTTTAAGGGAAAATAGCGTAAAGTCTTTAAGGCTATCTTTTTACCCTTTTTATTCTTTGTTTCCCCTGTATGTGTATTTATTTTCCATCTGGATGCACCAAAAATTTTGCAAGAATCGAGTAAGCTATCCTCCTTCCAATATAACATACAATCATTACTACAAGCATCAATCTTATCGTAAGAAAGCCCAAGATCTCGAATAATCTTCTTTGCTTCATAATATGAATTTGGCAAATCAGCCCCATTAGGCAATAACTCCTCTTTTAACAGTTTTAATAGCATGCTAAATGAAGCATTACTCCAACGGCCCATACTTTTGATGTGAAGCAATTTAATCAAGGATGAAAGCTTTGAAGCCTTTGAGTTTTGGTATAGTGGCTGCTCCAAATCTTTCAATAGGATGTAAAATCTTTTAGCTTCCACATTTGGTTCCTCCTCAACTACATCATCATAACATGTATGGGTAGCTCCTCCATCAACATTAGGATATAAATCCTTCAACAGTTCTTGTACTTCATCTTCACTCTCATAATCTTTTGCTTCATCATCATTTTCATCTTCAGAGTCTGACACTGGCTCACCTAAATGTTCTCCGTGGTGATACCAAAAAGTATAATTTTGAATTATTCCATATACTTTCAAATGAGTATCAATCATCTCACGAGTTCCTAATGTTGTATTACAACATTTGTAACATGGACATCGTATTTCATCTTCTTCTCTTGATCCCCGAAAAGCATAATTCAAAAACTTTTTCACCCCGTCTAAATAGGACTGGTCAACCCGTTTAGCAAGAGAAAGTTGCATCCATTGCTTACTAGGTTCCATAACCTTAGAGAATACATAAAAATAGAATAAGAAAATATAAACAATAGGTAAAACTTTAAATTCATACAACTTATGATTTTGTAACTAGATCATTATGTTATCAAAATTAAATTAAATAAATTATTTACAACTTACAACTTGTTATTTACAGACATTTTGATGAATTATAAGATGCACACAACTTACAATCAAATATTTACAGTAATTTGGGTAAATTTATCGAGCTTGACTTTTACAAGAATGGAAGAACACGTGTTGCAACTAGAAGAATGTTTCTTTTACAATATGTTATTTACAGATTTTTTATAATCTGATATTTACAAATTTTTTACAATCTGTTATTTACAGTCTTTCTTACAATCTTTTTTTTACATTTTTTTATAACAATTTCTACCTTCTATGTACAACACCACATGAGGTAATTTTAATCCATTTTGTTTGTTTTTACATCTTTTGTGAGTTTGACTTAATTTGATTGTAAAACAATATATGATCGATTCTTTAGATACACACAAAGCAATATGATATACTTCAAAAAAAAATTGACCAGCCAATCTCAAAGATGAAGAATAGTTCAAACAAGTATACTGTAACTTGAACAAATCAAATATACAGAAGAAGAAAAGATCAGCTCCCAAAAGAGGAAGCTTATCAGAAAATTAAACAAACAGAAACTAGCTAGTGATTCTGATTTACATGAACAGAAAAAAATATGGTGCAACTATTGAAAAATCAAACTATCGTTGTTTCTAACTACTATGCACATCATATACAAGAGGTAATTTGTATAAGTTTTCTATCGATTTCTTCATTGTTCATCAACTCGTGTTACTTTAATCATCAAAATATGATTGATTCTATAGTCACACTACGCACTATGTTATAAAAAGAAAAAAAATCTATAAATTAAATTTAGAGAAGCAAAAAACTCACCTTGAATTTATCAAGTTTTCCAATTTTTCAGACCCAAACAAAACTATCACTCATTCAATCTTCTATACGCAGCACCACTGTTGGTCAGTTTGCATCAGTTCTATTGTGTTTTACATATTTCAATAGTTTCAGACTCAAATAAAACTATTTGTTTTTCACTTATTCAGTTGCAACATTCTGCAACTACCCTATTTTTAAGAAAATGATCAGCATCTAGTCTTAGAGAACAAGAACTCAAACAAGACGAGTTACAACTCGAACAAAACAAATAGCAAATCAACTGTACAGAAAAAAATCAACTCAACTCGTAGAAGTAGCGGCAATCCTGAGATTCGAGATGAGTTACACATCGAAAAACACACAGAACACTCTCTGTATCAACCCTTAATATTGTTTTAGCTCATTGAGTTGTTAGTGCCTCTTTTCAAGTTTACTCATTATTACTTATCATTAGGAACACATAAATTGTACAGACAAAAAATCAACTAAATCATTTTTTAAGAAAATGATCAACATCTAGTCTTAGAGAACAAGAACTAACAAGACGAGTTACAACTAAAACAAGCAAATCAACTGTACAGAAAAAAAATCAAATCAACTCGTGGAAGTAGCGACAAACCTGAGATTCGAGACGAGTTACAAATAAAAAAAAAATCACAGCTACACGCAGAACTCTTCTTTCAACTTAGATGAAAACCAATGAGACATGGGTTGCGTTGCTGCAAGGCAGACCTGTGCTTTCTCTGTTTTGAAAAAACACAAATTTTTAGTTGAGAGCTACGTACTAAGATCGTTGTAAGAGAAGCAAGTTGTTAGCTGGGGAAGATCGCTGCTAGGGCTTTTTTTTCTTTCATTGAGAAACAAATATTGAAGCGTCTCTTTATTTTCTTTTCCTTATACTATTTTTATGTACTGATCAATTTTTGGGCGGCTAATGTTTTGGTGAAAATAAGTTACCGCCTACCAATATATTTCATAAGACCCAAGTTTTAATTTGGGATGAGTTACTAGTTTTTCTAGGGACGAGATTTAGAACCTTCATAATAACATATAAAATTAAAGACCGAAATAAAATCTCGTCCTAATATATGTACTTTCAAAGACGGGATTATTAACTCGTTCCAAAATATTGGTCTTAAATAAAGTTGTTTCTTGTCCTAATATATGCGAAACCGAGGTTGATTCATTGGGTATTACTATTGCAAGAATTTGACTTTGAGGTGAGAGATAGAAAAGGGACCGAGAATCAAGTTGCTGATCACTTGTCCCGTTTAGAAGATGAAGTAATGAGAGAGTTGGGGGATAAGACTACTATTAATGATACCTTCCCCGATGAGCATGTATTGGCTGCCTCTCAAGACTTGATTCTATGGTTCGCAGATTTTGCGAATTATCTGGATAGCGATATTGTTCCACAGGACTTGTCCTTTCATCAAAGAAAAAATTTCATGCACGATGCGAAGAAGTTCTTTTGGGATGAACTATACTTATATAGGAGTTGTGCCGATGGGCTTATTCGGCGTTGTGTGCCAGAAGTTGAGATGTTGAGTGTCTTGGAGGCATGTCATTCTTCACCCGTTGGTGGACATCATAGTGGTATCCGAACCACTCATAAGATCTTACAATGTGGCTACTATTGGCCAAATATTTATCAAGATGCTCATGAGTTCGCCAAAGCATGTGATAGATGCCAACGAGATGGCAGCATTTCAAGAAAGCAAGAGCTCCGTTTAAATCCCATTCTTGTGATTGAGTTATTTGATGTTTGGGGTATTGACTTTATGGGTCCTTTTGTGAGTTCTCATGGGATGAAGTACATTCTAGTAGCGGTTGATTATGTGTCTAAATGGGTGGAAGTTGTCGCCCTCGCAAATAATGAAGGGAAGAGTGTCACCGCATTCTTGAAAAAGAATATATTTTCTCGATTTGGTACCCCAAGGGCAATTATTAGTGATGGGGGATTCCACTTTTGCAACAAGTTTTTTAAGGAATTATTGGAGAAATATGGGGTTCGCCATAATGTGGCCACTCCTTACCATCCTCAAACTAGTGGGCAAGTTAAGGTGTCAAATCGGGAGATCAAGCAGATTTTGTCAAAAATAGTAAACGCTGGTAGAACGGATTGGTCAAGAAGGCTTCATGATGCTCTTTGGGCCTACTGGACAGCATATAAGACTCCCATAGGTATGTCCCCATACCAACTTGTTTATGGGAAAGCTTGTCACCTACCGGACGAATTAGAGCATAAAGCCATGTGGGCTATGAAGAAGTTGAAATTGGATTGGAATGAAGCTGCAGAACAGAGGTTAAATGGGTTGAATGAACTCGATGAATTTCGTCTAAAAGCTTATGAAAGTTCAGCCCTCTACAAAGAAAAGATGAAGAAATACCATGACCAAAAGATTGAGAAACGCGATTTTATAGTTGGGGATTTTGTGCTTTTATTCAATTCGAGGTTGCCTTTGTTTCTGGGTGAGCTCAAGTCCAAATGGACTGGCCCTTACTTGATCACCCAACTATTCCCTCACGGAGCGTTTGAGTTGGAAAACAAGGAGGGTGTGCGGTTAAGGTGAACGGACAACGAATCAAAATCTATTTGGGGCATGCTGAATTGGCAAATGAAGTGATCGAGGCATACCATCTTGATGAAGTCTGAGTAATCGAGTATCCTCCGTCGTGCCGCGACGTTAAATCAAGCGCTGGTTGGGAGGCAACCCAATATGTATCCTCTAAGCCAACTATAGTTTTTTTTCCTAGTAATAGTCACATTTTCTTTGTTTTTCGTTTTGTTAGAAGTGTTATTAGAGCATAGTTTAGGGTCCGTGTCCACTAAGTGTCCAGTAAAACACATAGAGAATAGCTTAATGGGTGTTAACTTTGCAGGTAGCACATCACCAGAAAAATCTGCAGGAATTGGTCTGAAACACTCAGTGACGGATCCATCGATGGTCCGTCGCAAGCGTGATGGACCATCACAGGAATCCGTCGTGCCAGGTAAGTTTGTCTATTTTTTTAAAAAATTAGGGAACCCACGACGGACCGTCACACATGTGACAGACCGTTGTTAGGGACTCGTCGCATCAATACCCAGCAACCCAACCCGACCCGACCCGACCGGCGAATATTAAAAGTTTTAATCCTTTTAAATTTCCCACCCCTCATTTCAACCGTTTCTTTTCCATCACTTCTCCCATTTCCTCTCTTTTCAACACCCTCCCACTTTCATTCCCTTCCCAAACTCCTGATTCACCATCCCCCCCTAATTCCCCAAATCTTCCTCCTCCCAAATCTCCCTGCTTCTTCAAAGTATTCTGCTGGTCCGAGTCAACGGTTCATTTGCTTATCTTCAGAGTTGTGTGCCTCACCCGGTTCTTCCTCTTCTCAAATTCTCAGGTATGTGCTTCTGATCTCTAACCCATTTACATTCCATTATTGTTTTCACATTCTACAGGCTTGTTTTTGAATATTGGGTCTTTGATTTTTGGCCCCTCTTGTATGCTAAAGACCTCATTCCATGCCTTAAGTCCCATCATATAAGTAAAAAATGATTTGGGTATTGGGTTAACCGAATCAAAGAGGGGGGATTATGTTTTTGTTACTTGTTCTGACCTAGGTTGCTAGTACCCCGAGTATACATGCTAAAACTCGAGAAATTGGTACTTTAGCATTGCTAGTTTGTTGGGCATTTGGGTTTAAAATATGTGGGTTAATATTGAGTCTTTCGTTGGGAATCTCTGGGGATGATTGTCGCATTCTCAGTTCTTTCACTAAATGACAGAACAAGACCCCGTCGACGGACCATCGTACCCACGACGGACCATCATGGGGTCCGTCTTACCAACCCATGATTTATTCTCTCCAAGTGTTCACTGACGGACCTATACGACGGACCGTCGTGCCCACGACGGTCCGTCCTGCACAACGGTCATGGTTGTTAGAGACCTCTTTCCTAAGGGTCTCCAAACTTTTTCTAAGTGTCCCATGACGGACCTATACGACCGACCGTCGTGCCCACGACGGTCCGTCCTGCACAAGCGTCATGGTGGTCAGAGACCTCACTCCTAAGGGTCTCCAACCTTTTTCTAAGTATCCCATGACGGACCTATACCACGGACCGTCATGCCCACGACGGTCCGTCCTGCTTACCGTCATGGTTGTCAGAGACCCTACTCCTAAGGGTCTCCAAACATTTTCTAAGTGTCCCATGACGGACCTATACGACAGACCGTCGTGCCCACGATGGTCCGTCCTGCTTAACCGTCATGACTGTCAGAGACTTTCTCTTTGAGGGTCTCCAAAAATAATAAGTTAAGTAATTCATGACGGACCTCCATGCCGGTCCGTCATACTCACGATGGGCCGTCAATTGATCCGTCGTGCTTCTCAGACACTACAGAGATACCATTACAGTTTTGGGTCTTATGTTATTTGTTTTCGTCTTTGCATGTCTTGTTTGCTCATACTGGTACTAATTGTTATTCTTTACAGGTACCAACATTTATGGCACCGAAGCAAGATCGAGTATACGCATGAGGGCGTTCAAAGTCCGTCGCCCCGTCTGCCCGACTGGTCATTGGCTCTGATGATGAGCATGACCCCGAGTACGTGCCCCCAGGCACTGCCACTCCTGCACGGGCTGCACGTGCAACCAGAGCCACGCCCATGAAGGTGGCGTCCGGTGTAGTCACTGCCTCCCTGTCTGATGATGAGCGCACACTGACCGGCACACCTTCTGGGTCAGCTGCACAGGATGAAGGAGCGTCTGGCTCCTTAGGAGTATCCTGGTCGGAGGAAGTCTCCGGGTCTGCGGAAGCCTCTGCCCCCGCCACAGCTTCACATTCTGCCTCGTCTGATGAGGCCAATAGTACTGATTCCACTCCAGTTTCACCGACTGGAGTCCCCGCTCCGGTTGCTAACTAGCCCAACCGGTGGTGTGTGGAGGGGCAGTACCAAGTGTATTACGACGCCAAGCTGCTAAATGATAAGGGCGTCATAACCCGGACCCATACACTGGAGAGGCGGGTCCTTACAGGAAGTCTCCCCACCATGCCGGATATCCATACTCTCTTCACCAGACACCGGCTAGAGTGGACGGCTTATTCTTTGGGCCGATACAATGAGGAGTTAGTCCAAGAGTTCTACGCCTCATATGTAGCTACTCTCCGGTCACAAATTGATAGGCGGGCTGTCCCTGCCAAATAGGCCCCACTTGATCACATCAGAGTCCGCGGCAAGCGGGTAGACATCTCCTTGCCAGCCATCTGCCGATATCTATACGGCGAGGATGTTGATGCCACCAGGACCCCTCTCACCGCCGAGTTCGACTACAGGTGGCAACAGGTTAAAGATGGACGGTTCTTGCGTGAGCCAGCACTGAGAGAGACCACCAAGAGGTGGATGGCCCAGCATTTATCTATTGATGGAGAAGCTGCTGACTGGGTTATGGAGCCGAAGGGAGCCATCAAGAAGGCTAACTTGACCTTCACGGCCATGTTTTTATGGTTGATAGTCCGCCACTGCCTTTCCCCCACTGCTGCAGATAATATAGTTACATGGGATCGCGCAGTTCTGATGGCAGCGATGATAGCAGGGTTTGAGGTTGACTTCGCTTGGCTTCGGCAGGCAGTCATGCACGAGAGGGCCTTCAAGCTCACCACTACTTACCCATTTCCATGCATGTTTTTCTCTTTATGCAGGTCCGTAGGTGTGCCCATTTGGCACATAGATCAGCTCAAGACCCCGCAGGGCAATGTTGATATCAGCATCATCAGAGATGAGGCCAATGAGTTGGCTCCGCAAAGAGGGCCCCGCCCTGAGGTGCCTCTGCTTGGTGAGAACCTGGCGGATACTGTAGAGCATGCCCAAGCGGCTACCCAGGCTCCTTCTGTACCCACTGACACTACCCCGGTCGAGTCTATCCCGGGTAGTAGCATTGCCCCGAGCTCCTTCGGTCGGCTCTTTCCGCCACTCTGGTCCCACTTGCTAGGGTCTAGAAACTCGAGGCTCAGATGGCCAAACTTCTGCATCATATACAGCCTTGGATGCAGAGGTGTATTGCTGAGGCGGTGGAGCGCAGGGAGCGGAAGATGTCCCAGCACACGGAGCGGAAGATCTAGGAGGTTCATCAGCGCTTGGACGCCTTTGAGTTGCGGGTACTAGCCCGGCCAGCCCCTCTGGTGGACGTGTCGACCCTTCAGGCTGCGGTTGAGAGTTTGCGAGCGGATCTTGATACGATCCTAGAAGCTAGGGTGCCTAAGTCTGAGGCCCCTTCTGCAGAGCCTGCTGAGGACACAGTGTTGGCTGCGTTATTCGCCACTTCTGAGGTTCCACCACCTCCCCCACGAGAGCATGCCAAGAGGCGGAGGGGTCGAGAGGAGGATGAGGCTAGGGCGAGGAATAAGGAGCGGCGTGAGATGGAGGATGCGAGGAGAGCCTCGATTGCTGATGAGGAGGATCGTACGTTGAGGGCTATTGAGTTGGCTACTGGGACGTCTAGCTCCAGAGTTGTGGAGACAGTGAGAGGCACTAGTGATGGTGTTGTTGCTGCTGAGGACACAACTGAGGATGTCCAGACTATATAGGGAGTGGGTTCCGGGGAACCGAACCGACCAGCTTGCTGATCGCCGGCTCTTTGCGCCTTAGGTTTTCTTCACCTACCACTCGATTACTTTAGGTTCTTTTATGCATTGGGGACAATTGCATATCTTTTTATTGGGGGTGGGGTAAATGGAAAGTGAGTGCTAGGGTGAAGTTTGAGTAGCCCAATTCACGATCCTCTTTTCGGGTTTTCTTGCGTGTGTTCTTTTTCCCTAAGAGACTGACTACTTTTATTGTTGAACCAACATGTTATATCTTGAGTACATAGTATAACTCTGAAGCATGATGGCTAAAAAAGATATGATATCCCGAGGTAATGAAAATGATGCATGACTAGGCATAGTAATTGATAAATGTGAGGCTCTAAACATGACATAGAGATACACTACTGCATGACCCTGAATCTAAGACTCAAACTAGGTGTCTAATAATTTTGTAGTGGAACGAGATATCAAGTGAGTGTGAGCAAAACTCGAATGATCCACCATTGATACTGAGCTAGAACTTGCCTGGTTAGTCTTGCTGAAAATAAGCCAAAATAAATAATTAGGAAAGGATCATAGGCCCTTGTTCGAAATAGTCAATCTTGAGCCTAAAAATAACAGAAAACCAAATGAAGTTAATCCCTTATTGATCCAAATGATTTGAGCCTAAAATAGATCTTTCTTTTTCACCCCAACTGATCTTCTCTGGGAACAATGTGTTGGCCCTGGTCCCTCCTTGGAAATGTGCACCTTAGTTTATGCCAAAAGCATAAGTTGATGGTGGCTAATGCAGAAAGCAACCTTGTCGTGGCCCTGACCCAACCATGGGTATTGTAACCTTGACTCATAGCAAAATCATGAGTTGAGGGTGGCTGTTATAAGGAATACTCCAGAAAGTGGGGTTGAAAGAATAAAGAGGAAGAAAGAACAAAACAAAAGTGACTAAAAAAATTAAATATATATATATATATATATAAAATAAAACACAAAGAAAATAGAAAAGTCACTTACGCATAAGGAGAAGAAAGGGAAAACAGCAAGGTGATAGAAAATTAAGAAATGGGGCGAGATAAAATGATAAAAAGGTGGTTCGCTTAGACGATATGTCAAGGAGGGCAACAAGTCACTAAAGTATACCTAAATATACCCTACCTGACCCTGAGTATATGTTACAAGCTAAGAAAGTCCTATCGTGATCCTAAGAGTTGTTATGGCCAAATTAAAGCAGTAAAAATAAGGGCAAGCTTATGGCAATATGTATAAATGAGTTGTGAAGTTTTTCTGATGTTCTGAGAGCGAGTGTTGAAAAGTAATCCTTATACTCAAACTGAAATCATTGTGTGAAAAATGAGGATGCTATTTTGAAGTGAGGGCACTAGTTGCAATACCGGAAAAATTAGCACCTTGGTGAGAAATTGAAGAGGATAGGTGGCAGTGCGTAGTGAGTCTGTGTCATGGTCTGATCCACATAATTCAACCCTAATAGTGATAGCATGCATGAACATAATGAGAATGATCGGAATTGATAGCCAAATGATTGCGAAAGATAAAATATGGATACTCTTGTACAAAAATTCTGTAGTGAGTCATAGTGCGTCGCTTGAGGACAAACAACGAATTTAAGTTGAGGGTGTTGATGTACCGTGGTTTCACGGTACTTTTAATGCTTTTTCCTTAAGTTTAGTGTGTGTCGAAAGCCTTTTTGTATTAATTTTTGATGTAGGTTTCTCTTTATTTGCAGGAAATCTGTCCAAATGATAACGCGGAGGTTTTGAGAAGAAAAGTGCAGAAATGACCACCTACGGAGCCCATGATGGTCCGTCGTGACTGTGACGGTCTGTAGGTGGCATCGTAGTGAGAAGAGTAGATGCTGAAGGAAGATGGGGAAGTCTGACTAAGTGTGGGACTACGGAAGTTCATGACGGACCGTCATAGTCACGACGGTCCGTCCTGCTTGCTCGTTGTGGTTGTCAGAGAGTAGTCCCAGTACCCAATTCAAGGAGGTTTCTAAGTGTTGTGAAATGGAACCCCTCGACGGACCGTCGTGCTTGCAACGGTCCGTCAGACCTGTCCATCGAGGGTAACAGAGAAGTGATGAAGAAAGCAGCAGAAGATTTTGTCAAGTATGGGATGACGGATGCCACGACGGTCCGTCATGCCCACGACGGTCCGTCACGTGAGCCGTCGACTCAGACGCATTTTTGACAGATTTTCATTAATTAGATTCCTTCTTTTATTAGGTTTTGTTTTATTATAAATATTTCGAAAAACCTCATTTTTGTGGTTAGACTCTTGGATATTTTTCAGTACTCTTGTTTTAGTGTTGAACTATTTGTTTTGGTAATTGATATACTTTTTCCGGAATCGATTGTTGGTGTTTTTGGGGATTAATCAAGTGAATTTATGGAATTTATTCGTTCTCATTAAAGTAAGTGCATGAATTCTTACATTACAAATATGAATTGTGTGATTATGACCATGGGTAACTAAACTCCATAACTAGGGTTGTGGGAACCATGGGTAAATAACAAGGTAAAATCTAACTAAAATAGCAATTCTAGAATAGTGTCTTGCATGTATTGATAATTCTTTCGTGTAGAAGTCTTTTTAACGGATGACCAACATTAGAACTCGCCTTAATGCTACTTGCCGGACCAAGTAGGTAGATAATAGGAAAATAATTATCAACATAGATTTAGTGTATACTATATAATAAGCTAGTATAGGTTGCTACAAAGTAATAACTTAGTCAAATATAGATTATGATGCTTAATATGAGGTAAAGATAAGGGTTAGTATAGCAACCCACGTAGCCGGACCAAGGTGTGGAGTGAAATTTTCTAGATGGCGGACCAAGGATTTAGAGATACATAACTTATCGATTTACAGGCAAGATACTAGGAAAGAATTGTTATACCTAGAATTACCGAGTTAGAAACCTGTGGGGAACACTTAAGCCCTAGTTACTTTTATCATTTAATTAAACTCCAAGATTTGAATCTGTTAGTTGTTTACTTTAATTTAGTTAATCGTTTTTATTAATTTAAGAAACCCCCCTTTTGTCATTTGCTTTTCTCGGAAAATAGTTGACTAAATAGTAGTAATAATAGAATAAAGTTAAGTCTGAAATATTTTCCTCGTGGGATCGACCCCTACCTCATTAGTTGGGTTCTCTACTTGATATGACCGCTTTACTTCTTATTTGAGAAGTAAGTTTGAGCGTATCATCATCCGAGGGATTCCCATGAGAAGAGGCCCAATTACCACATGGTATGAAGAGGGAATACCTATCTCCTAGTTCTTGAACTATGTTGCCACCATAGGATCGTAGCTAGTGGATCCACCTAGAAAGTTATGTTTGTATCGGGTTCTACTTTGGCCGGTAGACTACCTTCCATCGGTGTAAGGTTTCATGACACCGGAATCCACATTAGCTCATGTGGTCTATGTCGGTTAAGGCAAGAATTCCCTAAACTAAAATGAATGTATGAAGTATTAAACTAATCGAAGTGACTTGAGGGGTTTGACTTTAGCCTAGGTAGGGGTATGGGACTCTACCTATGCCTTGCACTAGTTTACATTGATAAGAGCTTTGAGAAGTTAATATTATGTATGTAAATGATGATATAATTTAAATGACTTTACATGTTAATTAGATGCTTATGAACATGGAATTGGTTATTATTGTTAGAGAAGAAATATCATATGAGATTGAAAACAATGCTATGTGAAGTGAATTACTAATTATGATCTTTAGAAGGTAACTTGATTAAGTAGGGTTATGGGGCTTTGCTTGGTCATTGCACTTGTGGCTTTATGAGGATTGTGATTGGTTGTTTTGCTTTGCTATATACATGAGTTACTCTTATTCATGCTTGTGATGTTGTTACTTGATGATAGAGTCTTATGAGATTATGGGTTTAAGTATGTTGATATGCATATGACTTAATTAACTTGTTTAGAATGTTTAAAGGATTGCTTAAGTTGCTGATTTTTGTATAAGTCCTTTAAGAGGTAAATGACATGACTTCATTAAATGTCCCTTTTTAGCATACTTTGATGGTATATGTGCATATGGTCTCATACTTAGTACATGTGGCGTACTAACCCCGTTTTCTCCCTTTTTTCTAAACATTTTAGGTTTCGATCATTGAAGTTTGATTTGAGGTGATTGGAAAGAAGACTTGGATATTCTATCATCCAAGTGGTAGGTCCTCATTTTCCCGAGGATGATGCCGATATTCTCTTTACGGATTTACTTAGCTATTACGACTTTTGTATTGACTCTATCTTTCATTTGAGACAAAGTTGTATAAAGCCTATATGTGGCTTACTTTTATTGTTGTAGGTCTATGCCCATGTTGAGATTGTCTTATTAGATGGTTTATGAGATGAGACAGATTTTATGACTCTAATGCTATCTTATATATGTGTATGAAATAAAAGTAGAAGACTAAGTAATTTTCCTATACGAACGAGTCTATGTATACTCGTTATTAATATTATTAGGTGAATGTAAAGGTCTATGTAAACCTCCGATTAGATATAATTAAAAGTTTTAATTCTTTTGTATTTTAATCGTTGAATGCAATGACTTAAGACTAAGAGGCTAGTCTTAGTCCTCAAAGAGGACGCATACGCCGATTACATCTAGGGGGTAAACCCGGATATGACAAACTTGGTATCAGAGCCAAGTTGAATATCCTTGATGTTGACGTCTCTCTCAACAACGTCTATGTAGGTTTGTATTCATAATTGTGAAGCGCGCCACACTTACGAATACGAACTTATTTGATGCTTAGGAATCACTCTCATTTTTGGAAATCCTTTATCGTGCCTCTAGAGTGTACTTCTTATATGATTTCACCTAAATGTTGTATTTTGGTTATAGGAGATGAATACTCGGAGGAATGCGGCTAGGTGACTTGAGGAGGATATTACTAATGCGGGAGTTCCTCCTCGTGGTGATCAAGTTCCTCCTCTTGAAGAGGTCGTTCTTGATTATTAGGCTCCGGCCAGTCCTCCACCTATGACAGAGGCTCAGATGAGGGATATTCTTGCCAAATGGCCCAAGCCATGACTACTCAAGCCCAAGCCATAACGGTTCAATCTCAAGCTATGACTGCCCAAGCCAATCGAGATGCTGCACCTAGGGTTCATGAGCAAACTATGGCTTCCCGACATAGGGAGTTCACTCGGATGAATCCTCCTATCTTCTATGGGTCCAAGGTTGATGAAGACCCTCAAGAATTTATTGATGAGGTTTACAAGATACTATGTTTTATGGGGTTGTCTACAAATGAGAATGTCGAGTTGGCCTCATAACAGCTCAAGGATGTGGCTCAAACTTGGCATATGCAATAGAGAGATAATAGGCCTCTTAGAGGTGGGCCGGTGACTTGGGAGATTTTCAAGAGGGCTTTCCTTGATCGGTTTTTCCCAAGAGAGATGAGAGAAGCTAAGGTGGTGGAATTCATCAACCTCCGCCAAGGAGGTATGACTGTTCATGATTACTCTTTGAAGTTCATTCAATTGGCCAAATATGCTCCTTTCTTGGTCTCCAATCCTAGAGATGAGATGAGTCGCTTTGTGACGGGTGTATCAGATGACTTGCAGGAAGAATGTCATTCAGCTATGCTTCATGATAATATAAATATTTCCCATTTTATGGTGCATGCTAGGAGGGTTGAGGAGGCTATAGCAAAAAGGAAGGATAAGGATTCAAAAAGGGCAAGGTCTTTTGATAGTGGAACTACAAGAGATAGGCTTGGGATTCAAGACAAGCTAGATTCAAGAAGAGGTTCTCAAATCAAGTTTCATCCAAATTTCCCAAGGCTAGGGATGAGAAGGCCCCTAGGCCGAGAGTTCAAAAAGGAAAGGGTGGAAATTCATCTAATGAAAAGCCTAAGTGTGCAAAATGTGGAAAGGAACATTTTGGTGAATGATTGAGTAGAACGGGAAATTGCTTTAGTTGCAGGAAGAATGGTCACAAAGTTAGGGACTGCCCTAACATAAAGAACCGAGACAAAAATGATCAAAACCAAGCAAGTGGGGCAAGTGAAGCACCAATGAAGAATCACCTATATGCTCTTCGTTCTAGGGGTAACCAAGAGGCCTCACCCGATGTGGTGACTGGTATGTTATGAATCTTTTCTTTTGATGTATATGCTTTGCTTGATCCGGGTGCTACTTTGTCTTTTGTTACCCCCCTTAGTAGCTAAAATTTTTGATATTTTACCCGATGTTTTGCATGAACCTTTTGTGGTGTCTAATCCGATGGGTGAGTCAATTGTAGAAAAAAAAGTCTATCAAAATTGTCCTATAACTTTGTCCAATAGAGTTTCTCATGTGGATCTAGTTGAATTAGATATGCTTGATTTTGATGTCATTTTTGTGACAACCCGAAAAACGACTATGCTAAGTAAGGCCTAAACGTACATAGAATGCCTACGTTAGACCTGGTTCACACGGATTGATGCGCGTGGAACCAGACCTCTGAACCTATGCACCAGCCAAGCCAACCAACTTGGTGAGTTAGTTGAGCTAGGAAGAATTGGTTCCAGCAATGTAGTGTACCCGAATACTAGGATTCACCCGGATGAGTCCTAACCGGACTTAGAGGGTTAGTCCTAGGTTTTAAGGGTTCTAGGGGTATAAAGGTAATTTTGGGGCTAGGGGTAGTATAGTAATTACCCTAGGCTGATATTTAATTAATTACACAAAGATATTAATTAGTCAAAATATGTCAAATCTCGGTGGTCAAACCTGAGATTGACCTTACATCCACACTCGGGTTTGAGCCGAGTTGGAGGCATAAGGTGGCACGAATTAATTGATTAAAAATTAATTAAAATAAGGAGGGGCATTATAATAACTTAATATATTTTATAATCTGATTTTACCATTTTAATTGTGTTGAATAAGTCAACAACAATTCCCACAAAAGGGGCGCATGACTCCCACTAGGAGTGTGATTCATGCCCACTCTTAATTCATTATCTCTTCTAAAAACGTTTTTCAGCTTTATTTTACAATTCAAAAACATAAAAAAAATGTATACTCACTATTCTAAACGTATTCTTGGCTGCATCCATCAAAAACAAAAGGAAAAATTCGTACGCTTAAGTGTTATAAGTAAAGAACTTCACTTGGGAACAAGAATCAAAGCTCGGAAGAAAGGTTTGTGTGTGGGTGGAGGCGTGTGGTTGTGGCTGGTTGTAAAGGCTGAAAAGGTATGGGTTTTCTTCTCTCTTGGTCCCTTTCCTAAGAGTCCCCTAAGGTTCAGTTTAAATCTAATCGAAAACTAAGGTTGTCCCCCGTTGCATGCCCCTGTCATGAGATCCTATGAATGATTGATGCATGCATTGGTATGACTTCTGGTAAATGATTTTAGGACTGATTGTGATTGTGTGCAATGTGTGTTCTCGGACTATTTATGATCTTGTTATGTACGTGCGAATGTTGAATGTTACATGTGCATAAGTATGCTATTTTTCGTGATATTGTTGTTACGGTCTACTTGAAGAAGTTGTGAATTATGTGTTACATAATGTTGTGTGTTTAACATGCAAAAAGAAATCGTGATGTTCATGAACAAGAAAATGAAAGTATGGTCCTTTAACGAAATGTTAATCTGCCGATTCTTTGGAATCTAAGACTCTCGGCCATGGTCTCAACTACACAAAGAAACATTTACGTTAATTCCACAAGGACTAAATACTAATCTAAGGTCCTAATGAACACGAATGCATCACTATAGAAACTATGAAATCATTGTTTTAGATCAAAGTATTGGTTAAAACTTCATGTAAAACTCTAAGATAAACGCCTAGGATAAATTCAAGAAAGTAAACTAAAGGCCTATACTAATTGACTAAGTCTCGGCTAACCACTTGTAAAAATAAAAATGAAGAAAAAGAGATGCTGCCATTGAGGGTGGAACCCGAGACCTCAAGGTCCTAACACTAAGAGAAGAGGCCTTGAATTAAAAGAAAAAAATAGTGTGAGAGAGGGGAATCGAACCCGGCCTCAAGGCCAAATGTGTGAGATACATAAGTCTCACATATAATCAAAAAATCATATGCTGCCCAAGGGATTCGAACACGGATCATCTTAACCGAATGTGCAAGATGCATAAGTCTTGCACAATATGCACTTAGATGATCATGAAACACTAATCCAAATATGAGAAACCCGAAAGGGGTACTATGAGTGTAAAGTACACTAAAGGCCATGTGCATGGCATATGATGTAAGTTAACGGCAAGATGAAGAAATAAACATTCACGTAATGAGGTGAGTAATTATGTTAAACTATGATGTTAATGAAAATGACGACAACATGATAAGAGGCTAAGATGAATGGTGAGACAAGTCTCAACCAAGCCTAAGTAAAGGTCACCAAAAGTACTCACCTTAGAGAGTGTTGAATATCAAGAGACAAGTCTAAATCACATTCTATATGTAAGTGTAAGGACAATTCATACTTAATACATAAATAAGAGATGAGAAATCATCTAATGAGCTATGACTACCTCATGCTAGAAGCAAGCTTCGATTATGTATGAGTTGAATGTAAATAGGAACTTTAAACTGAGCACCGATAGGCTTGTTATGATAAGTGATGCCTTCTTTCGGGAAGGGCGGAGGTTCACGTAATTCTCATGAAATGATACTGTCCACCAAGGTGGGTATGGGTCTCCTTAAGTCTCCTAGTCTTTGATCTATGTTGCCAACATAGGGAACTAGCTTGGTTCGAACCCATAAGCTAGCATGTTTTGGTTTCACTTTGACCAGTGACTCCACCTCTTTTCGGTGTGGGGAAGACACCAGATTTCATGATGCTCACATGATCTATGTCGGTTAAGGTTTAAGTTCCTCAAAGTATGAAAGATAATGAAATGAACAATATCGAATGTGTTTGTGCAAGACAATCAGGAGGTGAGACCAGACTCAAGTATAGAAATTAGGTCATTCTTGGTCATTGCACTTCATGATCCCGATGAGAGTCTTAAACTTCATCCTATGTATAGCTGGTGTTCACATCAGCCTATGAATGAATGAAATGAATAATGTGAAGTACATATGAATGAATGCAGCAGGCTCTGTGTTTGCTAAAGGAGACCCTCGGATTGAGATCCCATGTGTTGGGCCCTCACTTGAGATGTCTTAATGCTACGTCCATGATTCCAAGGTCTCATGGAAATAAAATGTATATTATATGAAACATGAAATGTATATTATGTGAACCTATGTGTTTATGATGTGTGACATATTCATGGCATGACCTTCCTATTACGATATAGTCAAAGTCAAGAAACTTGACCTTCTAAGAAAGCATGTTGATTAGGAAGAGCCATCCTTTTTCATGCATTACCGTTATGTGTTGTTGCATGTACCCATACTTAGTACAAGTGTGTACTAATTCCATACAATATTACTATTTTAGGTGCAGGCTCAGGTGGACGTTGAGCCTATCATTGCAGCTATTCGGACTCAGAGATTTCATCCGAATATGGTAGGTCCTCATGCATTCGAGGATGCTTGCCTTTATATTTCTTGCTTAGTAGTAGGTTCGAACTAGTGGGGTAGGTTCCACTAGTGTTTCTTTCCTATTTTATTCAGACACCTGTAATGATGCCGTTTTGGCAAGTATTACTTATGACATGAGATTCCATTTCTTTCAAGTTACATGATCTTATAATTAGATGGTTGATGTATGAGCAATGAACTTCCTTAAAGATATGCGTTTATATGAAGTCTATGTAAACTTGAACTATAAACATAAAATTATAAATTTACCACTAACATTAACCGTATGAATGTGATGAATGCAAGAAGAGGCTTGTTTGCGACCTCTGAGAGGTCAACGACGCCGGTTGCTATTCGGATTTCAGAATCTGAGTCGTGAGAAACTTGGTATCAGAGCATTAGGTGAAATATTAAGACATCATGCTCATATCAACCACGTTAAATAGTTTCTAAGTTATGGTAGTGAAGTGCTCCACTATCATGAATTAGAGACTGTATAATGCTTAAGAAATTTTCCTTTCTTCTACTCTTTATCGTGCTATGTGGGATTGTGACATAATTGTGTCATTAAGAATTAACTCTCTTGTTGTATCTACGTGTAGATAATGAATACAAGGAGAAATACAGGCATGAGGGTAGATGAGGCAGCTGCTGGAGGAAATCAAGTTCCTCCTCAAGCCCCAATTGCTGCTGATCAAGTGCCTGTCAATCCAGCTAGGTTGACAGATGGTGAAGTGAGGAATGCCTTGCTGCAGATGGAATAGGCCATCACTACTCAGGCTCAAGCCATCACAGCTCAAGCCGCGAGAGAGGGTTCTCCCAGAGAGAACACTCATGCTAGCACCATGGCTAGCAGGCTGAGGGACTTCCCCAGAATGAACCCCTCAGTTTACTACGAATCCAAGACCAATGAGAATCCCCAGGAGTTTGTGGATGAGATCCATAAGATCCTTTGTGCCATGGGAGTAGATGAGGAGGCGAAGGCTGAGTTGAATGCATGTCAACTTAAGGATGTGGCACAGATTTTGTACCGAATGTGGGCTGATAGCCGAGCATGTGGAGATGTTCCAATTCACTTGGGATATTCTCAAGACTGCATTTTTGGAGAGATTCTTCCCTAGAGAGAAACGAGAAGCCAAGGTTGAAGAGTTCATCTACCTGAGACAGGGAGGTATGTTAGTCAAGGACTATTCCTTGAAATTCGTTAAACTCTCAAAGTAAGCTTCTTCTCTGGTGGCAAATAGCAGGGATGAAATGAGCAGGTTTGTGACTGGCGTGTCGGAGGATCTAGTGGAAGATTGTCGGGCAGCCATGTTGCATGATAACATGGATCTGGGCAGGTTGATGGTGCATTCCCAGCAAGTGGAGGAAAGCAGGAAGAGGAGGCACACTAGGGTAGGGAACAGGTCAAGTCAAGCTGAGGAGAATTTTTCAAGGAAGAGTAGTACTGAAGTCAGGGATAAGCCCAGGTTTAAGAAGGGAATCTCCCACCAATGGGAGTCAAGTTTATCCAAGGGTCGCTATGATAAGGATTCCGAGCCTAGAGTTAAGAGGAACAATGATTAGATACACCTCAGGAGAGGCCACCGTGTAGGAAGTGTGGCAAACTACATGAAGGAGAGTGTATGATGGGCTTTAACTCTTGTTACAGTTGTGGCAAACCGGGTCACATGATGAAGGATTGTCCGAATAGGAGAAGTCAAGAAAAATGGAATGAGAAAGTTCAGCCTAATAGTCCAAGTGAAGAGGCTCCAAGGAGGCAACGATTCTTTGCACTCAAGTCTAGGGGTGTAGGGGAAGGCACTTCTGGTGAAGTCTCGGGTGCGTAGCCTTAATTAGTATTTCATGTGTTTGACTGTGTATGGTGTTTATGCACTAGTATGAGGTTAATATATTTGAGTCATCATGTTGGTTGCTGATTTGTGTGACTTATATGTTTACTTGAGTTGTATGCTTTGATGAGACTAGTTAGGAAAGAGTTTCCTCAGTCTATTAATGTGAAGCTGCTAGTAGGTTTCAAAGATGTGCACCACCATGCTAATAGGTGAATCAGATATTCACCAATGAAAAGTATTGAATTGCTTATGTATGCATATGTTCTATGGATGACTGGCTTGTTTCTAGTAAAGGGTAGTGTCATTCGGGGACGAATGTTCCTAAGAGGGGGGTAATGTGACAACTCGAAAAATAACTATGCTAAGTAAGGCCTAAACGTACATAGAATGCCTAGGTTAGAGCTGGTTCACATGGATTGATGTGCGTGGAACCAGAACTCTAAACCTATGCACCAGCCAAGCCAACCAGCTTGGTGAGTTAGTTGAGCTAGGCAGAGTTGGTTCCAGCCATGTAGTGTACCCGAATACAAGGATTCACCCGAATGAGTCTTAACCGGACTTAGAGGGTTATTCCTAGGCTTTAAGGGTTCTAGGGGTATAAAGGTAATTTTGGGGCTAGGGGTAGTATAGTAATTATCCTAGGCTGATATTTAATTAATTAAATAAAGATATTAATTAGTCAAAATAAGTCAAATCTCGGTGGTCAAACCTGAGATTGACCTTACCTCCACACTCGGGTTTGAGCCGAGTTGGAGGCATTAGGTGGCACGAATTAATTGATTAAAAATTAATTAAAATAAGGAGGGGCATTATAATAACTTAATAAATATTTTATAATCTGATTTTACCATTTTAATTGTGTTGAATAAGTCAACAACAATTCCCACAAAAGGGGCGCATGACTCCCACTAGGAGTGTGCTTCATGCCCACTCTTAATTCATTATCTCTTCTAAAAATGTTTTTCAGCTTTATTTTACAATTCAAAAACAGAAAACAAACGTATACTCACTGTTCTAAACGTATTATTATCTGCATCCATAAAAAACAAATGGAAAAATTTATACGCTTAAGTGTTATAAGTAAAGAACTTCACTTGGGAACAAGAATCAAAGCTCGGAAAAAAGGTTTGTGTGTGGGTAAGGCGTGTGGTTGTGGCTGGTTCTAAAGGCTGAAAAGGTATGGGTTTTCCCTTTTCCAAGAGTCCCCTAAGGTTCAGTTTAAATCCAACCGAAAACTAAGGTTGTCCCCCGTTGCATGCCCCTGTCATTAGATCCTATGAACGATTGATGTATGCGTTGGTATGACTTCTGGTAGATGATTTTAGGACTGATTGTGATTGTGTGCAATGTGTGTTCTCGTACTATTTATGATCTTGTTATGTACGTGCGAATGTTGAATGTTACATGTGCACAAATATGCTATTTTCCGTGATATTGTTGTTACGGTCTACTTGAAGAAGTTGTGAATTGTGTGTTACATAATGTTGTGTGTTTAACATGCAAAAAGAAATCTTGATGTTCATGAACAAGAAAATGAAAGTATGGTCCTTTAACGAAATGTTAATCTGCCGATTCTTTGGAATCTAAGACTCTCGGCCATGGTCTAAACTACACAAAGAAACATTTATGTTAATTCCACAAGGACTAAATACTAATCTAAGGTCCTATTGAACCCGAATGCTTCAATATAGAAACTATGAAATCATTGTACAACAAAGGTGAATACATAAGAATATGTGAGTGTACTGTGATTAAGAAATTGAGCTAAAAGTGATGCCTTAGAGCTTAAAAGGTGCTACGGGTAGATGGACATTATTTTAGATCAAAGTATTGGCTAAAAGTTCATGTAAAACTCTAAGATAAACGCCTAGGCTAAATGCAAGAAAGTAAACTAAAGGCCTATACTAATTAACTAAGTCTCGGCTAACCACTTGTAAAAATAAAAATGAAGAAAAAGAGATGCTGCCACTGAGGGTGGAACCCGAGACCTCAAGGTCCTAACACTAAGAGAAGAGGCCTTGAATTAAAAGAAAAAATAGTATGAGAGATACATAAGTCTCACATATAATCAAAACATTATATGCTGCCCAAGGGATTCGAACACGGATCCTCTTGACCGAATGTGCAAGATGCATAAGTCTTGAACAATATGCACTTATATGATCATGAAACACTTAGCCAAATATGAGCAACCCGAAAGGGGTACTATGAGTGTAAAGTATACTAAAGTCCATGTGCATGGCATCTGATGTAAGTTAACGGCAAAATGAAGAAATCAACATTCAAGTAATGAGGTGAGTAATTATGTTAAACTATGATGTTAATGAAAATGGAGACAACATGATAAGAGGCTAAGATGAATGGTGAGACAAGTCTCAACCAAGCCTAAGTAAAGATCACCAAAAGTACTCACCTAAGAGAGTGTTGAATATCAAGAGACAAGTCTAAATAACATTCTTTATGTAAGTGTAAGGACAATTCACACTTAATATGTAAAGAAGAGATGAGAAATCATCTAATGAGCTATGACTACCTCATGCTAGAAGCAAGCTTCGATGATGTATGAGTTGAATGTAAATAGGAACTTTAAATTGAGCACCGATAGGCTAGTTATGAGTGGTGATGCCTTCTTTTGGGAAGGGCGGAGGTTCACGTAATTCTCATGAGATGATACTGTCCACCAAGGTGGGTATGGGTCTCCTTAAATCTCTTAGTCTTTGAACTATGTTGCCAACATAGGAAACTAGCTTGGTTCGAACCTATAAGGTAGCATGTTTTGGTTTCACTTTGGCCAGTGACTCCACCTCTTTTCGGTGTGGGGAAGACACCAGATTTCATGATGCTCACATGATCTATGTCGGTTAAGGTTTAAGTTCCTCAAAGTATGAAAGATAATGAAATGAACAATATCGAAGGTGTTTGTGCAAGACAATCAGGAGGTGAGACCGGACTCAAGTATAGACATTTAGGTCATTTTTGGTCATTGCACTTCATGATCCCGATGAGAGTCTTAAACTTCATCCTAGGTATAGCTGGTGTTCATATCATCATATGAATGAATGAAATGAATAATGTGAAGTACATATGAATGAATGAAGCAGGATCTGTGTTTGCTAAAGGAGACCCTCGGATTGAGATCCCATGTGTTGGGCCCTCACTTGAGATGTCTTAATGCTACGTCCATGATTCCAAGGTCTCATGGAAATGAAATGTATATTATATGAAACATGAAATGTATACTATGTGATCCTATGTGTGTAAGATGTGTGACATATTCATGGCATGACCTTCCTATTACGAAATAGTAAAAGTCAAGAGACTTGACCTTCTAAGAAAGCATGTTGATTAGGAAGAGTCATCCTTGTTCATTCATTACCGTTATGTGTTGTTGCATGTACCCATACTTAGTACAAGTGTGTACTAATTCCATACAATATTACTATTTTAGGTGCAGGCTCAGGTGGACGTTGAGGGTATCATTGCAGCTGTTCGGACTCAGAGATTTTATACGGACATGTTAGGTCCTCATGCATTTGAGGATGTCTGCCTTTAAATTTCTTCCTTTGTAGTAGGTTTGAACTAGTGGGGTAGGTTCCACTAGTGTTTCTTTCCTATTTTATTCAGACGCTTGTAATGATGCCGTTTTGGCAAGTATTACTTATGACATGAGATTCCATTTCTTTCAAGTTGCATGATCTTATAATTAGATGGTTGATGTATGAGCAATGAACTTCCTTAAAAATATGCGTTTATATGAAGTCTATGTAAACTTCAACTATAAACAAAAAGTTACAAATTTTCCGCTAAAATTAACCGTATGAATGTGATGAATGCAAGAAGAGGCTTGTCTGCGACCTCTGAGAGGTCAACGACGCCACTTGCAATTCGGATTCTACAATTCGGGTTGTGAAAATTTTGGGTATGGATTGGTTACATGCTAGTTTCTCTTCTATTAATTGTAGGACTAGAGTTGTGAGTTTTAGTTTCCCAAATAAACCCGTTATTTAGTGGAAGGGTGGGAATTCTATTCTTAAAGGTCGCATCATATCTTGTCTAAAAGCAAGTAAAAATTATCTCAAAGGGTTGTCTTTATCACATTGTAAGAGTCTAAGATTTGGATTCCGAAATTCCTCCTATTGAGTCGGTCCCCGTGGTGACTGAATTTCCGGAGGTCTTTCCTAATGAACTTCCCGGTGTTCCTCCCCAATGGGAAATTGATTTTGGTATCGATTTGCTATCGAAAATGAACCCTATTTCGATTCCTCCTTATAGAATGGCTCCGGCCAAATTGAAGGAGTTGAAGGCACAACTTAAAGATTTGCTAGACAAGGTCTTTATAAGGCCTAGCATTTCTCCATGGGGTGCTCCGCTATTGTTCGTGAAGAAGAAAGATGGGTCCTTAAGAATGTGTATTTAATATCGCCAACTCAACAAATTCACAATCAAGAATAAGTATCCTCTCCCACGAATTGATGATTTATTTGATCAACTCCAAGGGGCAAGCTACGTCTCCAAAATTGACTTGAGGTCGGGGTATCACCAACTAAGGGTGAGAGGTGAGGATGTATCAAAGACGGCCTTTTGGACTCGTTATGGACACTATGAGTTTCTTGTTATGTCCTTTGGTCTCACTAATACTCCGGCGATGTTCATAGACCTAATGAATAGGGTGTTTCGAAGTTACCTTGATTCATTCGTTATTGTGTTTATTGATGACATTTTGGTATATTCGAAGAATGAGGGTGATCACATGGGTCATTTGAGGGTGGTATTGCAAAACCGTAAAGAGCATCAATTATTTGCCAAATATAGTACATGTGAGTTTTGGTTGAGGTCGGTGGCATTTCTTGGGCATATCATCTCTAGTAAGGAAGTTGAAGTAGACCCAAGAAAGACGGATGTAGTGAGAAATTGGCCTAGACCTTTGACTCCGACTGACATTAGGAGTTTCTTAGGTCTTGCGGGCTACTATCGAAGGTTTGTGGATGGCTTTTCATCCATTGCATCTCCTTTGACTACATTAACTCAAAAGTGTAAAAAGTTTGAGAGGTCAGAGGCTTGTGAGAAGAGTTTCCAATTATTGAAGGATAGGCTTACTTCCGCTCCGGTGTTGACTTTACCAGAGGGTTCAAAGGGGTTTGTTGTGTATTGTGATGCATCTCACGTAGGTTTGGGGTGTGTGCTTATGCAAAATGGGAAGGTGATTGCCTATGCTTCGAGGCCACTTAAGGTGCATGAGAGAAACTATCCCACTCATGACCTTGAGTTAGCGGCCATGGTGTTTGCTTTGAAAATATTAAGGCATTACTTGTATGGTGTTCATGTTGATGTTTTCACTGATCATAACAGTCTCCAATATGTGTTTACTCAAAAGGAGTTGAATCTCCGGCAAAAAAGGTGGTTAGAATTGTTGAAAGATTATGATATGAGTTTATTATATCATCCCGGCAAGGCCAATGTGGTTGTGGATGCTCTAAGTCGTATGACTATGGGTAGTGTGTCGCACATAGATGAAGCCAAGAGAGACCTAGTGAAAGATGTTCATAGGTTGACTAGATTGGGGGTGCGATTGGAGAGTTCTCCAAATGGTTGTGCTACGGTTCATCATAGCTCCGAGTCATCATTGCTGGTTGAGGTGAAGTCCAAACAACACCTTGATCAACTATTGATGGAGTTGAAGGAGTCGGTTCTTGGCAAGTTGAATGAGTCATTCACCTTAGGGGGGATGGTCTGTTGAGGTACCAAGGGAGATTATGTGTTCCCGATGTAGATGGGTTGAGAGATCGGATCCTTGAAGAAGCCCATGAATCCCACTACTCCATTCATCCGGGTTTGACTAAGATGTACCATGACCTTCGAGAGAGATATTGGTGGGAAGGTTTGAAGAAGGACATAGCGGAATTTTGTTGCTAAGTGTCCGAATTGCCAACAAATAAAGGAGGAACATCAAAATCGAGGTGGCTTACTACAAGAGATCCAAGTTCCTACTTGGAAATGGAAGGACATTAATATGGACTTTGTAGTGGGGTTGCCTCGGACTCAAAAGTCATATGATTCTATATGGGTGATTGTTTATAGGTTGACTAAGTCCGCTCATTTTATTCCCGTCAAATCCACTTATTCGGCGGAGGATTATGCAAAGATCTTCATAGATGAGATTGTGTGTCGCCATGGTATTCCATTATCTATCATTTCGGATGGGGGTGCACAATTCACCTCTAGATTTTGGAGGTCATTCCAAGAAGGTTTGGGTACTAAGGTGAAATTGAGTACCTCTTTTCATCCTCAAATGGATGGTCAAGCGGAACGCACTATTCAAACCCTTGAGGATATGCTTAGAGCTTGCATTATTGATTTCAAAGGTAATTGGGATAAGCATTTCCCTTTGGTGGAGTTTGCTTATAATAATAGTTTTCATTCATCCATCTCCATGGCTCCCTATGAAGCCTTGTATGGTAGGAGGTGTAGGTCTCCTATAGGGTGGTTTGAAGTTGGTGAGCCTTCGATTCTTGGTCCCGATTTGATTTATAGGACTTTGGAGAATGTGCACATCATAAGAAATCGGTTGCAAACAGCCTATAGTCGACAAAAGTCCTATGCCCACAATAGGAGAAGGGATTTGGAGTTTGAAGAAGGTGATAAGGTGTACTTGAAAATTTCACCTATGAAGGGGGTGGAAAGATTTGGCAAGAAGGGGAAGTTGAGTCCTCGTTATGTGGGTCCTTATGAGATTTTGCAACGGGTTGGTAAGGTTGCCTATCACTTGAAACTCCCTAATGATTTAGCTTCGGTTCATCCGGTTTTCCATGTTTCTATGTTGAAGAAGTGTGTTGGTGATCCCGAGTCTATTCTTCCTATTGAAGGCCATGGAGTCAAGGATAACCTCTCTTATGAGGAGGTTCTGGTTCAAATCCTTGATAGGCAAGTGAATATATTGTGGAACAAAGAGGTGGTTTTCCGTAAAAGTGTTATGGAAAAACCACCTAGTTGAGGGTGCGACATGGGAGGCCGAGGCCGACATGAAGACCTGTTATCCTCATATTTTCGATGATTAAGGTTAGACATTCTTTTTAATAATATAATTATGGCTAGAATCTGTGGTTTCTTAATTTTTAGGTGAAGTTTTGCAAAAATTTAATTTTTTAAAAACTTCACAGTGATGTATACAGTGAAGTTACTGTAATTTTGCCTTGGAAAAACTTGAAATTTTGCTTGTTGCTTGTTTTGAGTTAGGTTGTGCATTTTGATATGGTGAGTCTTTATGGAATTTATATGTATCATGTTGATAAGATGAACTTTGTGATAATTGACTCATGTAATGTATGTTGAGCTCATGTGTGTTATGAGAAGGAAATAACTCATGATGAAATGGTTGATCCTATTTGTGGTAAGATGTAACGTTCCGGAAAATCATATGTCTAATGAAGAGCCCAGTATGCCCTTAGGATAGCCTATTAGGGGTACATAGGCACCCCAATGCCCAATATTGAGAAATATTGGGCATAGTTTAGAAAAATTGGCTAAGGGATATTAGCCAATTTTCTATATACGAATAAGAAATATACTTTTTGGGTTGTCATACCCCAATCCAAGATTGATGTTCAATAAATGTACCTGCAATGAAGACCCTTAGCTAAATTAAATGACATCTCAACAAAACATATGAAGTATTAGGCATCCAAGTGTCAAGCCTAGCATCATAGCACATGACCATTTAAAATGATCATGTAAATTAAGCAGTGCCCAAGGACATGGTGAGGGTCCTTGGGACAATAATTAAACATTCCCAAATGAACCATAAATAATAGTTAGTTAGAAAATTACAACCAACCCATGTCCAAGCACATGTGCAAGACATGTGAAGAAGTGGCCAAGGAGGGGACCACCCTAACCGAATTCGGTTAGGGTAGTTAGGGGGGGAAAACGTGCACAAGGGACCCCTCCATGTGGGGACTAACTTCCTAACTAATTCTAGACTCTAACCTACTGCCATAAATAGCTAACTAACCTAGGACCAAACGAAATAAACTAATTAGTGCACCCGACAACCTAGGACCAAAATCGGGTTGACACTAACCTAGTACTAGTTAAAGAGACAACCTAGTACCTAACCTAGGATGGTCCAAAAGGTTAGTTATGGTCCTAACAACTTAGGGGTACTTTAGTAATTCCCCTAGGTTACCTAATTAATTAATTTGACAAATTAATTAATTAATTTAAAAGGGCTAAAACCGAAACTAAAAAGGAAATTTTCAGATTTCGGTTAAGACAAGAAAGGGACAACCTAGTACCTAACCTAGGATGATCCAAAGAGTTAGTTAAGATCCTAACGACTTAAGGGTACTTTATTAATTATCCTAGGCTACTTAATTAATTAATTTAACAACTTAATTAATTAATTTAAAGGGGCAAAACCGAAATCACAAAGCAATTTCCAGATTTTGGTTAAAAAAAGAAAAAGACAACCTAGTACCTAACCTAGGATGGTTCAAAGGATTGGTTATGGTCCTAACGACTTAAGGTTACTTTAGTAATTACCTTAGGTCACCTAATTAATTAAATTAGCAATTTAATTAATTAGTTTAAATGATCAAAACGAAATTCTTACACTAACCTAGTACAACTCAAGAAACATCCTAGTACTTAACCTAGGATGGTCCAAAAGGGTTAATTTTGGTTCCAATGACTTAGGGGTACTTTAGTACTTACCCTAGGTCCCTAAATTAATTAAATTAAGGATTTAATTAATTAATATAAAGTCAAAATGTTGACCAAAACCATAGTCAATACCAATTTCCAGATTTGACTAGGTGTTATGTTCTCCTATACTTAGTCAACTTAGGAGGGGCTTTTTGGTAATTGGTTAATGAGTTTATTAAATTAACTTATTCAAACTAAGTTTTATAATTCAAGATCAGTTCTTAAACATAAGAATCACGTTCAAACTCATAGAAAAGGCGACGCCAAAACAGCAAGCAACGAACGAAAGAAACACAAAAAATTTATCGATTTCTCTAGGGCGATTTCAAGGTTTCTTCAAGGTTTCGTTCAAGGTGGTCTTCGTAGATTAAGTTCTACATAAGGTATGGGTTTCTCATCTGGAATTCTTTCTCCAAGAGTATTTTCCTTCGAATGATTCACAAGATCTTGAAAACTAGGGTTGTTCCCGTTCTCGTCGAACTCCTTTCCCTAGTATCCTTGTTACGATTTCAATGTTGAATAGGTTAGAAATCATGTTGTTGGTATGTGGTGCTGGCTGATCTTAATGTGTATGGTTTTTGATTAATAATGATTGAATGAACCTATTAATTGGACTTGTTTGATGCTAAGTGTTATTACGTGAATTAAAAGAAAGATACTATGTTAACGATATGTCCAAAAATGTTATGTATGAAGATGTTACGGTCTGTTGTGCACGCTTGCTGTTAATATGACATTATGAAGATGATATATTCATCAAATGATAATATGATGCTGTCCAAGATGTTTAAAAACGTTATGCCTAAAGTTATGTTAGAAGGTTGGCTAAAAAGATCTCCATGAAATCATAATTTGAGTGATTGTTGGCTTATGCCAATAAAATGTCTAACAATACATTGTCCAAAAGGGATGCATGCAAATGGCTATAATGTTATGATTAATAATTGAATTGGCTAATGAATAAAGGTATAATAATGTAAGCATGAATGAATATAACTTTGGCTTATGCCAACAAAGAAGTTATGAAGCCTATAGCCAATTGCTTATGCCAATACTAATCTTATGCCAATAAATTGGCTGACACTACATTGTCAAACAAGTTGTAGGGAATTGGCTATAATATTATATTAAATATCTAAAAGATTGGCTAATGTATAATGTATAAAAACTTAAGCATGTTGAACATGAAAATTGGCTTATGACAACAAATATGGTTATGAAATCTATGCCCAATTGTTTATACAAATAAAATGGCTAACGATACATTGTCTAAAAGTGATGCATGTAAATTGCTATAATATTATATTAAAGAGCTAAAAGATTGGCTAATGTATAATGTATAAAAACCTAAGCATGTTGAACATGAAAATTGGCTTATGACAACAAATATGGTTATGAAATCTATGCCCAATTGTTTATGCCAATAAAATGGCTAACGATACATTGTCTAAAAGTGATGCATGTAAATTGCTATAATATTATGTTAAATAATTAAAAGATTGGCTAATGGTTCGTACATATTAAATTAAATATGAACACACTTAAAATTGGCACATGCCAACAAAAATGGTTATGTAGTTTAATATTGAAAGGTTGAGGCCAATACTAATCATATGCCAATCTTATGTAGTTAGAATATCAAATGATAATATAAGCACTTCTAAGCTAATTCAATGAACCCATAACCAAGGGCATGCCTCTCATTGGGACAACTCCAACATGCTCTAAAAGAATAACATATGAACTCATGAAACTCATTGAATGAAGTGCTCATCGTCCATAAACGATGATATGAATCTAGTACACTAAAGAAAAGAAGTAACGTGAGTTATAACATAATTAAAGGGGTCTAAATTAAGTAAGTGACCAGAATGGGTGTTAAAGGAAGTGAGACAAGTCTTACTTACACCAAAGCTAATTTTTTAAAAGAATATTCACGAATGAAGGTGTTAGAATGTGTGAGACTAGTCTCATTAACACCTAAGGATGATATGTAAGGACAATTCACATTCATCAATGTAAAGTAAGGATGATATGTAAGAACATGCAATTCACATTCATCAATGTAAAGTAAGGATGATATGTAAGGACAATTCACATTCATCAATATAAAGTAAGGATGATATGTAAGAACAATTCACATTTCATCAATGTAAAGTAAGGAATACAAGTCATCAAAAGAGTAAATAAGTCTCAATCATACTCTATATGTAAGTGTAAGGAGAGTTCACACTTAATACTAATGATGAGATGAGAAATCATCTAATGAGCTATGATGTCCTCATGCTAGTAGCCAGCTTCCATGATGTATGAGTTGAATGTAATGGAACTTTTTATACTGAGCACCGATAGGCTAGCTATGAGCGGTGATGCCTTCCTTGGGAAGGGCGGAGGTTCACGTAACTCTCATGAGATGAGACTGTCCGGCATGCCGGGTATGGGTCTCTTTATATCTCCTAGTCTTTGAACCTATACTGCCAATATAGGGACCTAGCAGGGTTCAATTCCCTATATACGCTAGCATGTTTTTCACCTTGGCCAGTGACTCCACCTCTTTTCGTTGTGGGGAAGACACCGGATTTCATGAGCTCACATGATCTATTTCGGATAAAGTTGAAGTTCCTCAAAGTATGAAAGATAATGAAAAGAATGATACCGAAGGTGTTTGTGCAAGACAATCAGGAGGTGAAATCAGATTCAAGTAATGACATTAGGTCATTCTTGGTCATTGCACTTCATGATTCCGATGAGAGTCTTAAACTTCATCCTAGGTATAGTTGCTGTTTACATCAGCCTACGAATGAATGAAATAAATAATGTGAAGTACGAATGAACGAATGAAGTAGACTCTGTGTTTTCTAAGAAAGGCCCTCGGGTTGAGGTCCCATATGTTGGGCCCTCACTTGAGATGTCTTAATGCTATATCAACGATTCCAAGGTCTCGTGTATATGAAATGTATAATTATAAAACATGAAAGTAATGAAATCAATGGCATAATCAATAGAGAATGACTTATGAAATGTAATTAATATTTGATGTAATGAATAACTTGTTGTAAGGATAGTCAAATCGTGTCCAATAAAGTTTACAATAAGTAAAGGGCATAGCTAATAATGAATCCTCATGTTATGAAAATGATAAAGCCAAATAAATTGGCTTATGATGACTTTATATAATTTACAAAAGATGTTAGCCAAATAAAATTGGCTTATAATGACTTCTTTTATTATGAAAATGATCATAGCCAATAATGAGTTCAAATATACTTATCCAAATTGATCAACTAATGTATTTAGCCAATAAAAATTGGTTTATAAAGAATTCATGCCCAAAGTAAGCAAGAACATAAGTTTTAATGATATACCCCAAGAACTATGCACATTATGCAATCAACAAAAGAATGAGTATAGTCAATAACTATTGACTTATAAATATATTCATGCCCCAAATTGTAGTTAAGTCAAAATTTCTTAATCTCTTGAATTACTTACTTGATTCGTTGTGGGTATGGGACTACAATGAATCATTGCACTTGTAAGTAAAACATAGGACTAAAGGAGTTATAGAACTACACAACAAGAAGAAGAAAAAGAATGAAAAATAATCTAAGTATACAAAGAGGAGCTCTCGGCCTAAGAGGATCAAAATCTCAAATCTTTGTTCGAGTTGTTCTAAAATTATGTTGATGATACTAATGTCTTGTAATCATATAGAAAATGAATTGTGTGCTTTGAATGCATTAAAATACATCATATTCATACCACAATTCACAACTAACGAATTAGGAAAGTCTACTAACTAGACTTTCCAGAAATGGCATGTTGCTTAGGAAGAGCTTTCATTGATCATGCATAGCTTTATGTGTATGTGTGCATACACCCATACTTAGTACAAGTGGTGTACTAACCCCCTACATTTTACTATTTTGTAGATGCAGGTTAAAGGACAGATTGATGACTCTTTCAACGATTTGGACTTCAGCGTTTCTCCAAACCATTTGGTAGGTCCTCATGATTTCGAGGATGCTACAGTTTTAGTCTAGCCTTAGTCTTAGAAATAGTTAGTGGATGTTGTCCCTAGCGTTTCTTTCGTACTTTCATTTGGAAGCTTTGTAATAAGGCCGTGTTTGGCAACTATTTATGATATATTCATCTTCAGTTTCGAATTGATTCTTTATGTTAGATGGTTGTTCTCTTATGTTGAGCTTAGTATATGATGTATCTAGTTAATAATTATATGAAGTCTATGTATACTTCATACATATAAAAAGTTTTAAATTTTCTGCAAATTTAACTAGATGAATGTGATGAATGCAAGATGAGGCTTGTCTGCGACCTCTGAGAGGTCAACGACGCCGGTTGCGATCGGGATTCCAGAATCCGGGTCGTGACAAACTTGGTATCAGAGCATGAAGTTAAATTACCTAGGATCTAAAGCTCAACACAACCACGTTACATAGTTTCTAGCTTATGGTTGTGAAGCGCGCCACAATCATGACTTAGAGACTACGCGATGATAGGAAATCTTCCCTTCTTCTACTCATTATCGTGCTATCTAGAGATTTGACACTTTGTGTCATTATAAGTATCTAACTTCCTTCTTGTGTGAACGCGTAGAAGAATACACACAAGGATTAGGATGGCCAAGTGGTCTAAGGCGCCAGACTCAAGATCTGGCCTTCCCAAGAAGGGGCAATGATGGACATGTCCAGCGTGACCGAAAGATGTGTAGTAAGTGTGGTCGTTCGCATGAAGGTGAGTACATGGTAGATTCTAAATGCATGCCACGGGTGTTAATGAAAAGGAGGAGGCTAAGTTGGCTGCATATAAGCTCAAGGACGTGGCTCAGGTATGGATTGGCTCCATAAGTGTTATGCTACGATAGATTGTCGAAACATGATAGTGAGGCTTCAGTTTCCAAATGAGTTAGAGCTGGAATGGGAAGGGCGTGGTTCAAATCCAGTAGGCCAAATCATTTCACATTTAAAAGCCAATAAGTTGATAGCTAAGGGTATTTATACCACTTAGTTAGAGTCAAAGATTTAGAACAAGAAGTCCCTTCCATATACTCTATGTCCGTAGTAAATATGAGATCTTGTTACCCTCACTTGTCCAGTTCTTGAGGTTAGATATACTCTTCCTAGGTCTGGTTTATGTTTAGGAAACTCTAAGTTTAAGTGCTTTAGTTGATTTGGTGTTATAAGTCACTAATCGTATCTTATAATAGCACTATGTTAGTTAAAACGAAGTTATGTTGAATTTTATGTTGCTGTTTTTGTGTAGCATAGGCATGTTTTCTGTGTTGCATGATTTGTGATGTGCATTAAGTTAAGTGTGATTGAGAAGGAAATTCCTCAATCTTAAATATGAAGCTTCAGATAAGCTTGAATGATATGCATCATCCAAATATGTGTGAATAATATATTCACTAAAGAGAAAAGTTTAAGCATGATAAAGTAACTTTCGAAAATGACCCTCTTTGTTTAAATGATGTGTAAGTGTCATTCGGGGATGAATGTTCCTAAGGGGGGGATAATGTAACGTTCCGAAAAATCATATGTCTAATGAAGAGCCCAGTATGCCCTTAGGATAGCCTATTAGGGGTACATAGGCACCCCAATGCCCAATATTGAGAAATATTGGGCATAGTTTAGAAAAATTGGCTAAGGGATATTAGCCAATTTTCTATATACGAATAAGAAATATACTTTTTGGGTTGTCATACCCCAATCCAAGATTGATGTTCAATAAATGTACTTTCAATGAAGACCCTAAGCTAAATTAAATGACATCTCAACAAAACATATGAAGTATTAGGCATCCAAGTGTCAATCCTAGCACCATAGCACATGACAATTTAAAATGATCATGTAAATTAAGCAGTGCCCAAGGACATGGTGAGGGTCCTTGGGACAATAAGTAAACATTCCCAAATGAACCATAAATAATAGTTAGTTAGAAAATTACAACCAACCCATGTGCAAGCACATGTGCAAGACATGTGAAGAAGTGGCCAAGGAGGGGACCACCCTAACCGAATTCGGTTAGGGTAGTTAGGGGGGGAAAAACGTGCACAAGGGACCCCTCCATGTGGGGACTAACTTCCTAACTAATTCTAGACTCTAACCTACTGCCATAAATAGCTAACTAACCTAGGACCAAATGAAATAAACTAATTAGTGCACCCGACAACCTAGGACCAAAATCGGGTTGACACTAACCTAGTACTAGTTAAAGAGACAACCTAGTACCTAACCTAGGATGGTCCAAAAGGTTAGTTATAGTCCTAATAACTTAGGGGTACTTTAGTAATTACCCTAGGTTACCTAATTAATTAATTTGACAAATTAATTAATTAATTTAAAAGGGCTAAAATCGAAACTAAAAAGGAAATTTTCAGATTTCGGTTAAGACAAAAAAGGGACAACCTAGTACCTAACCTAGGATGATCCAAAGAGTTAGTTAAGATCCTAACGACTTAAGGGTACTTTATTAATTATCCTAGGATACTTAATTAATTAATTTAACAACTTAATTAATTAATTTAAAGGGGCAAAACCGAAATCACAAAGCAATTTCCAGATTTTGGTTAAAACAAGAAAAAGACAACCTAGTACCTAACCTAGGATGGTTCAAAGGATTGGTTATGGTCCTAACGACTTAAGGGAACTTTAGTAATTACCTTAGGTCACCTAATTAATTAAATTAGCAATTCAAATAATTAGTTTAAATGATCAAAACGAAATTCTTACACTAACCTAGTACAACTCAAGAAACATCCTAGTACTTAACCTACGATGGTCCAAAAGGGTTAATTTTGGTTCCAATGACTTAGGGGTACTTTAGTACTTACCCTGGGTCCCTAAATTAATTAAATTAAGGATTTAATTAATTAATATGAAGTCAAAATGTTGACCAAAACCATAGTCAATACCAATTTCCAGATTTGACTAGGTGTTATGTTCTCCTATATTTAGTCAACTTAGGAGGGGCTTTTTGGTAATTGGTTAATTAGTTTATTAAATTAACTTATTCAACCTAAGTTTTATAATTCAATATCAGTTCTTAAACATAAGAATCACGTTCAAACTCATAGAAAAGGCGACGCCAAAACAGCAAGCAACGAACGAAAGAAAAACAGAAAATTTATCGATTTCTCTAGGGCGATTTCAAGGTTTCTTCAAGGTTTCGTTCAAGGTGGTCTTCGTAGATTAAGTTCTACATAAGGTATGGGTTTCTCTCCTGGAATTCTTTCTCCAAGAGTATTTTCCTTCGAATGATTCACAAGATCTTGAAAACTAGGGTTGTTCCCGTTCTCGTCGAACTCCTTTCCCTAGTATCCTTGTTACGATTTCAATGTTGAATAGGTTAGAAATCATGTTGTTGGTATGTGGTGCTGGCTGATCTTAATGTGTATGGTTTTTGATTAATAATGATTGAATGAACCTATTAATTGGACTTGTTTGATGCTAAGTGTTATTACGTGAATTAAAAGAATGATACTATGTTAACGATATGTCCGAAAATGTTATGTATGAAGATGTTACGGTCTGTTGTGCACGCTTGCTGTTAATATGACGTTATGAAGATGATATATTCATCAAATGATAATATGATGCTGTCCAAGATGTTTAAAAACGTTATGCCTAAAGTTATGTTATAAGGTTGGCTAAAAAGATCTCCATGAAATCATAATTTGAGTGATTGTTGGCTTATGCCAATAAAATGGCTAACAATACATTGTCCAAAAGGGATGCATGCAAATGGCTATAATGTTATGATTAATAATTGAATTGGCTAATGAATAAAGGTATAATAATGTAAGCATGAATGAATATAACTTTGGCTTATGCCAACAAAGAAGTTATGAAGCCTATAGCCAATTGCTTATGCCAATACTAATCTTATGCCAATAAATTGGCTGACACTACATTGTCAAACAAGTTGTAGGGAATTGGCTATAATATTATATTAAATATCTAAAAGATTGGCTAATGTATAATGTATAAAAACTTAAGCATGTTGAACATGAAAATTGGCTTATGACAACAAATATGGTTATGAAATCTATGCCCAATTGTTTATGCCAATAAAATGGCTAACGATACATTGTTTAAATGTGATGCATGTAAATTGCTATAATATTATATTAAAGAGCTAAAAGATTGGCTAATGTATAATGTATAAAAACTTAAGCATGTTGAACATAAAAATTGGCTTATGACAACAAATATGGTTATGAAATCTATGCCCAATTGTTTATGCCAATAAAATGGCTAACGATACATTGTCTAAAAGTGATGCATGTAAATTGCTATAATATTATATTAAATAATTAAAAGATTGGTTAATGGTTCGTACATATTAAATTAAATATGAACACACTTAAAATTGGCACATGCCAACAAAAATGGTTATGTAGTTTAATATTGAAAGGTTGAGGCCAATACTAATCATATGCCAATTTTATGTAGTTAGAATATCAAATGATAATATAAGCACTTCTAAGCTAATTCAATGAACCCATAACCAAGGGCATGCCACTCATTGGGACAACTCCCAACATGCTCTAAAAGAATAACATATGAAGTCATGAAACTCATTGAATGAAGTGTTCATCGTCCATAAACGATGATATGAATCTAGTACAATAAAGTAAAGAAGTAACGTGAGTTATAACATAATTAAAGGGGTCTAAATTAAGTAAGTGACCAGAATGGGGTGTTAAAGGAAGTGAGAAAAGTCTTACTTACACCAAAGCTAATTTGTTAAAAGAATACTCACGAATGAAGGTGTTAGAATGTGTGAGACTAGTCTCATTAACACTTAAGGATGATATGTAAGGACAATTCACATTCATCAATGTAAAGTAAGGATGATATGTAAGGACAATTCACATTCATCAATGTAAACTAAGGATGATATGTAAGGACAATTCATATTCATCAATATAAAATAAGGATGATATGTAAGGACAATTCACATTTCATCAATGTAAAGTAAGGATGACAAGTCATCAAAAGAGTAAATAAGTCTCAATCATACTCTATATGTAAGTGTAAGGACAGTTCACACTTAATACTAATGATGAGATGAGAAATCATCTAATGAGCTATGATGTCCTCATGCTAGAAGCCATCTTCCATGATGTATGAGTTGAATGTAATGGAACTTTTTATACTGAGCACCGATAGGCTAGCTATGAGCGGTGATGCCTTCCTTCGGGAAGGGCGGAGGTTCACGTAACTCTCATGAGATGAGACTGTCCGGCATGCCGGGTATGGGTCTCCTTATATCTCCTAGTCTTTGAACCTATACTGCCAATATAGGGACCTAGCAGGGTTAAATTCCCTATATACGCTAGCATGTTTTGGTTTCACCTTGGCCAGTGACTCCACCTCTTTTCGGTGTGGGGAAGAAACCGGATTTCATGAGCTCACATGATCTATGTCAGTTAAAGTTGAAGTTCCTCAAAGTATGAAAGATAATGAAATGAATGATACCGAAGGTGTTTGTGCAAGACAATCAGGAGGTGAAATCAGATTCAAGTAATGACATTAGGTCATTCTTGGTCATTGCACTTCATGATCCGGATGAGAGTCTTAAACTTCATCCTAGGTAAAGCTAGTGTTTACATCAGCCTACGAATGAATAAAATGAATAATGTGAAGTACGAATGAACGAATGAAGTAGACTCTGTGTTTTCTAAGGAAGGCCCTCGGGTTGAGGTCCCATATGTTGGGCCCTCACTTGAGATGTCTTAATGCTATATCAACGATTCCAAGGTCTCGTGTATATGAAATGTATAATTATAAAACATGAAAGTAATGAAATCAATGGCATAATCAAGAGAATGGCTTATGAAATGTAATGAATACTTGATGTAATGAATAACTTGTTGTAAGGATAGTCAAATCGTGTCCAATAAAGTTTACAATAAGTAAAGGTCATAGCCAATAATGAATCCTCATGTTATGAAAATGATAAAGCCAAATAAATTGGCTTATCATGACTTTATATAATTGACAAAAGATGTTAGCCAAATAAAATTGGCTTATAATGACTTCTTTTATTATGAAAATGATCATAGCCAATAATGAGTTCAAATATACTTATCCAAATTGATCAACTAATGTATTTAGCCAATAAAAATTGGTTTATAAAGAATTCATGCCCAAAGTAATCAAGAACATAAGTTTTAATGATATGCCCCAAGAACTATGCACATTATGCAATCAACAAAAGAATGAGTATAGTCAATAACTATTGACTTATAAATATATTCATGCCCCAAATTGTAGTTAAGTCAAATTTCTTAATCTCTTGAATTACTTACTTGAGTCGTTGTAGGTATGGGACTACAATGAATCATTGCACTTGTAAGTAAAACATAGGACTAAAGGAGTTATAGAACTACACAACAAGAAGAACAAAAAGACTGAAAAATAATCTAAGTGTACAAAGAGGAGCTCTCGGCCTAAGAGGATCAAAATCTCAAATCTTCGCTCGAGTTGTTCTAAAATTATGTTGATGATACTAATGTATTGTAATCATATAGAAAATGAATTGTGTGCTTTGAATGCATTAAAATACATCATATTCATACCACAATTCACAACTAACGAATTAGGAAAGTCTACTAACTAGACTTTCCAGAAATGGCATGTTGCTTAGGAAGAGCTTTCATTGATCATGCATAGCTTTATGTGTATGTGTGCATACACCCATACTTAGTACAAGTGGTGTACTAACCCCCTACATTTTACTATTTTGTAGATGCAGGTTAAAGGACAGATTGATGACTCTTTCAACGATTTGGACTTCAGCGTTTCTCCAAACCATTTGGTAGGTCCTCATGATTTCGAGGATGCTACAGTTTTAGTCTAGCCTTAGTCTTAGAAATAGTTAGTGGATGTTGTCCCTAGCGTTTCTTTCGCACTTTCATTTGTAAGCTTTGTAATAAGGCCGTGTTTGGCAACTATTTATGATATATTCATCTTCAGTTTCGAATTGATTCTTTATGTTAGATGGTTGTTCTCTTATGTTGAGCTTAGTATATGATGTATCTAGTTAATAATTATATGAAGTCTATGTATACTTCATACATATAAAAAGTTTTAAATTTCCGCAAATTTAACTAGATGAATGTGATGAATGCAAGATGAGGCTTGTCTGCGACCTATGAGAGGTCAACGACGTCGGTTGCGATCCGGATTCCAGAATCCGGGTCGTGACATAAGATGAATTTTGAAATTGCCTTATTTAAATGATGTGATTAATGTTGATTTAATATTGTTGATTGGTTGAGCTGCTAGTCTTGAGTCTATTCCTTCCTTTAAAAGAGTGTTTAGCGTCATTCGGGGACGAATGTTCCTAAGGGGGGGGATAATGTAACATTTCGAAATCTCAAAACACGCCGTAAAGTCTAACCTAGGTCTCATGAAGTCTAAGTACTATTTCTCAGTCAATTTAAATGAATTTAGGTAAGTTAAGGTGTCTATGAACCAAAATATTCAAGAACGTCCATGACTTCCGGAAAGTTGGCTCACAAGAGTACTAGGGTGTCTTAGCCATTTGTCTATTTTTTAAGAGTCGAAATTGAACGAAATTTGGTGAAAATATCTGTGACACATGTTACTGATCTTTCATGGTCGAAACGTCCGGGCACGACTCCCCAAGGAACAACCAAGGGCCCTTGAGGAGGACCCTAGTGTTAGACACAACACTACCTGACAGTGTTCAATCGACGGACAAAGGAACGGACCGTCTGTGGATAAACGGGCCGTCGTGCCACCGTTGTCCCACATATAGTCATGGTGAGGAAGCCCCTCACCTGCACAGTCTCTGTTAGCAACGACGAAGTGCAGGACGAGAGGGGTAGTGCCCGTCGACTCTCAGACGGCCCGTCGTTCGGGGTCTCGTCTGTGAGGGTCGAATTTGCTGCCAACTTTTAAATGATTTCATTTAATTAATTACGTGGTTTGGTGGTTAGTTAGGGGTTTAGGGAAGCCTAATTAAATAAGTTAACCCCTTATATACCCCAACCCTCATTATTCTAAACACAACTCACAAAATACACTCTCTTCCTTCTCTCTACTTTCTCTCTCTATTGGAAGACACCATTGAAGACTTAGCTAAGGAAGGGCTTTGGGGGATGGAAAGGGACGAATTCACCATCAAATTGTAATCAAACCTTAAGGTATGTGATCTAATTCACCTTTGAGACTTCTTTCCTCAAAGGGCTCCTTCAAAGGTTTTCCAAAAGTTGAGTTTTCATATTGGTTTCATTCAATTACGAAATTGATGCTATGAATTGAGTTGTTTATACTTTATTTAGGATATAATGAGTATATTATCATGTATTGTAACTTAATTTGTATGAATTGAGATGGTTTGGTCTAGATTGTAGATTACGACCCTTAACCATTAACCCTAGGTTTGATCTTGATATGAATTATGTTGGGTTTGATTCAATTGACTTTATTATTGGTTAAATCATCCTTAATTTTTGTTATTACATTGATCATAAACCTATTGTGATGAATTGTAGTCATTCATGCTAATTCTTTAAATATTGATCTAGGTTAAGAAGATAGACTTAGAAATCATGTTTTCAAGCTTTGTTTTAGTGTTGAATTATGTTATAGTGACTCTTCTAACTTCATCATCATGTTGGTTATTGTATTATATTTGTGTGATGACTAAAGTTGGGTTGATTTGGGGGTTGATGGTAAGTCCCTTATGATGAACTACGGAGGAGTGTTGGTAAGTCTTGACCATTCTATTCTTACTTCAATTTTTGGTTAATTGTGATCAAGTCATGATGTTGTGTTAGAGTATATCTTGTTTAGGGTGATAGGATGGTATGATGATTGGATTGGAATGTCTTATGATTTGGTTGTGAGGTTGCTTAGGGTGTACATGTAATAAGGATGGTGATGTGTATTAATGTGCCCTACTATGATGTGATATGAAAAGTGTTAACCTCACTTACATGAATTGTGATGAAAGGACTATTTCTCATGCAATTCTTAAGGATCTATGATGATGAATATATAAGGGTTAGACCCTATGACCTAAACTAAGTTTATGATTGTAATAAGAGGCATTTCAATAAAAGGGAATTAGCTTAGCACCGAGTGAACTTGACAATGGGAGGTGATGACTTTTCAAGGAGAGGAAAGGTTCACTCTAGAGTTGCCCATGTGATGTTAACTTCCCTTGTTTTTGGGATATGTCATCCGAGGGATTCCCATGAGAAGAGGACCAATTACCACATGGTATGAAGAGGGAATATATATATCACCGCCATAGGTTACTAGCTAGTGGATCCACCTAGAAAGCTATGTTTGTATTGGGTTCTACTTTGGCTGGTAGACCACCTTCCATCGGTGTAAGGTTTCATGACACCGGATTCCACATTAGCTCATGTGGTCTATGTCGGTTAAGGAAAGAATTCCCTAAACTAAAATGAATGTATGAAGTATAAACTAATTGAAGTGACTTGAGGGGTTTGACTTTAGCCTAGTTAGGGGTATGGGACTCTACCTATGCCTTGCACTGGGTTGCCTTGATAGGAGCTTTGAGAAGTTAATATTATGTATGTAAATGATGATATCATGTAAATGACTTTAAATGTTAATTAAGATTCTTATGAACATGGATTGGTCATTCTTGTTAGAGAAAAAATATCATATGAGATTGAAGACTATTCTATGTGAAGTGAATTACTAATTATGATCTTTAGAAGGTTACTTGATTAAGTAGGGTTATGGGGCTTTGCTTGGTCATTGCACTTGTGGCTTTATAAGGATTGTGATTGGTTGTTTTGCTTTGCTATATACATGAGTTACTCTTATTCATGCTTGTGATGTTATTACTTGATGACAGAGTCTTATGAGATTATGGGTTTAAGTATGCTGATATGCATATGACTTAATTAACTTGTTTAGTATGTTTAAAGGATTGTTTAAATTGCTGGTTTTTGTATAAGTCCTTTAAGAGGTATATAACATGACTTCATTAAATGTACCTTTTTAGCATACTTTGATGGTATATGTGCATATGGTCTCATACTTAGTACATGTGGCATATTAACCCCGTTTTCTCCCTTTTTCCAAAATATTTTAGGTTCCGGTCGTTGAAGTTTGATTTGAGGTGATTGGAAATAAGACTTGGATATTCTATCATCCAAGTGGTAGGTCCTTATTTTCCCGAGGATGATGCTGATATTCTCTTTACATATTTACTTAGCTATTACGACTTTTGTATTGACTCTATATTTGATTTGAGACAAAGTTGTATAAAGCCTATATGTGGCTTACTTTTATTGTTGTAGGGCTATGCCCATGTTGATATTGTCTTATTAGATGGTTTATGAGATGAGACGGATTTTATGACTCTAATGCTATCTTATATATGTGTATGAAATAAAAGTAGAAGACTAAGTAATCTTCTATACGAATGAGTCTATGTATACTCGATATTAATATTACTATGTGTATGTAGAGGTCTATGTAAACCTCTGATTAGATATAATTAAAAGTTTTAATTCTTCCGTATTTAAATCGATGAATGCAATGATGTAAGACTAAGAGGCTAGTCTTAGTCCTCAAAGAGGAGGACGACGCCGGTTACATCTAGGGGGTAAACCCGGATGTGACAATCCCAATTGGAGTTTCACCGGACTATGTGAGACTCACATTGTTCCCGTAATCATTGTTGGGAGCCGCAAGGCGATGAATAGACTCTGAATCACAAATCTCCGTTACTACTTGGGATTGTCTAACAAAGAAGTTCTTGAGTCGATTCTTCCCATCCAAGAAAACCGCCAAGTTGAGGAGTGAGATAATAAATGTTTCTCAAAAGCATGGGGAAGACATGTACCAAGCAAGGGCGCGCTTCAAACAAATGTTGAATACTTGTCCACACCACATGCAAACTAATGAGGTACTAGCTCACACTTTCTTTAGTATTTTAGAATACAGTGCTCGGTTCTTCTTAATAGTGTAGCAAGTGGACAAGCCTTATCCATAACAAGTGAAGCCTTCTTTGAGTTACTCGATAAACTTTAAGAAAGGAACCAAGGGTATGAAGGGGAAATGTCTAGAACCACAACCCAAAAAGCTGCAGGGATCTTAGATATAGACAAAGGTACGACTTTAAATGCCAAAATAGATGCAATGCAACATAGCATGACCTTATAGTTTAAACAGTTAGCTCTAAGTCAAGCACCGACAAACATGGTACAACAAGCAGCAAATTGGTGTGAATATGCGGTAGTGAAACTCATGATGCTGAGAGATCTGAGGCAATCCCGAATTTTGTGAATTATGAGGGAAATGCGTAAAGGGGCCAAGGCCAACAAAATCATGGTAATAGTTACAACCTTAGTTGGAGGAACCATTCTAACTTCTCTTGGGTGGAAACTAAAACCAAAATCAGGAACAAGGGTCAACTCAATACCGTACCCAAGGGGTTGGGCAACAATACCAAAACCCCAATCAAACTGTGAATCCTAGTGTACCAAAAGGGGGGATGAAAAATCAAGAGCTATTCCAAAAGATCATGATTTAAATAGGGACAAAGTTATGTGCTAAAATATATAAGAAGGATGAGAACATCAGGAGCATCCACATTTCTTAAATGAGTTTAGAGAATAAAGTGCGCAAGTGGCTAATTCTTTGAACTTGCATCCCCAAGGTGGGCTGCCAGGTGATAATGAGCCCAACACAAAGAAACTGCATGCGCTAAGCACTAAAAGTGGGATGCAATTAGAGGAAATAGCTCCAAAGAAGAGAGACACCGAGGCAAAAACCACAAAAAAAAGAGGTAGTAAAAAGTTCAAATGTTAAGGTACCCACACCTCAAAAAATGTTACCACCTCCGTTTCCATAAAGGCTAAAGAAGTAGCATGAAGATGAATGCTTTGGTAAGTTTCTCTCTCTCCTTAAACAGGTTAACATTAATCTAACTTTTATTGACATTTTGCAGGGTATCCCGAAGTGTGCTAAATACATGAAGGACATTGTGGCGAGCAAGAGGAGGCTCACAGAGTATGAAAATGTAGCACTTACTGAGGAGTGTAGCTCGAGGATCCTAAATACACTGCCCAAAAAGTTAAAAGATCCGGGTAGGTTTTTGTTCAAATTACTATTCGGCAAAGTGTTCATGCCCGAGGGTTATATAATTTGGGGAACGTATAAATCTGATTCCCTTATCTTTGTATCAAAAGCTTGGGTTGAGTAGTCCAAAAAGAACAATTGTTATTCTTCAACTCGCGGATAGAGTCGTTGCTAGGCCAGAGGGGGAGGTAGAAGATGTGTTAGTGCAAGTAGGTTTATTGATTTTTCCTATAGATTTTGTGGGTTTAGAATTTGAACCAGATTCTGAAGTCCCATTCATCTTGGGACGACCTTTCTTGGCCACTGGTAGGGCATTGATTGATGTAACAGCCGGTCAACTAACCATGAGGGTGCATGATAAGGTTGAAGTATTTGATGTCTACCATGCTTCAAAATTGACTTCTGTTCATGAAGAATTGTCTTCTATTAGGGTGGTTGATCACATAGTAGAATCACACGTACTTATACATGAAGATCTATTAGAGAAAGTGTTAGGAGGTCATGAGTTAGAGGGAGATACTGCATCTCAAGAGATTGAATCATGCTTAAATCAAGCTTTAGTAGACACACGTAAGACTCACATGGAGTAATTAGATCGTGAGTTAGGCCCCCCACCAAAGACATCGATAGAAAAAGCCCCTAAGTTAGAACTAAAAATTCTATCGGCTCACCTAAGGTATGCTTATTTAGGTACTAATGAAACTTTGCCTGTTATACTTTCTACAGAATTGTCTGATTTAAAGGTGAGGCTGCATTGAGGATATTGAAACAAAGCAATTGGCTGGATGATGGATGATATTCATGGGATTAGTCCTGTATTGTGCATGCACAGAATTTACATGGAAGAGGTCACAAACCCAAAGCACAACATCAACACCGTGTCAACCCTGTGATAAAAGAAGTGGTAAGGAAGGAAGTTGTAAAGTGATTAGAAGTTAGAATTGTACACCCAATCTGTGATAGCAAGTGGGTAAGTCTGGGACAATTTATTCCCAATAAGGGAGGTATGACTGTGGTAAGGAACGAAAAGAATGAGTTGATTCCTACTAGAAAAGTGACCGGGTGGTGTTCTTTTATGGATTACCAAAAACTAAATGATGCTACCCGAAAAGATCACTACCCTGTTTCTTTGATTAATAAGATGTTTGACCGACTAGCAGGGCAGGAGTACTACTGCTTCTTAGATGGGTATTCTGGGTAAAAATGATCTTGATTGCATCCGAGGATCAGGAAAAGACCACATTCACTTGTATTTATGGAACATATGCTTTCAAAATCATGCCCTTCGGACTTTGCAATCCGCCGGAAACTTTTCAAAAAGTGTATGATGTCCATTTTTCATGACATGGTGAAAGATATTGTGGAGGTATTCATGGATGATTTTTTAGTCTTTGGGATGTCCTTTGAGGTATGTCTCTAGAATCTTGATAAGGTACTTTCTAGATGTGAAGACACCAACTTAGTATTAAGCTTTGAGAAGTGTCATTTTTGTTAAAGAGGGGATAGTATTGGGACACAAGGTGTCTAAATCTTGTTTGTAAGTTGGTAAGGCCAAAGTAGAAGTGATTGAGTAATTGCCCCCTCCTATTTCTGTAAAAGGGGTGCGTAGTTTTTCGTCAAGAACTTTTCAAAGATTGCACGACCCATGTACATTCTTTTGGAGAAGGAGGTGAAGTTTGATTTTGATGCATTGTGTTTGAGAGCTTTTGATATGTTGAAACTGCACTTAATTGAGGCTCTTATTCTAATTGCACCAGATTGGAATTACCATTTGAAATCATGTGTGATGCTAGTGATGCTAGTGATGTAGCAGTAGGTGCAGTGTTGGGACAGAGAAAGAATAAAGTGTTCCACTCTATTTATTATGCAAGAAAGACCCTTGACTCTAAGAAGGAGATTCTATTTATAGTGTTTGCCTTCGACAAGTTCAGATCGTATTTGGTAGGCACTAAAGTAATTTCATTGACCATGCAACTATTAAGTACTTATACAATAAGAAGGATGCTAAACCAACGTTGATTCGTTGGATATTGATTTTCCAAGAATTTGACCTTGAGACCAAAGATAGTAAAGGTACGGAAAATCAGATAGCTCACCACTTATCTAGGTTGGAGGACTTCTCACATGTGAATGAGGGTGAGAAAATCTAGGAAGAGTTTCCACATGAGCAGTTGATGGATTTGGATGTCTCTCAAGTTCCATGGTATGCAGACATTGTGAACTTAATAGTGAGTGGAGATTATCCGCTGGGTGCAACAACCCAACAAAAGAAAAAGCTAAATCATGATTCCAAGTTCTGCACCTGGGATGAATCATTTTTGTTCAAACAAGGTGTCGACCAGGTAGTGAGAAGGTGCATTCCCGAAGAAGAGGATCACAAAGTTCTTGAGAGTTGTCATGCAAGCCCATATGGAGGTCATCATGGAGGGGAGCGCACTGCTCATAAGGTACTATAGTCTGGTTTCTTTTGTCCCTCATTGTTTAAAGATTCTATTGCTTTTTTGAAAGGTTGTCATAGGTGCCAGAGATTGGGTACCATTTCAAGAAGACATGAGATGCCCCTAAACAATATTTTTGGAGGTGGAAATATTTGATGTGTAGGGTATTGACATTTTGGATCCATTCCCACCATCCAATGGAAACCTATATATACTTGTGGTGGTAGATTATGTGAGCAAATGGGAGGCGGTCGCTATTCCTTCTAATGAATTAAGGGTGGTGATAAAATTCATCAAGAAGCATATCTTCACTATATTTTGCACTCCAAGGGAAATTATAAGCGATGGAGGTAAGCATTTGATTAACCATCTTTTTTTTTTTGGTAACCAATTTATTAATTACCGAACCAACATTACAAAACAAGCAACTATCACAGCATGCTTAATCAAAACAGAAAACATCACACTTTTACACCAACAGTACTAACTATACTTCATATCTTCCTATGACTAATAATCTTGTTAATACTAATAGGAGATCTTGCAATAGTTACATAGGCTATCTTCTTAACTACCTCATCTATCAAGCACTTCTTGTCTTCAAAAATTCTCTTGTTTCTCTCATTCCACACAGCATAGACACCTTCAGCTAGGATCATCTTGAATAGTTGAGCTTTTGTAGTCTTCCCTTTCCCATGTTGAATACACCATTGCATAAACTGTGCCCAAGTCTTTGGCCTGTTGTTGTGAAAACCAGCCCATGTTAATACTCTTTCCCATACTTCCCCTGCATAGTGACACTGTAAGAACATATGATCCAGACTTTCATCCACATTTTTACACAGTACACAGGTTGTATCATGTGCCAATCCCCATTTACCAAGTCTATCCACTGTTGCTAGCTTTCTATTCACCAGAATCCATAGTGTGAAGATAGCTTTTGGCCTTGCTGCATTCTTAAACATTAGACATTTCCAATCAGGCTTAGTTTGTTCCCCTCTCAGATAATCATAGATTTGTTTAACCATCCCTTTTCCTTTTTTTAGTTGAACTTGATCAACTATTTGTTTAGCATGCATTATTTTCCTGATCATCCAACTAGCCTGTTCTCTCTTCTGCCATTCATTCTGCCCTTTCAAGTAATATGCATGTATCCATTTGATCCACAGCTTGTCTTCCTTGTTTGCTAAATCCCAACAAAGTTTGGCTATTGCTGCTCTATTCCACACTTGCATGTTTATCAGCCCCATACCACCTTCATTTTTAGGCCTGCAAACTCTCTCCCATGCTATTAGAGCTTTCCTAGTAACCTGTCCTACTCCAGACCATAGATAACTTCTACACATACTTTCTATTAGTTTGATTATCTTAGCTGGAAATATGAATAATTGAGCCCAGTATGCTTGAACACCAAACAAGACTGTCTGAACTAGCTGAGTTCTACCTGCATAAGATTGCTTCCTAGATGTCCATGAATTGATTCTTGCCATTATTTTCTCTATGAGGGGGTACCATTGCATCACTGACATCTTCTTGGTTGATAAAGGCACTCCCAAATACTTGAAAGGGAGTTCCTCCATATTGTATCCTAGTTGCTGCACAATCTAATGCTTCACTTCCTGCTGAACCCCTCCACAATATATTAAGCTCTTACTTAGATTTGCTTGTAATCTTGAAACTTGAGAAAACTGAGAAAAACACAATTGAATAGCTTTAACAGATTCCAGATCTCCTCTAGCAAACATTAATAGATCATCTGCAAAACATAGATGAGTAATATCAAGTTTAGAGCACCTAGGATGATACTTGAACTGTTTATCTTCTTTAAGTCCCTTAAGAAGCCTACTAAGATACTCCATAGCTATAGCAAACAGGAAGGGAGACATTGGATCTCCTTGCCTCAATCCTTTAGCTGCATCAAAACTCTGAGAAGTCTGTCCATTAACTACTATGGAGTAGTTCACTGTTTTAACACATTTCATTATCCATTGCACAAACATCTCTGGGAAGCCTAACCCAAACATTACTTGCTCCAAATAATCCCATTCCACTGAATCATAAGCTTTTTGCAGATCAATCTTTCTAGGAGAAATATGCTTCCTAGTATAAGCTTTAACCAATTCATGAGCAAGCACTATATTATCAGCAATTTTCCTTCCTGGAATAAACCCTGCTTGGCTTTCACAAATAACACTCTGAATCACCCCATGCAACCTGTTGGTTAACACTTTGGAAATGATCTTATACATCATAGTACAACAGGCTATAGGCCTATACTCTTTCACAGTTTTAGGATTCTGAACTTTTGGTATGAGAGACACTAGAGTACAATTGAAGGCTTTATGAAGATTGCCAGTTGTGAAGAAACTCTTAACAACTTCAATGACATCACCTTTAATAATCTGCCAAGTATGCTTAAAAAAGAAAGCATTGTATTCATCTATCCCTGGTGCTTTATCATTCCCTATGGATTTCAAGCCTTCAAAAATCTCTTGATCAGTTACTGCAGTACACAATTGTAATCTCTGCTGCTTTGTCAATGTAGGCCCTCTTTTCATCACTTGTGCATTAATGGCTGGTAACTTACCTGCTGAAGATCCCATAAGGCTCTTATAGAACATCACAAACTCCTCTTGGATTCCCTGTGGATCATAAAGCATCTTACCTTTTAAGGACATAATACTTCTTATTTGTTTCTTTTGAGTTCTCTCTTTTATGACTGAGCTGAAATACTTGTTATTTGCATCCCCTAATTGTATCCATTTGATCCTTGACTTCTGTCTTAAAGCACTTTCTTCAATCAATGACTATTTTTCAAGCTTAATCAACAAATCTTTCTCCTGCACAATCAACTCATCAGTAGCTTGCTCATTTAGCTGGTTTTGAACATTTGCAACCTCTATTCTAGCCATATCAATCTGTTTCCCAATATACTTGAACTCTTTCCTGTTTAACTATTTTAGCACATGCTGAAGATCCTTCAATTTACACCACACCTGCTTCATTTTGTTGTAACCATACTCTTTTTTCCAGATAGTTTCTACCATTTCCATAAAACTCTCATGCTCAGTCCAAACATTGAAGAATTTAAAGCTACCTTTCCCATGCTGCTGAGTTTTTTGAAGTATTAATACCATAGAGCTATGATCAGATATGCTATGATTCCCATAATCTACATTTACATGCCCCCATTTATCCATCCATTCATCATTTCCAAATGCTCTATCTATTCTGCTGGAAATTCTATCCTTCCCACATTGCTTATTCGTCCAAGTGTAGTAATTCCCTGTCCACTGCAATTCATTAACCCCCATGTCTCTCACACAATCACCAAAATCTTTTATCTCATTATTAGTAACAGGCACACCAGCTAATCTATCCTTAGTAGACAGTATAGCATTAAAATCCCCTACTATAAGCCAAGGTTGAGAGATACCTTTTGCCATTGTTTCCATTTCATTCCACAAACTTTTTCTCTGTTCAACTGTATTAAAGCCATACACTACAGTTAAAATAAACTGGTAGTCTTTACTTCTTTCATTTACCTGACAATGCAACATTTGAGCTGAGCTATTAATCTTCTTGACCTCATACCAATTATCATCCCATATCAACCAAATCCTTCCATTAGAACTATCAGCATAGTTATGTAGAACCTGCCACCCTGGTGCTATTCCTTTAAGAACTGAGTTCACATTTTTACTTTTTACTCTAGTTTCCACTAATCCTGCCAAACTCACTTTATTCTGTAGAAGCAGTTTAATCTCCTTCTGCTTATACCTTTTATTCATACCCCTCACATTCCAATACAGCCACTTCATCAACAAGTCTTTGGTGCTCCACCTCTATCAATAGATAGTGAAGCCATTTTATTATGCATAAGACTCTCAAAACCATTCCTTGTTGGTATTGGTTTCAGCATAGGAAAGTTAGCCAAGCTCATTTCCAGCTGTCTATAATCCTGTTCTTCATTATTTTTTGGTGTTTGCTGCTCTAACTCCTTTTCTATCACCTGTTCTTCTTCCTACTCTTCATTCTGCTTATTCAACTTTGGACTGAGAATGTTCTCTTGTCTGTGTTCACCCCTCTTCTCTTGTTCATTCTTCTGTGAGATTGGACCTTTATATTGCCAAGTTTGAGTTACTTTCTTCCATGGCCTTCTTTTCTTTATTGCCTCCTCTTTTGAATCAGCCTCCACTTGACATACATGTCCTATCTTCTGGCATTTATCACAGTATTGTGGCCTCCATTCCAACACTACATCTTGTAGAAATGTCTTCCCATTTGGATCCACTACTGCTATTTTCTGGGGTATAGCTCTTGTAACATTAACTTCAACTAGCATTCTAGCATATGAGATCCTAGTTTGTTTAGTGGTACATTCATCAGCAAAAATAGGAACTCCAATAGCACTTGCTATCCTACTCAATGAGTCCACTCCCCAACAGTTTAAAGGCAATTTTGGAAAATTCACCCATAAAGGAATTTCTGTTAGGAACTCACTCCCAAAATCAAACTCAGGACACCATTGTTTCAGGATAATTGGTCGATTGTTAATAGTATAAGGCCCTGAGAATAAGATCTCATTCATATCACTTATCTTCTGAAACTTGATTGGTAGTATCCATCCTCATGAAGAAACACTTCAGGCTTACTCACACTTGACCAATTCATCATTATGTACCTCTTCATAGTATTATACCCTGGGCATTCTCCAATCACATAAGCAATGAGAGCACACTTCCATTTCTTTTCTTCTTCCTGAACCTCTTTCTCTTCAAGCTGCACAAATGCTTGCCCATTAACTACCTGTGGAGGAAAGTAGGATAGTTGCATTCCATTACTTGCTACACGATTGTTCTTAAACATATTAACCCATGGCTCATTTGCCTTCTTCTTTTGTTCCTGTTCAGTACCTGCATTATCTCCTTTTATCTTCTCCTCTAAACTCCTTGTTACTGTTCCATTGCCATCAACTTTGATTTCATCCTCAAACCCTTCCAGATCTGAGTTCCCAAGTACCTCCTCCATAGTTCTTTGAGAATCTAAACTCAATTTCCTAGCTACTTTAGAGCTTTTAGTTACCTCAGCTTCAAAACTTGCTTCCCTTTTTTGAGCTTGTTCCTGCTTCTGTGACTCCTCTTCGTCCATACAAGTTACAATTGTTCTACCCTCATTCATAACTGGTGTTTTCCGACCTCTTCCTCGTCCTCTACCTCTTCCCTAAGCAGATTTTGCAAAAACATTGAATTCAGAAAGGTAAGATTGGTGTGAGAAGTTAGATGATGCTTTGTGGGTGTATAGGACTTCATACAATACACCTATAGGGACTTCTCCCTACCACATCGTATTTGCAAATTCATGTCACCTTCCGGTTGAATTGGAGCATCAAGCTTTTTGGGCTATGAAGAAGTTGAATTTAGACCCCGACCTAGAAAGCAAAAAGAGAGTGAATCAGTTGCATGAACTTGAAGAGTTTAGTCTCTATGCTTATGAGAATGACAAGATTTACAAAGAAAGTACAAAGAGGTGGAATGACAAGCACATAGTGCCTCGTACCTTCAATCCGGGAGATAGGGTATTACTATTTAACTCACACCTAAAGTTGTTCCCCGGAAAACATAAATCGAAATGGTATGGTCCTTTCGAAGTGGTCAGAATGACACAACATGGTGTAGTTGAACTGCTAGGTGAAACTCGCCCCACGTTCTTGGTATATGGGCAAAGAGTGAAACATTATTTTAGTGATGATTCAGATCGTGATCTGGAGACTCTTAAGCTAAATGATGAATGATCCAAGTTGCATCGTGTTTCTACGTTAAATCAAGCGCTACATGGGAGGCAACCCATGAACACTATGTAATAGATAGGTAGTTTGTTTTTCAATTCTTGAAATTTAGTGTTTTTAGCTTAGTCTAAATTTATAGATGATAGGTTAGCTTTAGTAACTTATAAATTTTCATTAATTGTAACTTAGTTTGTAATAGTTAAAAAAATAAAATTTGCGTGCAGGATGGTGAACTGGCTGGCACGCCACGCCAAGGCAAGGTGGACAGAGCGCCTTCTCAAGCGCGACACTGGTGCGTCGCGCACCCATCATGCATAGCACGTGCATGCTGGCGCACTGGCAGCCGCACCACCACAAGGCAAAGGGGACAGAGCGCCTTCTAAGGTGCGATATGTGTGCGCCGTCCCACCATCGCCCCAATGCCCTATTCTGTTAAATTCCAGGTTTTACCCGGATTTCACCTGAACAAATCCAGTTAAAACCCCAAAATCCCACATTCACCCCACTTTCTCCATATTTCAACCTACCCAACCCCTAATATTCTCTCCCGCTCTTCTTCTTCTTCTTCCCTAACTCTTCTTCTCCCCCCAATTAACCCCCATTAACTTCCATTAAAACCTCCAACCATTCCTCTCTCCCCCTCACCCACTATAAATCCACCCCTTCTCCACTTTCTTTTCTTCTCAATTGCCACATCTTTCTTCTCCCTCTCAACCACTACCCAATCCGACCCCCGCATCCAATATCTCACTTTTTCTTTCTTTTTGTTTCCTTATCAGGGTTTAATGGCTCCTAAAGTGAAGAATGTGATGGGTTCGAAGAGAATTCTAAAGGGTAAAACTTTTGGGTCCTCTAGTGGTCGGGAACCGGTGAAAAAAATTGGAAAAAGGCAATGGAGAGGTATGGCTGGGAATGGTTTGAATATCAAAGGGAAGAGAAATACATAGGTGATTAATCTGTCAATGAGGTAAGGTTAGAGTCGAAATTTCCGTCTATATATACAACTATGAATGAGTTAGGAATGCATTTTATGTTTGACAATTCGGGAGATTGTAGTTTGACTTTGGTGCGAGAATTCTATGCTAACAAGTTACATCCTTACATTATACTTATGCTTTCATAAACATTGTTATAAGATGTTGATTGTATATCCACAAATAACAAGTTCCATCCTTACATTATACTTATTTTTTCACAAATATTGTTATAAGAATGCTGATTGTATAACTACAACTCTTCCTCGTACATCGCTAATCAGCATACCCAATTTATGTGACTCTTACATGATCATATGTCTTTTTTAAATTCATTTAATTGGATAAATTTCAAAACTATAATTTTTTATTAATTGGTTTTTAAAAAAAAAATCCACTAATTTTGCTTTATATATCAGTGTCCTTTTCTAGTAGGTAAAGTATAGACAATTCTTTAATATAGTCATAAACCTGAATATACCTTATTGATGTTAGAGTGTAAATCCCCTTGGTCGAACATACACCACACACAAAGAGATGTATCAATTGTATACAGGGTTTATATATTTTGATACCAATAAATATTTATATGTATAAATTTTGCAACGGTAAAAAAAAGTACAAATCCACTTTTTCAATGGTAACATATGCTTCTTTTATAGTATAAAAGAAAGGCAATGCCTAATAAACAACTCAAAAATCTCAATTTTTACAATGTCTCAAAATATCAAACATCCAAAGCAACAAAGTCTTACAATTATCATTATGGTAATCCAGCTACGTTGAGGACGTCACACATCAACCAGTAGCCCATCAAATTTTCAAGGTGTTGTCAAATTTGAATTATTAACAAAGCTACGGGAATGTAAAAAAAATAGGGATCTGCTAATGACTTTCTTAAAAGAGGCCAAAGAGCAGTGGAATAACTTGAAAGTGTTGCTACAAGATGGTGAAAAGAGATAGAGATCAACTAAAAGAAAGGTTGAATCTGGTAGAAGAAAAAGAAAAACATCTAAAAACTTTATTCTGTGGTTTATTTTTGGTGTTTGCTTTTTTGAAATGTGCAACAGGAATGTAGACTGAATATATGAAAGTATTCCTCTCTATTTGTTTCACTCTTATATCTTTCTGTTTTGATCGATAATGTCATAAATCCACAGTGATAACAACCTATAATATTAAACATATAAATCAATAAAACTTGTTAAGCAAAAATCACATACTATAAAAAATATAGATTCATATAATCCCTTCATAATAAATCATGTTAAATTGTTTATCAAAACCACCATTACCCATATCAAAAACTTCTATAATCTTTTAGATGTACAATTTTCTCCAGAAAACAGCAAAATGACAAATACTTCAAAACCACAAAATCACATCAATTTTCTCCACAAAACAGAAAAAATCATTGTCTTAAGATGCCAAACATTTCAAAGTCACTTCAATTATTTTTTAGTCATCATTAATGTCACCATTGAGTTCCACAATGATACTCGTGACATCCACTTCAACACTGTTATCTTATTTTTCTTCTTCCTTCTTCTCTTCTGCCACTTCATCAACAACATCAACTGCCACTTCAATACTGTCATCTTCTTTTTCTTCTTCCACTTCATCAATATTATCAACTTCCACTTGATCTGCCACTTCAAAACTTGCCACTTTAGCAATAACATCAGTTACAACTTCATCACTTGCCACTTCATCAATACCATCACCTGCCACTTCACCAACTGGAACATCATCAATTGCAACTTCCTCAACAACATCAACTGCCACTGGATCAACTGCATCTACCATATCATCAACAACTGCAACTGGATCAACTACACGTTCTATTTCATCAATAACTGCCACTGGATAAACCGCATCTGCCACTTCATCAACAACATCAACACCTATCACTTCATCAACAACTGTTATTGGATCAACTGCACCTGTCACATCACCACTATAACTTCATCAAAACATCAGCACCTGCCACTTCATCAACAACTACCACTTCATCAACTGCACATACCACTTCATCAACAACATAATCAATTGTCACACAATCACCTGTCACTTTATCAACTGCCACACCATCAACTGCCACACCATCAACTGCCATAGAAATAAATTACTTGACAATAACAATAAATATATACACTAATTTATCTTTTTCTTTTTTTTTTATTTATTCTTGTCGATTCTTCTTGACTTTTCTTCCCGTATATATGCAATAACTTTGACAATGGATTTCTCAAGGGATAAGACACGATAACTCAGATTTTTCAAATTCCCATCATTAGAAGTACTTGGTACATTTTTCTGTCTACTAGAAACAGAATTCATGCAATGTACATTGTGATCACCCTAATGTTCATCACCTGTAGTGAAGACGGTCACACCTTTCAATCTGGACTTCAATACATCGATAACTGGGTCCTTCACTTCATCCGTATATGACTTAAATATTTTAATGTGATTCTATTCCATCTCACGGACATTATGGATGAGGTATGAGTCAATCTAAAAATCATATAAATTTTACATAATATTCAGTAATTTAAAATTATAGTTAGATAATGACAAATAAATGTATACCTTCGTACTTATCCCCTTATACTTGAATGGATAACCTTCAACTACATCATCGCTCTTTGATGTGTACTATCTTAGTATACGGGGAATAGGCAGTAGAGTATCCAAGGACTTCCCGGATACTTTTCAAGATATGGAAAAGCTTGATATATCCAAACCGAAAATCCATATAAAGAACAACACAAATAAATAGAGGCTATGATGTACTACACAAATAAATCAGAGTATATAGTAAATCGACAAAATAATTGATAATACTTACCAAAAATGCCTGGGAAAAGTTATACAGAGCAAAACATCATATATCCAAACTGAAAATCCATATATAGAACAACACAAATAAATAGAGGCTATGATGTACTACACAAATAAATAAGTGTATATAGTAAATCGACAAAATAGTTGATAATACTTACCAAAAATGCCCAGGAAAAGTCGTAGAGAGCAAAACATGCATTCTTCTTTTCATTATACATTTCCCTTTGCTTCATCAAATTAATTTGATTCTTCAAATAGGTCAATGTTAAATCAAAGGACTCCTTTCCCCATGGATAACTTCCAAAGAAATCCAAATTATCTGCCATATTTTAAATGGTTTGAATCCAAAACCTTAGATTGATCATAGGGAAGTAACATCGAGTGGACGGACCAAACTAAAGAACACTTCAATTTCTGATCCTTATTTAATTTGCTTCTACTTATTAACCTCACCAACTTTTCACCAGTGATGTTCTTGTTCCTTATCCTCTTGATATGAAAATTCTTACCTCTTTTAAGAACATTTTTCAGTTTTGATTCACGGGGGTATGTTGAACAATTAAGTCCCATAATCAATGCAGATTCTTATAAGCCAAAACATACAGTCTTATAGTTCACACAAAACCATATTTCATGCAACTTTTTGTCATTTGTGACACGTCGCATCAACATGTAATGGATAATTTGTCCATTGAACTTATAATAGTCCGAAATGTGCCTCAAATGTCCAATGTAGGTACCCTTGTTTTTCTTGAATCAGAATTTTTCAAAACTCACGATAAAATTTCATCCTCGATCTTACAGATATCTTTGTAGGAGAAGATCTTAATTTATTAACCACATCCCTAGGTCATACAACTCACCTAAGATATCTCTTGCACAAATTGGCAAGGATAAAGGATCATCATCATCTTGACTAGCGTCTCTACTACTCTCCTTGCTATCACTTTATCCTTCATTACTCTCAACATTATCATTAGTAGCATCAACACTACTGTCTTGGTAGTTATCAATTTTCGCCATTGTTTCAGAAATTGAATCAGGCTCGAATTCTTCGACTATAATTTTTTTCATTTTACAAGTTTTCAAAACTTCTTCAGCCTTACGTTTCTTACTTCTTAGAGCAACAGAAGCAAATGATTTACTACTTCCACCTCTAGTTTTAGTCATTCTATATAATCTACAAGCAAAACATATTTATCGACCACTAGTTTTTAACATAAGCAGAGTAAATATCCAATTAAAACATGCAAAATAAACAACATATCCAACAGAAATCAACAACGCCATTGATAGAAAACAACAGTAAAGTTGATCAAAATTTAGTAAAATATTCAAAATCAATAGGCGAGATAAACATAAAAAAAAATCAAAAAAATACACCAAAAGGAGATCCTAACAAAATAGGGTCAGATATACATATTTAAATGAGAAACTCATGAAATACGACGAAAAATGAAGAAAATAGTCTAGAATAAAGTGACATTAAATCATTACACTACTATAACAAAATAAACAATCAAATACGGCTAAAAATTAACGAAAAATACCATTAAAGAAGAATTAACTTACCAAAGATAAAGCTTTGAACTTGGAGTGATAAAAATAGTTGACGGTTTGAGGAATATTATAAGCGAGAAACGTGATTTGAGGAAGATGATAAGTGAGAAGCGTTTGAAGTGTTTGTCTAAGTTAATGGGGGGAAGAGAAGTATGTAAGACTCCCAAAATGAGTTAGGGTTTCTAGAGCATCACTTGTTCCAATAAGCTTGTTAACATGTTAATTAATTGTTTAAAGTATGCTTGGGTGATTTGAAGTCATTTTAAAGTCAAACATCAAGGGACGACCAAGACGTTCGACGACTAGTCACCTAAGGGGCCTTATGTTTTTTTATGTGCTTATGTGTATGTCATGAGATTATGAGATCCTTATATGATTAAAAATGATGTTTTTAGGCTTTATTATGAGTTTCATGAAGTTTAGAGCTCAAATGTCCAAGACGTTCGAAATTTAGTCCTTGAGACATGCATGTGACTGTCTTGATCGTACCTAGTACGTTTGGACGTGTTACGTGCATATTATTTTGGTGAAACTGATGTGGAAGGTACTTGACTTGTTAATGTTCATATTTACTTTGTAAACACCCGGGTAAGTATTATCCACATGAAAACCTCATACCCAAATGATGAAAGCCACAGACGGCCCATCGATGGGCCAACATGGCGTCGACTGTGTCCGTCGATGCAGGCCTGCAGAATTGCCATGCACGCTGCCTAATTATGGGGTGAATGGGAAATTCACACCACGTGTTAAACTGACCCTAGGCGGTTAATTTACTTATTTTTATGTATATTATGTTTGTTAAAAACGTGAATAGACCATACCCAATCCTCCATTCAAAATCAAAACCTCTCTCTCCCAAAATATCCTCTCTAGAAACCTCCATTGAAGGTGAAGTTCAACGTCAGCTTGTAGATTGGATTCCCATGGGTTCTTCACCAATTTTTAGTGGGTTCTTCATATAATAAAGGTATGGTGATCCTTCATCTCTAGTTAATCTTTAATCTAGAGAGTCCTCTTCAAAGTTTTCAAAAACGTTCCATGATCAAATCTCTTCTTCTTCTTCAATCTAACCATGGGTTCTTTCTAAAATTGATTTCTAAAGCATAATATTAATGTATTGATGATTATTTATTGATTTGACATGATTTTCAATCCAATTGCATGATGAACCTAAACTCAATTTTAGCCTATGTGTGTCTCTATGATCTTGATCTTATGTATATCGACTTGTGATTCAATAATGTTAATATGCTTATACCTATTGCCTAGTATGTGTATTGATAATGAATTGTTGAGCAATATCCATGAGGGTTAAGTTTGAAGGTTTTTGAATAAGGCTAGTTTATTAGGTAGTAACTTGTGATCTTGATGTTGGGATGGTTGTTATGTGACTCGGTCATGGTGAATTGTCTTAGATACTTCCTATATGTGTAATGTGATCATAATTAGGTTTAATTTATCCAATAAGAATAGATAACAATTGAATTGGCAAAGATTGATTTAGGTTCTTATAGCTTATAGACTTGATAGAGTAATGTATATGTTGTGATCAATATTCTAGGGTCGATGAAGCATGATTTAGATATTATGTTATATAAATTTAGCAGCTGCCCTAAATGTATATTATTGATAAAATATGATTGATGAACAAGGATAGGGAAATTGGTTGAGGATCTATAACTCTCTACTTTCTAGTATATATGTGATGTACTGTATTAGATTGTAGTAGGATCTTGTAGCGACTTGTACATGGTTTCTTTCATGATTAAATGTTTATTTAGCTACTGCCTTATAATGTATTGATGATGAAAAAGGTGTATTGATCAGTGATGATCAAAGGTTGATGAATTGGTAAGTATGGCTCTTCCTCTCTACTTTTCTATATTATTGTAGTTGATAAAGCCTTGTATGGCATTGTGTGGTATGGTCCACTTATAGTGGCGGTGTTTACCTTATTTTCATTATATATGTGTTGACTATGTCCTTGAAGGCAAATTGATGAATATATGAATGTGTGGTCATGGTGACCACACTACGTGAAGCTTATGCCTACTTTCCTATTCTAGTAGTGATCTAGGTTGCATGGCTATTGTATAAGCATGCGTATATGTATGATAGGATCATATGTAGGTGCTGCCATTAATGAAGTGTTAAGGATTGATGACCCTTACCCATGTACCCCTATGTGAATGTGTGAATAGCTAATGTTAGGAGTCTTAAAGTATAATGTGAAGTTAGCTTGCCTCCTATGCTAAATTTTGTTTTGTGGTCTATGCTTGGTTGTGCATTGTGGTCTTAAGAGGGTGGATGACTCAATGTGTTGTTGATGGCCATTATGTGATCATGTTGACCAATTTACACACACACCCATACATTATGCGCGCTTACTATGTAGTAAAGGGTCATCGTGTCTAATGAAAGGTTGATCTCATATTCACTATATCTCTGCTACTATGCATGTAAGGTAAATGTATGTGAAGTATGTTATATATTCCTTAACTAGGATGACCTGATAGGTGTACTAGTATGGGCAATGGTATGAGACCTTGTTTATGCATTGCACATGTGTACCTTGATAGGATAGTTCCTAGGTTTGATTTCTATGTAAATGAAAATGAATGTATGGACATGCTATGAATATGTCTTATATGCTAAGATGTTAAGTATATGATATGATGAAATATGAATGTGCATAGTGTCCTAAAGTGTTGATATGAAAGGATTGTTCATATAGGTACACCTATAAACTTATGCATTGATATATGAACATGTGTGACATTAATGTGTTATGTGAAAGGTTTGCTCACATACAGTACACACACACATGTATGAAGATCTATTCAATAGAGGGACCTTGAAAGGTGTGCTCATGTGTCCACTAAAACTAGATAGGTGCTTGAATATGCTATAAGCATATAAGGAATCAATATCCTAAGCCTATGTTTAATGAAGTAAAGTAATAAAGGTTTTTAAGTAAACGGAACTTGGCTTAGCACCGAGTGAACTTGACAATGAGAGGTGTTTGCTTCCCTTGGAGGAAGATTCACCATTTTGGTCCTCATAAGGTGTTGACTTACCTTGGAGGAAAATTCACCTATGGTTCCACATGAGGTGTTGGCTTTCCTTGAGGAAGAGTCACACATGGTTTCTCATGAGATGAGGCTCCAAGGCCAATGAGCTTGTAGAGGGTTAAGTATATCTCTTAGTTCCATTAACTATGCTTGTCACATAGGATCAAGCAAGTGAATTCACTAGTATGCTACCATGTGTTAATGTTCTACCTTGGCTAGGTAAGAACACCTTTCATTGGTGTAAGTCTCTACAACACCAAATTCCATGTAGCACTGATGGTCTTAGTGTCGGTTAAGGCTATAGTTTTCCTAAAGTAAAATGGACAATGGATATAAAGTAAGGACTCTAACTAGGATAACCTAAGGGTAGTTGCTTAGTGTAGGTGGGGGTATGGGACTTCACCAATGCATTGCACAAGTAGTTTTTGAGGGAAGTCCTAAGAAAGTGTTCTAATGCATGTGTCTATGTATGTGTTACTTATGCATGACTTTTGTCACGACCGTAATCTAGACCGCAGACAAGACCGGCATCGTTGACCTCTCAGAGGTCGCAGACAAGCCTACATACGTCATTCTTACTTCATCTAGGTTAATTTTAGCGGAAAATTTGTACTTTTTATTTTCTTATGTTATGCTAAACATATTAAACTTAACATCATGGGCGTTCATAAATCAACCATCTAATATAGATATAATCAAATGAAAGAAACAGTGCAATACTGTAATAAATGTATAATTGCCAAAATGGCACCAATACAATGTCTGAAATAAAAATGGAAAGAAACACTAGTGGAACATGTTCCACTAGCTAAAGCCTACATCTAATCTAGATAGTAACGGTAGACATCCTCGAAAGCATGAGGGCCTACCAAGTCCGGATGAAAGCTCCACGTTCGGATAGCTGCAACGTCAACCCGTAAGATCTAGCGTCCACCTGTGCCTGCACCTAAAAATATAATGTTGTATAAGATTAGTACACACTTGTACTAAGTATGGGTATATGCAAGCACACACCAAGGATATGCATGAGAAAGGATATCTCTTTCCTAAAAACATGATTATGGAAAGTCAAGTCAGTGGACTTGCCAAATTGGGATTAGGAAAGTTAGTGAACTTTCCAAATTTGGATTAGGAAAGTCAGTGAGCTTTCCAAATTAGGATTAGGAAAGTCAGTGATCTTTCCAAATTTGGATTAGGAAAGTCATGCCATGAGAGTAACATGCATCATCGTACTTATCATATTGCACACAGTACATAACATCTTACACATAACACATATCACATAACATATAGCACATAACATCTTTTACAAACTTCATTCATATGCAATGAGATCCTGGAATCATGGACTTGACATTAAGACTTTCCAAAATGAGGCCTCAACATATGGTACTCAACTATGGAGTCTTCATTAGCAAACACAAAGTCTGCTTCATTCATTCATACGTACTTCATTACATTTCGTTCATAGGCTAGTGTGAACATCAACTATACCTAGGATGTAGTTTAAGACTTTCATCGGGTTTGCTGTGCAATGATCAAGAATAACCTAGTGTCATTACTTGAGTCTAGCTCACCTCTTGATTATCCTATCCTAACACCGTTGGTATCGTTCATTTCATTATGTGCATCATTTGAGGCTGGCCTCATTAATTCATTGGGAACTTTAACTTTAACCAACATAGATCATGTGAGCATCATGAAATCCAGTGTCTCCCCCACACCGAAAATAGGTGGAATCACCGGCCAAGGTGACCCAAAACATGCTAGCGTACAAGGGAATTTAACCCCGCCAGATCCCTATATTGGTTGTATAGGTTCGAAGACCAGGAGATATAAGGAGACCCATACCCGGCAAGCCGGACAGTCTCATCTCATGAGCGTTACGTGAACCTCCGCCATTCCCAAAAGAAGGCATCACCGCTCATAGCTAGTCTATCGATGCTCAGTATAAAGTTTCATTACATTCAACTCATACATCATGGAAGCTGGCTTCTAGTATGAGTACATCATAGCTCAATAAATGATTTCTCATCTCATCATTAGTATTAAGTGTGTTAATCTCAATACTTTCATTAGAGTGTTCATAGAGACTGGTCTCTTCATTAACTTTACACTCTCATAGGTGAGTACGTTTTGGTAACATTTACTTAGGCTCATCTGAGATTGTTCTCATCTTTTACATTAGCCTCATATCATGTTGTCACCACATTCATTAACATTAGCACAATTGCTGTTCATAATTACTCACCCCATTTTACGTGAATGTTCATTTCATCATATGCCAATGCACTTGGCCATTTGTGTGTTTCACACTATTACTTAACCCTTCTAGGGTTTCATCATTTCATTACATAATATTCATTTCATCGTATACCAACGCTCTTGGCAATTTAGTATATTTTACACTCGTACTTAACCCTTCTAGGGTTACATTATTTCATTACATACATTTTAGGTTCACTTATTTTTAAATGTATGCTAGAGTTATGGGTCTATACATACAAGCAATGAGACTTCCTTCATATTTCGTTAAGTGACGCATATCTTCCTAAGATTATGTAGTACAAGAATTATTTATCTTGTATGTAGGCCAAGATCTCGATTTTGATCTAAGTAGGTGGCATTATTCTTGAACATTTAATTCATGTATGATTTATGTATCAATACGGAAATTTGGGCAAGGGAACCCAAGTTCAAATCCCTTAGACAACACTTACGTTTTTCCTTGATTTTATTTTTACTCCTCGTGACAATGGGACCCTAGATCGAACCCCAACATCAACATTTCTTTTTTAGTTCCTTTTCTCTAGAACTTCTCTCCTTTGGCCGAGGGATTGTGGGTTCGAACCCCCACAGCCCCTTTTTTATTTTCGCATCTATTTTCCTTGTCCATTTCAGCTTAACCAGGAGGTTGTGGGATCAAACCCCCACAGCCTCTCTTTATTTTTTTCTTTATTTCGCTTGGGACTTAGAGGTTGTGGGTTCGAACACCCACATCCTCCTTATTTTTTATTTTCATTTAAAAGTTAACTACTTAAGCGTTGGCAGTGAGGTTGTGGGATCGAGCCCCCACAGCCTCACTTTATTTTCTTTTTAATTTCTCTCTTTTTGTCCTCCTTCAGCCAAGAGGTGGTGGGTTCGAATCCCACTCCTCCCATTATTTTTATTAATTTAAAGTTCCCCTCTTACTCTCTTGTTTGGCCGAGAGGTTGTGGGTTTGAATCCCACACATCTTTTTTTTTTCCAGCTTTCATGTAGTGAGGTCTTGGGTTCAATCCCCAGTGACCTCACACGTTTTAAATATATAAACCTCTCAACCTCAAGTATTCTGGCCGAAAATTCCATCACCAAGTGCTGGAAATTTTATTAAATTTTCTAGCCTTTATTTTACAACATTCATACGTTCGTTTTGAGGTACTTTCACGATTCGTTTAACACATTCTTAGGTGTAGATTCATTGTTGTTTTAGCTTAGATTTTTCCACTTAAGATCAGCCACCTTACACTTCATTTAACATCACAATTTACACACCTTATGCAGAATAATTCCAATCATCAAACAAGCCATTTTAAGACTTCAAACGGAGAACAACGACAAACATTTTGCACATTGCACCACATCATTTTCGGTTGATATCATTGAACATGCTTGCTATTTCCAAACATAAAATCACAAGGAACATCATATTTCACACTTAGATACCAGCAACCATACCAACAACATGATTTCTAAACTAATTTAGATTGAAATCGGAAGGAGACTAGGGACAAGTAGTTCAACAATAAAAGGGACATCCCTAGTTTCATACGTTGAATTTTGTAGAAAGAAATTTCTCTTAGAGAAAGGATTACAAGAGAGAAAACCCATACCTTGTTGTAGCTTTCCACACCTTCAAAGTTCTGCCCAAATCCTCCTAAACATTCAACACAAACCCGTCGAGAAGATGATGCAAAGTTTTCGTTTCTTAAGTTAGCTTGCTTGCTTGTATATATTTTTTTTTAAGTTCTTTGAGTGTAGAGAACTTTTGATTGCTTTATAATGTTTTTATATTCTGTTTTTGCAGCAAAGAAAAACAATTTGGACGAGACAGAGAGAGATTTAGGCGTGAGAGAGAGAGTTTGTGTGAGATAGTGCCTGTTAAAACTAGGATAGTTGGCAAGACTTAGTCAATTTTAACAAAAAAAACTTTAATTAATAAATAAATAAATAATAATTAATAATAAAATCTGATTTTCCTTTTTAAATCAGCCATTAATTATTAATTTATTAAATTAATTCACCAATAACAAAAATCACATTAAATCATTGCTCCCACCTAGGTTCGAACCCGAGTGGAGCAAGACTTCATTTCAAGGGCTCAATTTCGGCCCTCTCTCCCCAAATTTCCCCTCCACTTTATTAATTAAATAATTAATTACATATTTAGGGTAATTATAATACCACCCTTAGCCAGGAAAAAGACCATTTTACCCCTAGACCCTTCAAACCTAAGATTTCTTCTTTTTAAGTCCGGTAAAGACTCCTCCGAGTAAATCTTCGTATTCGAGAGCCCTACATGGTTGGACCCAACCTTTCCAAGCTCAACTAACTCCCCAAGTTAGTTGGCTTTGATGTAGAAAGGGTTCCGAGGTCTGGTTCTACGCGCATCAATCCGTGTGAACCCTGGTCTAATCGTAGGCATTCTTGACACATTAAGCATTTCTTATCTAATCCATTTTTAGGGTTGTTACATTATCCCCCCCTTAGGAACATTCGTACCCGAATGACACTACTCTTTACTAACAATAAGTAAGTCATCTATAGAACGTACGCATACATAGGTAATTCAATACTTCCATTGGTGAATATCTGATTCACATATTAACATGATGGTGTACTTCCTTGAGACCTACTAGTAGCTTCACATTAATAGACTAAGGAATTCTTCCCTAAACTAGTCTCATCAAAGCATACAATATAAGTCAACATATAAGTCATACAAATCAGCAACCAACATGACGACTCAAACATATTAACCTCATACTAGTGCATAAACACCATACACAATCAAATATATGAAAGACTAATTAAGGCTACGCACCCGAGGCTTCATCAGAAGTGCCTTCCCCTGCACCCCTAGACTTGAGTGCGAAGAATCGTTGCCTCCTTGGAGCCTCTTCACTTGGACCATTAGGCTAAACTCTCTCCTTCCCTTGTTCTTGACTTCTCCTATTCGGACAATCCTTCACCATGTGACCCGGTTTGCCACAACTGTAATAAGCATTAGTGACCATCATACACTCTCCTCCATGCAGTTTGCCACACTTCCTGCAAGGTGGCCTCGCCTGAGGTGTATCTACTCCATTGTTTCTCTTAAATCTGGGCTCGGAATCCCTATCATAGCACTATGTGGGTGAACTTGACTCCCCTTGGTGGGAGAGTCCCTTCTTAAACCTGGGCTTATACCTGATATCAGTACTACTCTTCCTAGAAAAATTCTCCTCAGCTTGCCTTGACCTGTTCCCTGCTCTAGTGTGCTTCCTCTTCCTGCTTTCTTCCACTTGCTGGACATGGACCATAAGCCTGGAAAGGTCCATGCTGTCATGAAGCATAGTTGCCCTACACTCCTCCTCGAGATCCTCAGCAATCCCTGTCAAGAATCTACTCATCTCGTCTCTGCTGTTAGACACAAGAGAAGCGGCATACCTGTATAATTTCACAAACTTCAGGGAATACTCCCGGACTGTCATAGATCCTTGCTTAAGGTTGATAAATTCCTCAACCTTGGCCTCCCTCATCTCCGTGGGGAAGAATCTCTCCAGGAAGGCTGTCTTAAATAGCTCCCAAGTGACCGGAACTCCGCCCAAAGCTCGGCTATCCTGCCACATCTTGCACAAAGTCTGTGCAACATCCTTGAGATGATAGGAAGCCAACTCAGCCTTCGTAGTATCTGTGGCCCCCATAGCCACCAAAATCTTATGCACCTCATCCACAAACTCCTGGGGGTCCTCTGAAGTCTTAGACCCTGTGAAAATAGGAGGATTCATCCTCGTAAAGTCTCTCAGCCTGTCAGCCTGTCAGCCATGCTACGAACCGGTGGGTTCTCCCTCTGAACATCCTATCGGTTGACATGGGCAGTCATGGCCTGGGCCTGCATAGTGATTCCCTATTCCATCTGGGCCAGAGATGCCCGCACCTCCGCATCAGTCAACCCAGTTGGGTTAACCGGCATAGCCACTCCTTCAGCTGGAGCCTGGGGTGGAACCTGATTGCCCCCAGCAGCTACTCCTACTCTCCTTTGACCAACATTCCTCCTAGTATTCATCCTCTGAAAACAATAAGAATTGATGTTAGACACGCTCATAACACCAAGAAATCAGACATTAGGAAAAGCACGATAAGATCAGAAGAAGGGAAATTTTCCTACGCATCATGCAATCTCTAATTCAAGATAGTGATGCACTTCACTACCATGACTTAGAAACTACTCAATGTGGTTAATGTGAACTCATTATTCTAGGAATTTAACCTAGTGATCTGATACCAACTTTGTCATGACCGGAATCTAGACCCCAGACGAGACCGGCGTCGTTGACCTCTCAGAGGTCGCAGACAAGCCTACATACGTCATTCTTACTTCATCTAGGTTAATTTTAGCGGAAAATTTAAACTTTTTATTTTCTTATGTCATGCTAAACATATTAAACTTAACATCATGGGCGTTCACAAATCAACCATCTAATATAGATATAATCAAATGAAACAAACAGTGCAATACTATAATAATTGTATAATTGCCAAAATGGCACCAATACAATGTCTGAAATAAAAATGGAAAGAAACACTAGTGGAACATGCTCCACTAGCTAAAGCCTACATCTAATCTAAATAGTAACGGTAGACATCCTCGAAAGCATGAGGGCCTACCAAGTCCGGATGAAAGCTCCACGTCTGGATAGCTGCAATGTCAACCTGTAAGCTCTAGCGTCCACCTGTGCCTGCACCTAAAAATATAATGTTGTGTGGGATTAGTACATACTTGTACTAAGTATGGGTATATGCAAGCACACACCAAGGACATGCATGAGAAAGGATAGCTCTTTCCTAACAACATGATTATGGAAAGTCAAGTCAGTGGACTTGCCAAATTGGGATTAGGAAAGTCAGTGAGCTTTCCAAATTTGGATTAGGAAAGTCACTGAGCTTTCCAAATTTGGATTAGGAAAGTCATGCCATGAGAGTAACATGCATCATCGTACTTATCATATTGTACACAGCACATAACATCTTACACATAACACATATCACATAGCATATAGCACATAACATCTTTTACAACATTCATTCATATGCCATGAGACCTTGGAATCATGGACTTGACATTAAGACTTTCCAAAAATAGGGCTCAACATATGGGACCTCAACTAGGGAGTCTTCATTAGCAAGCACAGAGTCTGCTTCATTCATTCATACGTACTTCATTTCATTTCGTTCATAGGCTAGTGTGAACACCAGTTATACTTAGGATGTAGTTTAAGACTTTCATCGGGTTTGCTGTGCAATGATCAAGAATAACCTAGTGTCATTACTTGAGTCTAGCTCACCTCTTGATTATCCTATCCTAACACCTTTGGATCGTTCATTTCATTATGTGCATCATTTGAGGCTGGTCTCATTCATTCATTGGGAACTTTAACTTTATCCAACTGATCATGTGAGCATCATGAAATCCAGTGTCTCCCCCACACCGAAAAGAGGTGGAATCACCGGCCAAGGTGACCCAAAACATGCTAGCGTACATGGGAATTTAACCCCTCCAGATCCATATATTAGATGTATAGGTTCGAAGACCAGGAGATATAAGAAGACGCACACCCGGCAAGCCAAACAGTCTCATCTCATGAGAGTTACGTGAACCTCCGCCATTCCCGAAAAGAGGCATCACCGCTCATAGCTAGTCTATCGGTGCTCAGTATAAAGTTCTATTACATTCAACTCATACGTCATGGAAGTTGGCTTCTAGTATGAGGACATCATAGCTCAATAGATGATTTCTCATCTCATCATTAGTATTAAGTGTGTTAATCTCAATACTTTCATTAGAGTGTTAATAGAGACTGGTCTCTTCATTAACTTTACACTCTCATAGGTGAGTACGTTTTGGTAACATTTACTTAGGCTCATTTGAGATTGTTCTCATCTTTTACATTAGCCTCATATCATGTTGTCACCACATTCATTAACATTAGCACAATTGCTCTTCATAATTACTCACCCCATTTTACGTGAATGTTCATTTCATCATATGCCAATGCACTTGGTCATTTGTGTGTTTCACACTATTACTTAACCCTTCTAGGGTTTCATCATTTCATTACATAATATTCATTTCATCGTATGCCAACGCTCTTTGCCATTTTGTGTATTTTACACTCGTACTTAACCCTTATAGGGTTACATTATTTCATTACATACATGTTAGGTTCACTTATTTTTAAACGTATGTTAGACTTATGGGTCTATACATACAAGCCATGAGACTTCCTTCATAATTCGTTAAGTGACGCATATCTTCCTAAGAATTTGTAGTACAAGACTTATTTATCTTGTATGTATTCCAAGATCTCGATTTCGATTTAAGTAGGTGGCATTATTCTAAAACATTTAATTCACGTATGATTTATGTATCAATACGGAAATTTGGGCAAGGGAACCCAAGTTCGAATCCCTTGGACAACACTTACGTTTTTCCTTGATTTGTTTTTTAGTCCTCATGACATTGGGACCCTAGATCGAACCCCAACATCAACATTTCTTTTTAGTTCCTTTTCTCTAGAACTTCTCTCTTTTGGCTGAGGGGTTGTTGGTTCGTACCCCCACAGCCCCCTTTTTATTTTCCTATCTATTTTCCTTGTCTATTTCGTCTTAACCAGGATGTTGTGGGATCAAACCCCCACAGTCTCTCTTTATTTTTTTCTTTATTTCGCTTGGGACTTAGAGGTTGTGGGTTCGAACACCCACAGCCTCTTTATTTTCTATTTTTATTTAAAAGTTAACTACTTAAGTGTTGGCAGTGAGGTTGTGGGATCGAGCCCCCACAGCCTCACTTTATTTTCTTTTAAATTTCTCTCTTTGTCTCCTACTTCAGCCAAGAGGTGGTGGGTTCGAATCCCACTCCTCCCATTATTTTTATTAATTTAAAATTCCCCTCTTACTCTCTTGTTTGGCCTAGAGGTTGTTGGTTCGAATCCCACACCTCTCATTTGTTTTTCCATCTTTCATTTAGTGAGGTCTTGGGTTCAATCCCCAGTGACCTCATGTTTTAAATATATTTTTAAACCTCTCAACCTCAAGTATTCTGGTCGAAAATTCCATCACCAAGTGCTGTAAATTTTATTAAATTTTCTAGCCTTTATTTAACAACATTCATACGTTCGTTTTGAGGTACTTTCACGATTCGTTTAACACATTCTTAGGTGTAGATTCATTGTTGTTTTAGCTTAGATTTTTCCACTTAAGATCAGCCACCTTACACTTCATTTAACATCACAATTTACACACCTTATGCACAATAACTCCAATCATCAAACAAGCCATTTTAAGACTTCAAACGGAGAACAACAACAAACATTTTACACATTGCACCACATCATTTTCGGTTGATATCATTGAACATGCTTGCTATTTCCAAACATAAAATCACAAGGAACATCATATTTCACACTTAGCTACCAACAACCATACCAACAACATGATTTCTAAACTAATTTAGATTGAAATCGGAAGGAGACTAGGGACAAGGAGTTCAACAATAAAGGGGACATCCCTAGTTTCATACGTTGAATTTTGTAGAAAGAAATTTCTCTTGGAGAAAGGATTCCAAGAGAGAAAACCCATTCCTTGTTGTAGCTTTACACACCTTCCAAGTTCTGCCCAAATCCTCCCCTAAACCTTCAACACAAACCCGTCGAGAAGATGATGCAAAGTTTTCGTTTCTTAAGTTAACTTGCTTGCTTGTATATTTTTTTTTAAGTTCTTTGATTTTAGAGAAATTTTGATTGTTTTCTAATGTTTTTATATTCTGTTTTTGCAGCAAAGAAAAACAATTTGTACGAGACAGAGAGAGATTTAGGCGTGAGAGAGAGAGTTTGTGTGAGATAGTGCCTGTTAAAACTAGGATAGTTGGCAAGACTTAGTCAATTTTAAAAAAAAAAACATTAATTAATAAATAAATAAATAATAATTAATAATAAAATCTGATTTTCCTTTTTAAATCAGCCATTAATTATTAATTTATTAAATTAATTCACCTATAACAAAAATCACATTAAATCATTGCTCCCACCTAGGTTCGAACCCGGGTGGAGCAAGACTTCATTTCAAGGGCTCAATTTCGGCCCTCTCTCCCCAAATTACCCCTCCACTTTATTAGTAAAATAATTAATTACATATTTAGGGTAATTACGATACTACCCTTAGCCAGGAAAAAGACCATATTACCCCTAGACCCTTCAAACCTAAGATTTCTTCTTTTTATGTCCGGTAAAGACTCCTTCGAGTAAATCTTCGTATTCGAGAGCCCTACATGGTTGGACCCAACCTTTCCAAGATCAACTAACTCCCCAAGTTAGCTGGCTTGGCTGTAGCAAGGGTTCCGAGGTCTGGTTCTACGCGCATCAATCCGTGTCTAATCGTAGGTATTCTTGACACATTAAGTATTTCTTATCTTATCCATTTTTAGGGTTGTTACATTATCCCCCCTTAGGAACATTCGTCCCCGAATGACACTTCTCTTTACTAATAATAAGTAAGTCATCTATAGAACGTACGCATACATAGGTAATTCAATACTTCCATTGGTGAATATCTGATTCACATATTAACATGATGGTGTACATCCTTGAGACCTACTAGTAGCTTCACATTAATAGACTAAGGAATTCTTCCCTAAACTAGTATCATCAAAGCATACAATATAAGTCAACATATAAGTCATACAAATCAGCAACCAACATGATGACTCAAGCATATTAACCTCATACTAGTGCATAAACATCATACACAATCAAATATATGAAAGACTAATTAAGGCTACGCACCCGAGGCTTCATCAGAAGTGCCTTCCCCTACACCCCTAGACTTGAGTGCGAAGAATCGTTGCCTGCTTGGAGACTCTTCACTTGGACCATTAAGCTGAACTCTCTCCTTCCCTTGTTCTTGACTTCTCCTATTCGGACAATCCTTCACTGTGTGACCCAGTTTGCCACAACTGTAACAAGCGTTAGTTCCCATCATACACTCTCCTCCATGCAGTTTGCCACACTTCCTGCAAGGTGGCCTTTCCTGAGGTGTATCTACTCCATTGTTTCTCTTAACTCTGGGCTCGGAATCCCTATCATAGTGCTATGTGGGTGAACTTGACTCCCCTTGGTGGGAGAGTCCCTTCTTAAACCTGGGCTTATCCCTGATTTCAGTACTACTCTTCCTAGAAAAATTCTCCTCAGCTTACCTTGACCTGTTCCCTGCTATAGTGTGCTTCCTCTTCCTGCTTTCTTTCACTTGCTGGACATGGACCATAAGCCCATGCAGCATAGCTGCCCTACACTCCTCCTCGAGATCCTCAGCAATTACTGTTAAGAATCTACTCATCTCGTCTCTACTGTTAGACACAAGAGAAGTGGCATACCTGTATAATTTCACAAACTTCAGGGAATACTCCCGGACTGTCATAGATCCTTGCTTAAGGTTGATAAATTCCTCAACCTTGGCCTCCCCCATCTCCCTGGGGAAGAATGTCTCCACGAAGGCTGTCTTAAAAATCTCCCAAGTGACCGGAACTCCGCCCAAAGCTCGGCTATCCTGCCACATCTTACACCAAGTCTGTGCAGCATCCTTGAGCTGATAGGAAGCCAGCTCAGCCTTCTCAGTATTTGTGGCCCCCATAGCCACCAAAATCTTATGCACCTCATCCACAAACTCCTAGGATCCACTGAAGTCTTAGACCCTGTGAAAATAGGAGGATTCATCCTCGTGAAGTCTCTCAGCCTGTCAGCCATGCTACGAACCGGTGGGTTCTCCCTCTGAACATCCTGCCGGTTGACCTGGGCAGTCATGGCCTGGGCCTGCATAGTGATGGCCTGTGCCATCTAGGCCATAGATGCCCGCACCTCCGCATCAGTCAACCCAGCTTGGTTAACCGGCATAGCCACTCCTTCAGCTGGAGCGTGGGGGGAACCTGATTGCCCCCAGTAGCTGCTCCTCCTCTCCTCTGACCAACGTTCCTCCTAGTATTCCTCCTCTGAAATCAATAAGAATTGATGTTAGACACGCTCATAACACCAAGAAATCAGACATTAGGAAAAGCACGATAAGATCAGAAAAAGGTAAATTTTCCTACGCATCATGCAGTCTCTAATTCAGGATAGTGGTGCACTTCACTACCAAGACTTAGAAACTACTCAATGTGGTTGATGTGAACTCATTATTCTCAGAATTTAACATAGTACTCTGATACCAACTTTGTCACGACCGGAATCTAGACCCCATACGAGACCGGCATCGTTGACCTCTCAAAGGTCGCAGACAAGCCTACATACATCATTCTTACTTCATCTAGGTTAATTTTAGCGGAAAATTTGAACTTTTTATTTTCTTATGTCATGCTAAATATATTAAACTTAACATCATGGGCATTCACAAATCAACCATCTAATATAGATATAATCAAATAAAAGAAACAGTGCAATACTGTAATAAATGTATAATTGCCAAAATGGCACCAATACAATGTCTGAAATAAAAATGGAAAGAAACACTAGTGGAACATGCTCAACTAGCTAAAGCCTACATCTAAGCTAGATAGTAACGGTAGACATCCTCGAAAGCATGAGGGCCTACCAAGTCCGGATGAAAGCTCCACGTCCGGATAGCTGCAACGTCAACCTATAAGCTCTAGCGTCCACGTGTGCCTGCACCTAAAAATATAATATTGTATGGGATTAGTACACAATTGTACTATGGTTATATGCAAGCACACACCACGGACATGCATGAGAAAGGATAGCTCTTTCCTAAGAACATGATTATGGAAAGTCAAGTCAGTGGACTTGCCAAATTGGGATTAGGAAAGTTAGTGAACTTTCCAAATTTTGATTAGAAAAATCAGTGAGCTTTCCAAATTTCGATTAGGAAAGTCAGTGAGCTTTCCAAATTTCGATTAGGAAAGTCATGCCATGAGAGTAACATGTATCATAGTACTTATCATATTGCCCATAGCACATAAAATCTTACACATAACACATATCACATAGCATATAGCACATAACATATTTTACAACATTCATTCATATGCCATGAGACCTTGGAATCATGGACTTGAACATTAAGACTTTCCAAAATGATGGCTCAACATATGGGACCTCAACTAGGGAGTCTTCATTAGAAAACACAGAGTCTGCTTCATTCATTCGTACGTACTTCATTTCATTTCGTTCATAGGCTAGTGTGAACACCAGCTATACCTAGGATGTAGTTTAAGACTTTCATCGGGTTTGTTGTGCAATGATCAAGAATAACCTAGTGTCATTACTTGAGTCTAGCTCACCTTTTGATTATCCTATCCTAACAACTTTGGTATCGTTCATTTCATTATGTGCATCATTTGAGGCTGGCCTCATTCATTCATTGGGAACTTTAACTTTAACCGACATAGATCATGTGAGCATCATGAAATCCAGTGTCTCCTCCACACCGAAAAGAGGTGGAATCACCGGCCAAGGTGACCCAAAACATGCTAGCGTACATGGGAATTTAACCCCGCCAGATCACTATATTGGTTGTATAGGTTCGAAGACCAGGAGATATAAGGAGACCCATACCCGGCAAGCCGGACAGTCTCATCTCATGAGAGTTACGTGAACCTCCTCCTTTCCCGAAAGAAGGCATCACCGCTCATATCTAGTCTATCGGTGCACAGTATAAAGTTCCATTACATTCAACTCATACGTCATGGAAGTTGGCTTCTAGTATGAGGACATCATAGCTCAATAGATGATTTCTCATCTCATCATTAGTATTAAGTGTGTTAATCTTAATACTTTCATTAGAGTGTTCATAGAGACTGGTCTCTTTATTAACTTTACACTCTCATAGGTGACTACGTTTTGGTAACATTTACTTAGGCTCATTTGAGATTGTTCTCATCTTTTATATTAGCCTCATATCATGTTGTCACCACATTCATTAACATTAGCACAATTGCTCTTCATAATTACTCACCCCATTTTACGTGAATGTTCATTTCATCATATGCCAATGCACTTGGCCATTTGTGTGTTTCACACTCTTACTTAACCCTTCTAGGGTTTCATCATTTCATTACATAATATTTATTTCATCGTATGCCAACGCTCTTGGCCATTTAGTGTATTTTACACTCGTACTTAACCCTTATAGGGTTACATTATTTCATTACATACAACTTAGGTTCACTTATTTTAAACGTATGCTAGACTTATGGGTCTATACATACAAGCACTGAGACTTCCTTCATAATTTGTTAAGTGACCCATATCTTCCTAGGATTATGTAGTACAAGACTTATTTATCTTGTATGTATGCCAATATCTCGATTTCGATCTAAGTAGGTGGCATTATTCTTGAATATTTAATTCACGTATGATTTATGTATCAATACGGAAATTTGGGCAAGGGAACCCAAGTTCGAATCCCTTAGACAACACTTACGTTTTTCCTTGATTTTATATTTAGTTCTCATGACATTGGAACCGTAGATTGAACCCCAACATCAACATTTCTTTTTTAGTTCCTTTTCTCCAGAACTTCTCTCCTTTGGCCGAGGGGTTGTGGGTTCGAACCCCCACAGCCCCCTTTTTATTTTCCAATCTATTTTCCTTGTCCATTTCGGCTTAACCAGGAGGTTGTGGGATCAAACCCCCACAGCCTCTCTTTATTTTTTTCTTTATTTTGCTTGGGACTTAGAGGTTGTGGGTTCGAACCCCCACAGCCTCCTTATTTTTTATTTTCATTTAAAAGTTAACTATTTAAGCATTCGCAATGAGGTTGTGGGATCGACCCCCCACAGCCTCACTTTATTTTTTTTTTATTTCTCTCTTTGTCTCCTACTTCATCCAAGAGATGGTGAGTTCTAATTCCACTCCTCCCATTATTTTTATTAATTTAAAATTCCCCTCTTACACTCTTGTTTGGCCGAGAGGTTGTGGGTTCGAATCCCACAGCTCTTTTTTTTTTCCAGCTTTCATGTAGTGAGGTCTTGGGTTCAATACCCAGTGACCTCACATGTTTAAAATATATTCTTAAACCTCTCAACATCAAGTATTCTGGCCGAAAATTCCATCACCAAGTGCTGGAAATTTTATCAAATTTTCTAGCCTTTATTTAACAACATTTATACTTTCGTTTTGAGGTACTTTCACGATTCGTTTAACACGTAGATTCATTGTTGTTTTAGCTTAGATTTTTCCACTTAAGATCAGCCACCTTACACTTCATTTAACATTACAATTTACACACCTTATGCACAATAATTCCAATCATCAAACAAGCCATTTTACGACTTCAAATGGAGAACAACAACAAACATTTTACACATTGCACCACATCATTTTCGGTTGATATCATTGAACATGCTTGCTATTTCCAAACATAAAATCACAAGGAACATCATATTTCACACTTATATACCAGCAACCATACCAACAACATGATTTAGATTGAAATCGGAAGGAGACTAGGGACAAGGAATTCAACAATAAAGGGGACATCCCTAGTTTCATACGTTGAATTTTGTAGAAAGAAATTTATCTTGGAGAAAGGATTCAAAGAGATAAAACCCATACCTTGTTGTATCTTTCCACACCTTCCAAGTGCTGCCCAAATCCTCCCCTAAACCTTCAACACAAACCCGTCGAGAAGATGATGCAAAGTTTTCGTTTCTTAAGTTTGCTTGCTTGCTTGTATATTTTTTTTTGTAAGTTCTTTGAGTGTAGAGAACTTTTGATTGCTTTCAAATGTTTTTATCTTCTGTTTTTGCAGCCAAGAAAAATAATTTGGACGAGAGAGAGAGATTTAGGCGTGAGAGAGAGAGTTTGTGTGAGATAGTGCCTCCTAAAACTAAGATAGTTGGCAAGACTTAGACAATTTAAAAAAAAAAAAATTAATAAATAAACAAATAATAATTAATAATAAAATATGATTTTCCTTTCTAAATCATCCATTAATTATTAATTTATTAAATTAATTCACCAATAATAAAAATTACATTAAATCATTGCTCCCACCTAGGTTCGAACCCGGGTGGAGCAAGACTTCATTTGAAGGGCTCAATTTCAGCCCTCTCTCCCCAAATTGCCCCTCCACTTTATTAATTAAATAATTAATTTCATATTTAGGGTAATTACGATCCTACCCTTAGCCAGGAAAAAGACCATTTTACCCCTAGACCCTTCAAACATAAGATTTCTTCTTTTTAAGTCCGGTAAAGACTCCTTCGAGTAAATCTTCGTATTCGAGAGCCCTACATGGTTGGACCCAACCTTTCCAAGCTCAAATAACTCCCCAAGTTAGTTGGCTTGGCTGTAGCAAGGGTTCCGAGGTCTGGTTCTACGCGCATCATTCTGTGTGAACCCTGGTCTAATCGTAGGCATTCTTGACACATTAAGCATTTCTTATCTTATCCATTTTTAGGGTGGTTGTTACAACTTTGTAGTATTTGTCTACTTGTTATGAAGATGTTCACGGTATGAGTCTATGTGAGGTGGTTTTGTCCATATATGCACTATGTTTATCTTAATGACTACATGATGAAGGTTGTTGACATAAATGAAATTGTCTTCACTTACTTGTTGATGTATGGAATAAAGTGTTAAGGCTTGTGGTCTTATGATAGGTTTACTAAGTATGTGTGAGGTTATGGGGCTTCACATATACATTGCACTAGTAGACTTAGAGTAGGATTGTGAGTAAGGTCTTCTAATGCATTTATGTGAAGTGAAGCGAATAGGTGTGCAAAATTGATGTAGCTTAGTGTAATATTCCTATGGTATTGGCTTAAGTGTGTCTTTGATGTATTATACTTCTACGATGGTATGTGTTGGCTTATGTAAGTTGAATGTATGGTTTTTCTTGTGACCTTAAGGTGATGCATTGCACCAAGTATCAGTAGAGGGTTACTTGGGAGGCTAACGAGTTAAAAGGAGAGGTTCACTGTAAGGAAGAAAAGCTTACAGTAAAATGTGAGAAGCTTACTGTAAAATGTTCCCAAATATGGCTTAAATTCAATGTGCGATTTTATATGATTTTTGACCTTTTAATATGTCTATATGAAGTATGTGAATGATATGGATGCTATTGTATAAAGGTTTTATGAAGATTTTCTCAAAAAGGCATGAAGTATGATTTCAAGAAAATGCCCCTTTTAGATGCATGTTTTTTGCATGATTGTTTTAGATGCATGTTTTTTGCATGATTGTCCTACTTAGTGCAATCTTGTACTAACTCCATTCTTCTCTACTTTTTACACAAAGTGTAGGTTATGATGCTTAAGGGATGTCTTTAAAAGATGAGGAGCTTTATATGTGATTCTCAAGCTCAAGGAAAGGAATCCTTAAGTCCAAGGATTTCCTACTTATGGTTTACTGTAAAGTCTTGTAACTATATAGTTATGTATTATGTTATGGTCGTGTCCCTGTTGTACTCTTATAATGTTGAGTCTAGGATGGCAAAAAAGAGACTAGAGTCTTTAACTATGTATGATGATATTTTATATATATATATATATATATATATATATATATATATATATATATATATATATATATATATATATATATATATATAGTAATGTTCTAGCATACGATGTGCTAATAAAGTTATAAATTTTCCGTTAAATTTACCTATGACAATGCGATGAATGATAACTATTGGCTTCTATAAGACCTCCGAGAGGTCAAGTATGCCATGTTACTTCTAGGGGGTGCTCCCCGGATGTGACAAACGTGGTGTAAGAGCATGAGATTTATGAAAGTGGTTTTAGGTTCTAAAAGTCTCATATTGCCACGTCTAGTAGAGTCTCAATCATCGATGTGAATCGCGACAAATCTATGAGCGAGAGGGTATAGGACGATAGAGTTTTCTTTCTTCATTATTCTCATATCGTGCCATGGAACTTAAATCTATAAAATCTCTCTCTTATGTTTTCCTGTCCGGTAGTCTTTTATATGTGATTGCTTGGATGAGATGATTTCTCTATGCTTGAGGGAGAAATGGTGAGTTTTGATGCTTATCTTTGTTTTATTATTTGATGAGTATTTGTAAAGGTGAATTTGCATGCTTTGATTATGTGATGCCAATTATGGCTATGTATGTGAAATATGAGAAATGATATGTTATGTTTATATGATGTCCCTTGTGGCTATATATGAGACCTATGTTGAATAGCATGCTATGTCGAGAATTATATGTCATGATATGGTTAAAGCATGTTAGAAGTTTTTATGGTTAATATGAGTTTCTTTTTGGAATGGTATGCTACTATATGGTTTTTGCATGATGGTGACCTAATGTTATGATTTGAGTTTTAAAGGCTTAGTGATCACCTATGAAAGCATGTTGCCCTATGTATATGTTTAAATGGTTCAAATGGTTCCTTTGTTTATATGTGTAAACCTTCATGAGTGATTTGTATGGATTGGATTCCTTTGTATAGACTTTATCCTAGGTGTGAAGGTAGTATGTTTATATTGGGAGGGTGATGATGTGGGTTTGATTGACCTAGAAGTTACCTTACTGTAAATGTTGAAAGAAAAGAAAGAGTCCTTATGGCTAAGTGTCCTTGTTTTTACCCCCTAATGTTGTATGACCTTGGTGTCTATTGTATGGTATAGTTGAGACCTTGTGTGGTTGGGTAGTATGACCTAACTTGATGATTGGGGATAAAATGCCTAGGTGACAAAGTTTAGGATGCTTTGATGTCCTTATGTTAAGTTGTTGTAATTTCCTTTTGGTTGAAAAGATAAGATCCTGTTGAAGTTGGGTTAAGTTGCTTTTAATTGTGTTTACCCTAAAGTGGGCGATGGTGATGTGAGTAGTAAGGTTGTGGATGTTTGCTATCTTGTCCTTCTATTCTTACTTGAACTTGAATCTAATAATGTTTAGTATGCTTGTTCATGATAGGAGCTTTGTATAAAGTATGAACTGCATGACCTCTATATGTTTGGTATGTCTTAGTTGACACTATGTTAAGCATATTTTGAGGATTCTAAATTGCATGAAGACGGATTTTGAGCAAATTCATGGTTTTCTCATGTTGATTGTGCATCTTGATATGCCAGTTGTGCATTTAACTTCATTATATAAGGTAGGAGCATGTTTGAAGTCACTTTTAATGTGTGGTATTTTAAGCCATTAATGAGAAATTGAGCCTCTTTAAAATGAAAATGATGATTCTCTTGAAAACTATGTGACTTTTATGATTAAGGAAGCATGATTGTAGGCTCACCTTTGAAAAATGAAAGCATGTCTAGCTAGTGCCCTTGTGAGTACCTATGATTTGTGTTATTTTTCCCAAATGATGCTTACTGTGAAGACTATTGCTATGTTAGGAATTGACATTTTGTGAAATGGCTTCCCATTTGTTGTGATGTGCTTGGTGTGACTTACCATTTAGACATCACTAGGAAGAAAACATGAGCATGCCTTGGTTTAAAAGTTGAGAATTTCTCATGTTACAGTAAAGTTGGCTTTGTTCATTTGCTTGGGTGTGAACTTATGAGACATGTAAGTGTGTTGAGGAAAAGAAAATTCCTCCATTAACAAAACTAAGCATGGTATGGTTGAGTATGACCCTCATTACACTAGGACTAACTAATAAGAATCCATTGTCAACCTATTTTACTCAAGTCTATGTGCATTGAAGTATGAGTGCCTAATTGTTTCTTGAGTGTTGTTGAAACTGCCTAAGTGTGACTTAAAGATGATTACAAGATGAGATATTAATAAAATGAAGTGTAATGACCGTGTTATGATTAGGAGAAGGATGTTCCTTCTATGAACATTACAACAGCCTATGTGTTTGATGCATTATAGAGTAAGTGAATAGGAATTTGGCTTGCTTGTGTTGCATTGAGTGCTAAATGGTTTGAAGTTGTGTTCCTTGTAAGCTTGGTGCATTAACTTTTATATGATGATTTTATTACTGTTATAATCTTATCAATATTTCATTGAAGTCTTTGTTGTGATTAAAGTGTTCTAAGTGTCATTCGAGGACGAATGTTCCCAAATGGGGGATATTGTAAGACCCCCAAAATGAGTAAGGGTTTCTAGAGCCTCACTTGTGACTATAAGATTGTTAAAAAGTAATTAAGTGTTTTAAAGTATGCTTGGGTGATTGGAAGTCATTTGGAAGTCAAACGTCAAGGGACGACCAAGACGTTCGACGACTAGTCACCTAAGGGGCCTTATATGTTTTTATGTGCATATGTGTGTGTCATGAGCTTATGAGGTCCTTATATGATTAAAAATGATTTTTTTAGTCAGTATGATGAGTTTCATAAAGTTTAGAGGTCAAACGTCCAAGACGTTCGAAAGTTAGCCCTTTAGACATGCATGTGAGTGTCTTGATGGTACCTAGCATGTTTGGACGTGTTGCGTGTATTTGTTTTGGGTGAAACTGATGTGGAAGGTCCTTGACTTGTTATAATCATATTTACGTTGGAAATGCTCGGGTACGACTCCCCAAGGGCCCCGCAAGAGGCCCCAAGAAGGACCTAAAGGTTGTCGAGACACTGCCTTGGCAGTGTCAATCGACTGAGTCAAATGACGCCCTGTTTTCTCACTGACGCCCCGTCGATGGAAACTTATCCAGGAAAATTCTTATCCATATGAAGGCCTCAGACCCAAACGACAGAAGCCACAGATGGCCCGTCGATGGGCCAACGTGGCATCGACTATTTTCGTCGATGCAGGCTTGTAGAATTGCCATGCACGCTGCCTAATTATGAGGTGAATGGGAAATTCACCCCACGTGCTAACTTGACCCTAGGCGGATTATTTACCTTTTTTTGGGTATACTAGATTTGTTAAAAACGTGAATAGCCCATACCCAATCCTCCATTCAAAATCAAAACTTCCCTCTCCCAAAATATCCTCTCTAGAAACCTCCATTGAAGGTGATGTTCAACGTCAGCTTGTAGATGGATTCCCATGGGATCTTCACTAATTTTTAGTGGGTTCTTCATCTAATAAAGTTATGGTGATCCTTCATCTCTAGTTAATCTTTCATCTAGAGAGTCCTCTTCAAAGTTTTCAAAAAAATTCCATGATCAAATCTCTTCTTCTTCAATCTAGCCATGGGTTCTTTCTCAAATTGATTTGTAAAGCATAATATTAATTTATTGATGATTATTTACTGATTTAAACGTTATTTTCAATCCAATTTCATGATGAACCCATGCTCTCTCCCAAACTCGATTTTAGCCTATGTGTGGCTTTATGTCTTGATCTTATGTATATCGACTTGTGATTCAATCATGTTAATATGCTTATACCTACTGCCTAGTATGTGTATTGATGATGAATTGTTGAGGAATATCCATGAGTGTTAAGTTTGAAGGTTTTTGAATAAGGCTAGTTTATCATGTAGGAACTTGTGATCTTGATGTTGGGATGGTTGTTATGTGACTCGATCATGGTGGATTGTCTTAGCTACTGCCTATATGTGTAATGTGATGATAATTAGGTATAATTGATCCAATATGAATATATAACAATTGAATTGGCAAAGATTGATTTAGGTTCTTATAGCTTATAGACTTGATAGAGTAATGTATATGTTGTGATCTATATTCTAGGGTGGCTGAAGCATGATTTAGCTATGAGGTTCTATCTCTTTATATACTGCCCTAAATGTATATTATTGATAAAATATTATTGATGAACAAGGCTAGGGAAATTGGTTGAGGATCTATAACTCTCTACTTTCTAGTATATATGTGATGTATTGTATTAGATTGTAGTATGATCTTATAGCGACTTGTACATGGTTTCCTTCATGAATAAATGTATATTTAGCTACTGCCCTGTAATGTATTGATGATGAAAAAGGTGTATTGATCAATGATAATCAAAGGTTGATGAATTGGTAGGTATGGCTCTTCCTCTCAACTTTTCTATATTATTGTAGTTGATGAAGCCTTGTATGGCATTGTGTGGTATGGTCCACTTATGGTGGCGGTTTTTACCTTATTGTAATTGTATATGTGTTGACTATGGACTTGAAGGAAAATTGATGAATATATGAATGTGTGTTCATGGTGATCACACTATGTGAAGCTTATGGCTACTTTCCTATTCTAGTAGTGATCTAGGTTGTATGGCAATTGTATAAGAATGTGTATATCTATGTTAGGATCATGTGTAGGTGCTGCCATTAATGTAGTGTTAAGTATTAATGACCCTTAACCATGTACCCCTATGTGAATGTGTGAATAGCTAATGTTAGGACTCTTAAAATGTAATGTGAAGTTAGCTTGCCTCCTATGCTAAATTGTGTTGTGTGGTCTATGCTTGGTTGTGCATTGTGGTCTTAAGAGGGTGGATGCCATAATGCGTTGTTGATAGCCATTATGTGATCATGTGGACCAATGTACACACACCCACACATTATGCACGCTTACAATGTAGTAAAGGGTCATGGTGTCTAATGAAAGATTGATCTTATATTCACTAGATGTCTACTACTATGCATGTAAGGTAAATGATGTGAAGTATGTTATGTATTCCTTAACTAGGATGACTTGATAGGTGTACTAGTATGGGCAAGGGTATGGTACCTTGTTTATGATTGCACATGTGTACCTTGATAAGATAGTTCCTAGGTTTGGTTTCTATGTACATGAAAATGAATGTATGGACATGCTATGAATATGTTTTATATGCTATGATTTTAAGTATATGATATGATGAAATATGAATGTGCATACTTTCTTAAAATGTTGATATGAAAGGATTGCTCATATAGCTACACCTATAGACTTATGCATTGATATATGAACATGTGTGACATTAATGTGTTATGTGAAAGGTTTGCTCACATACAAGTACACACACATGTATGAAGATCTAGTCAATAGAAGGGCCTTGAAAGGTGTGCTCATGTGTAACCTAAAACTAGATAGGTGCTTGAATATGCTATAAGCATATAACGAATCCATATCCTAAGCCTATGTTTTATGAAGTAAAGTAATAAAGTCTTTTCAATAAAGGGAACTTTTCTTAGCACCGAGTGAATATTGACAATGAGAGGGGTTGGCTTCCCTTGGAGGAAGATTCACCATTTTGGTCCTCATAAGGTGTTGACTTCCCTTGGAGGAAAATTAACCTATGGTTCCACATGAGGTGTTGGCTTTCCTTGAGGAAGATTCACCCATGGTTTCTCATGAGATGAGGCTCCAATGCCAATGAGCATGTAGAGGGTTATGCATATCTCTTTGTTCCATAAACTATGCTTGCCACATAGGATCTAGCAAGTGAATTCACTAGTATGCTAGCATGTGTTAATGTTCTACCTTGGCTAGGTAAGGAAACCTTCTATTGGTGTAAGTCTCTACAACACCAAATTCCATGTAGCACCCATGGTCTTAGTGTCGGTTAAGTTTATAGTTTCCCTAAAGTAAAATGGACAATGGAAATAAAGTAAGGAATCTAACTAGGATAACCTAAGGGTAGTTGCTTAGTGTAGGTAGGGGTATGGGACTTCACCTATGCGTTTCACAAGTAGCTCTTTAGGGAAGTCATAGGAAGGTCTTCTAATGCATGTATCTATGTATATGTTCCTTATGCATGACTTTGTAGTATTTGTCTACTTGTTATCAAGATATGCACAATCTGAGTCTATGTGATGTGGTCTTGTTCTTATATGCACTATGTTGATCTTAATGACTACATGATGAAGGTTGTTGCATAAATGAAGTTTTCTTAACTTACTTGATGTATGGGGCTTTATATATACATTGCACTAGTATACTTAGAGTAGGATTGTGATAAGGTCTTCTAATGCATTTATGTGAAGTGAAGCGAATAGGTGTGCAAAATTGATGTAGCTTACTGTACTATTCTTATGGTATTGGCTTAAGTGTGTCTTTGATTTATTATACTTCTATGATGGTATGTGTTGTCTTATGTATGTTGAATTTATGGTTTTCCTTGTGACCTTAAGGTGATGCATTGCACCAAGTATGACTAGAGGGTTACTTGGGAGGCTAACGAGTTAAAAGGAAAGGTTCACTGTAAGGAAGAAAAGCTTACTGTAAAATGTGAGAAGCTTACTGTAAAATGTTCCCAAATATGACTTAAATTCAATGTGCAATTTTATATGATGTTTGGCCTTTGAATATGTCAATATGAAGTATGTGAATGATATGGATGCTATTGTATAAAGGTTTTATGAAGATTTTCTCAAAAAGGCATGAAGTATGATTTCAAGAAAATGCCCCTTTTAGATGCATGTTTTTTGAATGATTGTCCTACTTAGTGCATTCTTGTACTAACTCCATTCTTCTCTAATTTTTACACAAAGTGTAGGTTATGGATGCTTAAGGGATGTCTTTAAAAGATGAGGATCTTGATATGTGATTCCCAAGCTCAAGGAAAAGAATTCTTAAGTCCAAGGATTTCCTACTTATGGTTTACTGTAAAGTCTTGTAATTATATAGTTATGTATTATGTTATAAAGGTCGTGTCCCAATTGTACTCTTATGATGTTGAGTCTAGGATGGCAAAAAAAAAGACTAGAGTCTTTAACTATGTATGATGATATTTTATATATATATGAAGTAATGTTCTAGCATATGATGTTCTAAGAAAGTTTTATATTTTCCGCTAAATTTACCTATGACAATGCGATGAATGATAACTATAGGCTTGTATAAGACCTCTGAGAGGTCAGGTACGCCATGTTACTTCTAGGGGGTGCTCCCTGGATGTGACAAAGTATATGGGGAAGAGTAGTGTATGATTACAGTGGAAGAGAGGTGTGTGGGGAAGATGAAATGAAAAGCGGGCGGGACGGTGCACTTGGACAAGAAGAAACATCACCTCGATTATAGTGAAGTAATAATATTTTATCTCAATATAATTTTTTTTTTAAATGTATTGGGATTATAATATATTTTGTAGTGTTATATTATTTCCCCAAGTTTTAAAAACAACAAATAAGTCCTTGACCCCACATTTATAAATATCTCCAAGTTTTTAAAAATCCAAATAGACTCATGATCCCGCACTTTTCTCTTTTTTAAGTGCTAAACCCTAAAAAAATAATGTAAAAATAAAATGAGTGAATATAGAGTGAATTAAGTTTTAAAGTTGTCCCCAATGCTAATTCTTCTCTACTGATGATACTCTCAAAGGAGACAAACCAACAATATCTCTAATAGAACCAACTTTATCTGCTATATATTCATTGGTATGCCTCTTTATCTGTTTCTATTTTATTTCTTTCCACCAAACATGCAAGCTACAATAGTATAGAGTTCATCTACTTTGTGATTCCACACCTTTCATCTATGTAACACTACGAAACTCCAAGACCTAATCTAGAGGCTCACATGAGTGTCAAAGGTTTGTAGAACTGTTTTAAGGCCAAAAGTAATGTTTATAAGTCATATAGGAAATTTTAGAGTCAAGACGTCAACAAACGTTCATGACGTCCGGAGGCTAGTGATAGATGTTCTAGTGTGCCTTAGCCTATTTCACGAGGTTTTATGAGTCAAAATTTGATGAAATTTGGTTTAAAGGTGTCAAACTAGTATTAGAGTAGGTTTAGGGTCGAAACGCTCGTGTATGACTCCCCAAGGACCACCCTAAGGGTCCTTGAGGAGGACTCTTCCATTTTGGCCAAAAAGTTGTCATTAAACAGTGGCTACCTACGCTTGCCATCGACGGGGTGTAATCTGAACGACGGGGAGTCAATGGACACTTAGCCATTTTTCAAAAATGGCAAAATTGACAATTCTCTAAACTAAACTACGGATGTGCAGTACGGGGCCAAGGGTGGCCGTCGACTGTCCAACGGCCCGTAGGTTGGGGTCTCGTAGGTCAGGCTTGCATTTTCACAGTCTTTTTTTAGGTATGTTCATTTAATTATATAATTAGTTATGGGTTTAATTAGGGGTTAAGGGGTAGTTAATTAAGTTAGTTAAGTGACTATATAAACTACCCTAAGTCTAAACTCAACTTAACACCCCACAATTCCAAAACCCAAATTACTCTACCTTCTCTCTATTTTCTCTCTCCCAAAGAAGACTCCATTGTAGGGAAAGTTCTATGGGTTCTAGGGCAGAAAGAAGGTCACTTTTGTCCATCCATTTTCAAGTATTAACAAGGTATGGGAACCTTTAGCCTTTGGAATTTCTTTCCCCAAAGGGTTCTTCCAAAATTGATTTCAGAAAGATGAATTCTATATGAGTTTCTTTGTAATCCGAATTTGATCTTTCAAATTGTATTGTTCTTGATTTCTAATGATTATTATGGTTATATTATGATGTATTATTGTTCAATTATATTAGTTCTTAATGATTTAACCTAGTATGTGAAATAGACCATGAATTGACCCAAATTCCCTAACCCTAAGTTATGAACTCATGTTGAATTGATTAGTATTGATGCAATTGACTTAGTTCTTGTGTTAATTACTATTTAATGATGGTATTAATCATATTTATGGATTAAATTGGATTGGTTAAGGGTAAGGCCAATGATGATGGATTTTGAAGGAGAATTGGTAAGACTTTGTGATCTTGAACCTTTACTTCAATTGTGATGGCTTGTACTTGATGATGAAGTTCAATTGAAGAATATCTTGTTATTTTATTAAGTAGGTGTTGGTATGATGATGCAATTGAAATGTCTAAATTATGTGAAGGTGTGAGATTATGTTAAGATGTAATGATGTAAGGTTTGTTATGAATTGCCTATGTGCCTTATTATGACATGATGATGATAATGTGTTGATCTCACATATGAGGGTTGTATTGAAAGGATATTCTCATGCAATTCCTAATGATATAATGACTATTAATATACAAGGGGTTAGTCTCCTATGGCCTAAAGTAAGTTATGATTGTTAAAAAATGACTTAAACGCATTAAAAAAAGGGCTCTATCTTAGCACCAAGTCAACTAGTAGGAGGAGTGTCCCTTCTCAATTAGGGAAGGTAGGTTCACTATTGTAGTCATGAGATTGGAGACTATAATTCAATGTTCATAAAGAGGGTCCCAAGTATATCTCTTAGTTCTTGAACTATGTTGCCCCCAAAGTAATACTAGCTATTGGATCCACCTAGAATGCTATGTTCATGTTTAGGTACTACCTTGGCAAGTATTCCACCTTCTTTCGGTATAGGTTTCATGAAACGGGATTCCACATTTAGCTCATGTGGTCTACGTCAGCTAAGAAAAGTGTTCCTAAAAGTAAAATAAAGTAATAAAGTGAACACTAACTAGGGTGACTTAAGGGGTTTGACTTAGTGTAGGTAGGGGTATGAGACTCTACCTATACATTTCACTAGTTAGCCTTGAGGGAAGTCCTAGGAGGTTGTTCTTATGTAATATAAACAAAATGTTATGTATATGTTGACATTACATGTTGATGATCATATATGATGATAGTTTCACTTATGAACATGCTATTGGTATATATTGCTAAATGTGATGATGAATACTCTTGATACTATATTATGTGAAATTAGGCATTGCTTATGGTCCTTTGTTGAGTTTACTTGGTTGAGTAAGGTTGTGGAGCTTTACTTGGTCACTGCACTTGTAGACTTGATGATGGGTTATGAGTAAGGGTCTTCGATATGTTGTAATGTTATGAACTCTTATACATGCTTTGCTGTTATATCATGATGTTGTAGTTGGTTTAACTATGTACTCAAATATGTCATGATACATGTTGACTTGGTTATACTTGATGATGTTGGTCTTGTGTTGTATAGGATCTTGTCTTAAGGAATGTGTGATTATTGGCTTATATGGGTTCTTGATTGTGCATAAGGCTTTTCAAAGTAACTTGGTATGGTTTTGAACAAATGTCCCCTTTTAGCATGATGTCAAATATTTTATGTGCATGTTTCCATACTTAGTACAAGTGGTGTACTAACCCATATTTCTATGTTTCTACAATTATGTAGGTTCCGGCCGTTGAATTTTTAGAGGGCCATTGGAAGATAACTCTAACTCGCATTCTCCAAGTTTGGTAGGTCATCACCTTCCGATGATGATGCCACTATCTAGATATTGGATATTGTTTAAGTCTTAAAAGACAATTTAGTTCTTTCTCTTTCATTTGAAGACTATTATTGTATATGCCTATATGTGGCTTTTGTTGTAATAAAGTATGGGCTATGCCCGAATGTTGTACTCGATCTAGATAGTTTAAATATGAGATATTTCCTATTAGAATATCATTCTATAATATATATGAAATAAAAGTAGAAGCTTATGTAATGCTTCCTATGCGAGGAGTATATGTAAACTCCCTATGTATATATAATGTGTAAGCGAGAAGTCTATATAAACCTCACAAGATATATGTATAAGAAAAGTTTTAAATTTTCCACAATTTAACCTATGATATGTAATGACGAATGGTAAGAGGTCAGTCTTAGTCTTCTCCGAGGACAACGACACTGGTTACGTCTAGGGGGTGCTCCCCGGATGTGACAATCTCATTGAGACATGTTAGTTAATTAATTAACTGACCTAATTTGAGTGTCAACTTCCACATTTGATCAAATTGATGAAAATTTTCAACTAATCATGTTCAACGTTGTTGTTGTAAAAAGGGCTGAAATTTTAATTTAATATTTTCTCAATTTTTTATTCATAATTTTTGGTTGTGTAACTTGTTGCCTATCCATTTCGAATCACATAAAACCATTAGCAAGTTATGATGGGAAAATGTGTTGAAAGAGTTAGATGTTATTATTGGCACTGATTTCAACAAGAATAGAATATAGTTTATTCAAACTTTATATATTTTATATCATTTAAAATAAAAATATATAAAGTAAAATTTATCGTCTTTCGCAGATAATTAGTTACATGTGACAATTACTTTTTAAGACATGTCGTTTTCCTCCTTTGGGTGTTAGAGCATGGGAAGAGGATATATCTTAAGACAATATTTGTTTTTCCACTAGAAATGTAATTGTTAAAATCAACGTTCAGATGTCACGTAATAATGTGAAATCAAATTTCATTTTTCAAATATGCTCATACGTTTGCATCTTTTACACCATTGGATTGCACATTTTAGTGTTCACCTAACAATACAAAATGTCAGATTTGAGTAACCTTAGGTACCACTCTTTCTCTCTATATATAGAAATTTTTTAACTGTGTTTTATATGGTGTAATTCAAGATCCACAAAGTGGTTGTTTACTGATTTTATTTTTTTGCAGCCATTAATTTGAATAATCTTCTGTTGGAAACAATCATACCCTATAGACCCATTAATTGTATAATTCAGTTTTGTTGTGCATAAAATACAACGAAATCCTTGCTCAACGGGTTACTAAGGGCTTTCTTGCATTAAATTCTTCTCTTGAACATGTCCATATACAAATCGACAAAGAATGAGAGGACTATGCAAAAAAGAAGTTTGAATTTAGGGAAAGAATGGTATTTTAAGCGAGTCTAACTTTATTATCACTTTTGTATGAATTACTTATCAAATGATCGTGATTTATTTGCTCACAACCAGCAAAACTTGAATTCCTTACTATCAAATGATTGTTGTAATGCACCCCAAAACATTTTAAGAGTTTATAATGTTGGGTCCGTTCTTAGCACGGGCTTGACTTATCTAGTTTCTATTACATAGAAATGTCAAGTCGTGGACGACCAATGCATATACGTAATTATATGATCAAACAAGGATAAATAATAAATATTCATGAAAAACATCTACCATCTGTTTACTTTAATATTTGGAAACATCCTATTATTTCCTATCTAAACCCTCAAAGTAATTCTGGAAACATCCTCAGTATTATTTTCCATTGGGATTCGCGAGAATTCGAGAAATATTAATTTGTTTATCGTTCTTCAATGTTTGAGTTATCGTCATTTCGTTGTAATTTCAGGTAAGTGTTTCTTTCACTTTTTCTCCTAATTCCATTTCAATTCTCTTCAAATTTCCCAATTTCATGATTGTTATCCTTACAGTTCATTTTTATTTCGTGCTTGATATTATAATTTTTCAATCGCATGTGTTAATTTTTCTTCAAAATTTTACATTGTTTCACCTTTTTTTTAAATACAAAAAGATTCATCAGTATTTTAAGTTCTCTTCATCCACTCTCCATTTCGTGATTTTTATCGAGTTCGCACAACATTTTCTAACTATTGAGAGAAAGAAAGACCAATGTTTGAGTATGAAAAAATCTGGAGAAGAATCAAACAAGAAATAATTGTTATATGTAAAGTATATGTGTTTGTCTGGTATATAGATAATATAAAGGAAAGAAAGCACAATTGCCTCTTATTCTTACAAGTCTTCTATCTTATGAGTTTCTTTATATATGGTCGTCCGCAAACACTTTTGCTCAACATAAGTGTGAACACTTGATTTTTGACCAAAACATAAAAAATTTACATTAATTTTAAAAAGGTTATATTTAAAATAAATAAAAAATAAATAAATTAAGATCACTTACAGTTTAATAATAATAAAAAATGATAAGTTAAGAATTTAAGGTATTTGTTTTAATTCTTTAACTTTTATCTAGTCTAAAAATAATAATAATATAATATATTTTGGAAAAGAAAAAAAAAGAAGAGTCTTAAAAATTTCAAATTGTCATACCTTATTCTAATTACTCCTAACATCCTCAACTTATTTTCCTAAAAATATTCCTCCCATATTTTTATATTTTATATTTTATTTTTTCTTCTTGCACGATTTTAAAACCTTTTACCATCTTTTGTCAATTTTTATTACACGGTTTCCTATTATTTATTTTTATTTTTTAAACTTCCTTTCTTTCTTTCTTTTTTGCTTTTTTTTTTTTTATTATTATTATTATTATTTATTTATTTATTTATTTATTTATTTATCTCCCTTATCTCAACCCTAAAGTTCTCAACTAAATGTCAAACTAAACATAGTCCCTCTCCATCACGTTTCTTTTAATTAGCACCAGACTTTCACCCAAAACTATTAAAAAAAACACGCTCAGTAGAGATAAAAATATATAGAAGACAGATTGAAATACATAGAAAAAACAAGCAATAGCAAAAGTAAAGAGCAGAAAAGTGATTTTTTCTTTTGAATTAGATTTAGAGTTAGAGGTTTTGCTCGTGGTTCAAAGTTTGTGGATCCTTAAAGTTAATATAGATTATTAACTTTGGAAATCAGTAAGTCGTAGCACCTGTTTTTGTGGTATTCATTTTCGCAGCAAGGTAACTCTAAATTCTCGCATTATTTAAATGGAATGTTGTATGAAAATTTGATTCTAATAATATGACGTTCTTTGAATCGTGTGTTATTATTATGTAATATCAATCAGTGATGCATGTTATGATTTTTTTTTTGAGAATTTACGAATGTTCATAAAAACGGAACCTAAAATTTTTCTTGTTAAAAAATAATACAAAATAAAAGATGTATCATACATTTTTGTATTATTATTATTGTCTATGCTTTTTAGCTGCAATTTATATTAAAATTGATTTTGTGATATTTAATAGTTAATGTTTCTTGGAGCCTAGTTTTTCTTAAGAAATATTTTTTTAAAAAAAATTATTTATAGATTTATTTGATTAGGACATAAACTAAAGGTTAAGTGATTAGCGATTTAGAAAAGCTATGAAAAACATGTTTCATTTTTTATATATATTATTTCAATAAATAAAATAGTTTTCCTCTAGAATAAGCGTAGGATGATTATCACTTTAATTTGTATTATTAAGAAATATAATTAAGAGAATATATAATATTATTTAGAGAATTATGGTAAAAAGAAATAGACAAAATATTAGGAAGATTAAATAAAAAAAAAGCATAAAAAAGAAACACAAAAGAAAAATAATGAAACAAAAGAAAAAAAAACATAATCAAAAAATTAAAACAGAAACAGAATGTAAAAAAAAAAGAGAAAGAAACACAGTGAAAAAAAAAATGAAAACGTAAAAAGAAAAAAAGAAAAAAAGAAAAACAATAAGAACGAAGAAGTAGAACGTAAAAGTAAAATATAATATTAATAGAGGAAAGGATCAAAATTGTCCTTTATCTTTGAGTTAAGTATTAAAGTAGTCCTTGTCTTTTAACATGGAACACTAATAGTCCTTCATGTTTCAAGAATTGGTACACTTATAGTATTCTTCTCAAAGTCTGTCTATTTTTTTAACAGAGCTTTTCTTTGCACGTGAGAAAGCATATGCACGACCAATAACTCTATTTTCACCATTGCAAATCCAATGTAGTTTTTGTGGGAATCTGGTGCGATTTTTTATGCAATTCTAGTGATGTTTTAGGTGAATGTGGTGTTGTTGTTTAGGTGCAATTTCGGGTGTAGTTTTAGGGCATTTGTCGTGGAGTTTTGGTGTTGTTATCATGCTCATTCGGTGCCTTCAACTGCTTTTTTGGTGCTATTGTAGGTGTTGTTTTTGGTGCAGTTTTGATGTTTTTATACTGTTGTTTTTGGTGCAGTTTTGATGTTGTTTTAGGGTGATGTTGGTGATACTTTTTTGGTTTAATGTTGGTCCTGTTTTGGTACTTTGTTGGTGAAATTTTAGTGCAGTTATGATGTTTTTTCAGCTGTTGTATTGGAGCAATTACAATGTTGTATAAGTGGTATAAGTGTGAATATAGTGCAACTGTTCTTGTGAATTTTTGCTGCTGAAGACTGTTTTGCATCCATAAAACAGAGAATTAGGGATGGATACTATGGAAAAGAAGGGAAAAATCTGATTTGCAACGGTGAAAAACAGAGTTATCGGAGAAGAAGAGGAAAATTTTGTAATGGTGAAAAAGAAGTTATCGGAGAAGAATGAAGAAATCTGGTTTGCAACGTGAAAATAGACTTATCCAGCATATGCGTTCTCACGTGCAAAGAAAAGTTCCGTTAAATAAATAGACAGATGTTAAGAAGAATACTATAAGTGTACCAATTCTTGAAACATGGAGGACTATTAGTGCTCCATGTTAAAAGACAAGGACTATTTTGATACTTAACTCAAAGATAAAGGACAATTTTGATCCTTTCCTCAAACTTAATAAGACATAATGTAAAAAAAAAAAAACGTACGAAAAAAAGTTTTCAAAATAAAATAAAATAAAAGAATAAGAAGAGAAATACAAATGAAAAAATATAAAACGTAATATTATAAAACCAAAACGTGCAAAAAAATAATAAGGAAAAACGTGTAAAAGAAAGTTTAGAAAAGAAAATGAAATTAAAAAATAGAAAAAAAAAACTTTCTAAAAATAGTCCTAATCTACTTAGAATTTCTTGCTAAAACTAATATTTTATCTCATATTTTTAATTTAACTAAAAATACAATCCTAAAATTACCAAAATTCTAACAATCTCATTCCTACATAAATCATAACTCCAACAATTAAATACATTTATATATTCTATTTATAATTAAAATACAAATACACATTTTTTTTTAAAAGAAATACAAATTTTCAAGTTTTAAATTAATGAACACACAAAAAATTGAGACAATTTATTTTAAAAAATTAAAATAACTAAGACAGTTCAAATAAGTTTAAAATCAATGAGAGAATAAAGGTAAATAATATTTTTATTATTAAATTAAATAATATAATATCCAAAAATTAAGTTAAGTCATACTAAAGTCTAAAGCGACCGTGCTAGAACCACGGGACTCAAGAGGTACCTAATACCTTCTCCTCGGTCAACAGAATTGTTTACCCGGATTTTTAGTTTGCAGACCAATAAAAATAGTCAAATTTTCTTTTGCTTAGGGATTTAAGTAAGGTGACTTGGAACACAAAAACTCAATTCCAAGTGACGACTCTGAATAATAAAATTATCCCTTTTCAAAATATCACTTTAATTGGAAAAATTATTTTCTTTCAAAACATTTAAAATTAATTTTTGAGGAAAAATAAGGGGTGTGATAGATGGCGACTCAGCTAGGGATAATCAGAATTCGAGCTTTTAATATTGACTTATGTATGACTATTATTTATGTATTTACGTTTTTTGGATATTGTATTTATTTGTCTTAATGTTCTGATTTTTTACTTATTTACTATTTCTTTAATATTTGAATTGCATTCTAACTGTCTTCTCTCACACACCATTCTGAGTCTTCTATAATACCAATATGGAATTGCGACTGCGCACCCCGCTTTTATCAATATAGCTAGTGGATCTTTGGTCCATGGTGAAGGATTTTTAGTCACACATGTTTAGGATTGGGAGCACCCATGCACAAAGCCGGAAAGCGCTGCTACCGGTACGTAGCTACTTCCTTACTCGAGTTGTCGGCTCGTTTTACAGCCTGTCTAGATACTTTCTCCACAAGTTAAACCTTAGTAGAACTGAAACCTTCAGACATGATATCATTACTAGGTTCCTCTTTATCTGCATCATGTGTATTTAACTTAGAGAGACTCGGCATGGGGCCCAGTCTGTCTAGGACAGATACCATTTCGTGAGATCATCATGGGCATTTTTGTGCTACTTGTTGCATCATATGGCAGACTATAACAAATGTTGACCGGCTTTAAGATATTTGACTAAAGAAAAAAATATCTATTTTTACCCACTTTAAGCAAATAATTCAAGAATAAAGAATTGAAAATAATATATATATATATACATAACCCTCAATTTTATTTTTGCTTTTATCAAAAAAAAAATAATAATAAAATAATAATAATAATAATAATAATAATAATAATGCATAAAAAATAATAATAATATATGTATATATATGTCTTCTAAATTGTGCATGTCCACCTTGTTTTCTTTTTCTTTTTTTTTTCACTTACCAAAATTGTCTCCTTATCCGGTCATTCTCTCCGAAAACAACCTAAGCTTCCCCTAAGTGAGGTCAACAAAATTCATTTTAAATATAATGATAACTTTAGGTATTCCCAATGATTTTTGTTTTTTTATTTTCTTTTTAACCACTCCAGCAAATGATTTCGAATTATAAAAATTCATAAGTTAAATTTGGTTTTAAATTCCGGGTTTATTTTCCCAACCAAGTAATCATGATATGTATGAGATATGATAAAAGACCAAGGCATAAAGCAGTTGAAATGACCAATGATCCCCAAAGTTCATGATCACGGATAAAACCCCAGAACTACTCATGGATTGGTGGAACTATATGCATGAGTTTAGGCAAACTGAGATATTCAGAAATCTTGGTTTCCTTATAGATATCATGAGGTTTTGTCCTGATAGAGATTTGATCGAGGCTTTGATCCCATTTTGAGATTCTACAAGCAATGTGTTTCGCTTCAGTGATTTTGAGTTGACGCCTACATTAGAAGAATTGGGTGGTTTCACAGTGTTAGGCAAGGATCTCCGAACTAAAACACTAATAGCCCCAAGGAGTGTCAGCGTGAACAAATTTTTAGAACATATGCACATCATTCATCCTCATAAGGAGTGTTTCGATAATGGATTGATTTCCTCGGAATTCCTGTACTCACGATATGGAAAGAAAGAAGGATTTTCAGATTATGGAAAGCAACTTAAAAATGGACAACATCTCCCTACTTGGGAAAAACGTTGAGAAGAAGTATTCATGGTTGCATTTTTGGGAGCTATGGTTTTTCCAAAGAGATATAAAAAAATTGATATTCGTCTGTCGGGAATAGTCACTGTTGTGATGAAGAAAAAGAAATCCACCATTTTGCCGATGATGTTGGCTGATATTTATCGTGCTTTGACTAAATATAGAGAAGGGGGATACTCTGTTTGAAGGTTGTATCAATCTATTGCAAATGTGGTTTCTGGAGCACTTGTATCGCCATAGTTTAGCGACAGATGTAAAATAGAATTGGACGAATTATATTTTGAGCCACCCATACAAGATGAAGGAACTAGGAGACTAATTGCCAAAAGGTATGAAAGCGTGGAGACATTATCATGTTAAATTAACTGCATCTAATATTACATGGAACTATCAGTGGTTCCGTGCGAGTGAGGTAATTGTTATGTCTTCATATCGTCCATTCTTTGTTCTGACAGGCCTTCGCGGGTTCCAACCATAATACCCCTTCAGGTGTACGCCAACTAGGACAAAAACAAGTTTTGCCTAGGGCCGAGGATACACAGAGTTTCGTATGGGAGCTGGAATTTGAAGATTGGGATCAAGAATCGAAAGCCCAAAAGATTTGGGGTGGTAGTCGAACTTTAAGTTCGAAAGTTATGGTAGATGATCGTGTTGAAGGAGAAGTTAACCCCTCATACCTCCATTGGTTCTTTGATCAAGCCCCTCTCAAAGTAATGCTCGAAGGATCAGCGCGAGAAATCATAGATCGAGAAGAGGAAATTGAAGTTAGAATCAAGCAGGCCCGACTCGAGGTGGAAAGAAATTATAGGTCTATTATTTTAAGTACTGACCTAATGAATAATGAGAAGAGTTGGCTCAGCGTGATGTAATATTCGAAGAGAGAGTTACATTGATTCAGAAAAAGGCTGTAAAGAAGCATCAATCTACTATTCGAACCCTACATGATGATTTGGGCATTGTCACAGGAGTTGTGGAGCAACAAGAGGAAGAATATAAGAAAGAAAATACCCTCTTAATGCACGCACAAGCCAGGTTACAAAATCAATGAAAAAGCTTCGATGGGACGAGAAAGGGACATAGCAAACCGCTTCACATTGTATCAAGCAGAAGTGGCGACCGAAAGGAAAACAATGGATAGAAGAGCTTCAAGCATAGGAAGAGCATTTGAACGACGCAGTTGTTACTACTAAAGAATGGTTGCAAAATTGTCACGAGAATATGGAGGAGGCCAAAGGACAAGTGCTTCAGTTGACAGAGAGCTATATTAATGTGTATGGTGGTCATCTCCATCGGAGTGATGAGAGACTGGGTCGAAAGGCGCGTGCATTAGCCCCACATCTGCTGAAAGCCTTGTTCAAAGTCTACTTTAGCCTAGGGGGCAATTGATGATCAAGAAATGTTGGAGATGGATTTTTCGTTATTATTTTATTTCTTTTTAGTTTCATTTCGTTGAAATTTGTTTTAATCTTTCAGTACTTTGATATTTTTATTGTGGTCATTTTGATTTGAATGATATTTTCATTTTACGTTAAATAAATGTCGTATTTTCTTTTCATAGAAACCTCTTTACACGAACTACGTAATGATCTGATTCATGTTCAAACATGATATGTAGGCAACCTTCAGCAGGTTCGATCAAAATACATTCAAATTATTCAAATGAGTAAAGTAGGGGACCAAAACACATAAGCAAGTCGTCCAAAGCCAAGATGAAACATAAAAACTTCCAAACTTCATCATAGACATAGGAATAATTTAGGTGCATAACATACAACGTGTGTTTAGTATCCTCAAAGTGTTGAATCCTAACACATTTTGTTTTTATATATAAGAAAAAAGAGTTTAAATGTGGTTGGTTTGTGAGGAGAGCTGGCCTCTTATCAATAACACAAGATCAAAAGGGAACCTACGGTAACACGTCTAATACTACTGGACTTCCTCGGTAAACCCGTTGAAACCATCAATGATGAATAATACGCTCTTCATGCCAACAGTGCAAACTAATGCAATTCCTCAACCAACACTAGTACAAAAATCTAATGATGATCCTCTACTCAAAGATCAATATGTACAAGGTCATGCCCCTAAATTGACTTTCAAAGTTTCTAACTCTTACCACCACCAATACAGTTTCCCCGTCGAGGTTGAGAAAAATACTAAGGATGAGGAACATGAAGAAATTGCAAGGAAAATGAGGAGTTTGGAACAAAACATAAGGAATATGCAATGTTTGGGAGGACATAAAAGTGTCCCATTTAAGGACTTATGCATGTTCCCAGAAGTCCACTTGCCTATAGGGTTGAAAACTCCAAAGTTTGATAAGTATAATGGTCATGGTGATCTAGTGGATTATTTGAAAAGATTTTCTAATCAGTTGAGAAAAGCCGGAGGAAAAGAAGAACTTCTTATGGCTTACTTTGGAGAGAGTCTAATGGGTGTAGCCTCAGAATGGTTTATCAATCAGGACATTTCTCGTTGGCATATCTGGGATGACATGGCGCAAGATTTTGTCGAACAATTCCAATACAACATCGATATTGTTCCCGATCGCAATTCCCTAGCTAATATGAAAAAAAAGTCATCTGAAAGTTTTAGGGAATATGCCACAAGATGGATGGAACAGGTGGCTAGAGTCAAAACGCCGATGAAAGACTATGAATTAATTGTTGTTTTTCTCCAGGCTCAAGAACCTGACTACTTTCATTACCTTCTTGCCACAATGGGCAAGCCTTTCGCCGAATCGATTAAGATCGGAGAAATGATAGAAAATGGAATAAACTCGGGTAAGATTGTAAGTCATGCAACCATTAGAGCTACCACACAAGCAATACAAAGCGGATCCGGAAATTTTACAAATCGAAAAAAGAAGGAGCAAGGGTCCATGATGGCATATGGATCATGAGGTGTTCAAATGGGCATGAACCATTCTTATGGTCAAGTGTAACAAGAACAATCTAATTCTCCTCAGCATTATTACCCATACCAATATGCAGTTCTCAACACTCATGCATATGTTCGACCTCCTCCGCACCAACAATGGCGGGGGCCTTCCCCACAAGGTTCTCGCCCCCAACAACAAATTTTCCAGGCGCCATACAATCCAAACCCACGGACAAAATATACGAGAGAAGAAGGTCGGAAAGAAAACTTTTGCCACAATTGGGGAATCTTATACGAGTTTGTTGCAAAAATTAATATAATGGAGAGTGGTTGAACATGTCAATCCCTATGTTTTCAATCCAAATGCAAGTAGCTTTGATCCAACTGTTATATGTGAGTATCATGCTAACACTCCAGGTCATAGCACAGAGAATTATTGGACTCTAAAAAGAGTCATTGAGAAGTTAATCAAGGATAAGGTTATCGAGATACACAATGAGGAAGCACAAAATGTCACCAATAACCCACTCCCTTCTCACAATAATGAGCGTGTTTTGGGGGATAGTGGGCATTTATGAAGATTTTGAGCAAACAAGTAGAACATAAGTGGAAAGCAAGGTTTCAAAACAAGAGTCTAGAATGGTTTTAGAACCTATACAATAAGCACTGAGAAATTTTAAAGGTGCACTTTCAAATTTTTGAGACTCGAGGAAGCTAGTGTTGTATGTCCCTAGATCTATAAAAAGAGGAGACCTACCGTTCAATGGACCAAAATTTTACATTCCTGGTAAACTTTCAACATTTGATCAAAATCAAAAGTGTGTGAAAAAGCCAGTTGTGATACAAATTGCAACACAACTTCCTATCATGAACACCAAGGTCTTTCCCTGGAACTACAACAAAGTCGTTGTTACTTACAAGGGAAATGAGATTGTCGAAAAAACAAATGAAACAAGAGTCTTAAATCATTCCGAAAGGTGTTATGCTCCAGAAGAATTAAAGAGGGACAAAAATCAAAGAAAATTAGTTGCTGATAAAAAAACCCGTTACTGAGGAAAAGGCTGAAGAGTTTCTGAAAAAGATGAAAGCTCAAGATTATTATGTTATTGATCAGTTGAGGAAAATACCTTCTCAAATCTCTTTGTTTTCATTACTCATAAATTCTAAAGAACATCGTGAAGTTTTGACCAAAATCTTGAATGAGGCACATATCTCAGAAAATATTAAGGTGGGTCACTTGGAAAAGATGGTCAATCGAATATTTGAGGTAAATAGAATCATTTTCACTGATGATGAATTGCCTTTGGAAGGATCTGGGCATAACAAGGCTCTACATTTAACCGTGAAATGTGAAGAACAGTATGTAAAGAGGGTCATGGTTGATGGAGTATCGGGTGTAGACATATGCCCTCTTTCCACTCTACAAACTTGAAAATCAGCACTGATAGGGTCCGTACTAACAATGTTTGTGTACGGGCATTTGATGGTGTAAAATGGGACACTCTTGGTGAAATTTATCTAATTGTTACAATTGGACCAGTGGAGTTTGGAATTACTTTCCAAGTTATTGACATAGACACTTCTTACAATCTACTTTTGGGTAGGCCATGGATCCACATGGCTAGAGCTGAGCCATCTACTCTACACCAAGTGGTCAATTCTGAACACGACAAACAAGAAATCATTGTCCATGGTGAAGATAATCTCCCAATCACCCGAGATCCTTTAATACCGTGCATTGAGGCCAAAAGAGGTTGTGAATCCCTCAACTATCAAGCTAAAGAGATAATAACCGTAAATCAGTTATTAGAAGGAAAGCCTATCCTCCAACCTCATCTATCCTCTACTTCAGTCATGGTGGTGGCTAAAATGGTACATAACGACTATGAACCCGGAAAGGGATTATGGTTGTCGTTGCAAGGAATTGTGAATCCTATCAATATAATGGGTAATCAAGAGACATCCATTTTGGTTTTTAATCCAACTATATTTGATAGAAAATGGGCAAAAGATCGTAAAAGAAATGCTTGGAATCTGTCGAAGCCTATCCTTCATATAGCTCAATCTTTCATTAAATCTCGAGGTGAACCGCGTCCAGATATACCTATCCAAAATAATGTGGATGAAATGTGTCGAGGTCTCAAGGAAATGTTTTATGAGGTAAATATGACTCAAATGGGTAAGGGCACTATATATATGGATGTGCTGTTTATCGGCCCGAATGTCCAACTCAACAACAGGAAATTCACTCCTCTCCCTACAAGGAAGGAGTCCTTGTAGTTTTATTTTGCTCTTGTTATTTGGATTATTCTCAGGGTTGTAATTCAAACATTCTAGTTGTTTTGATTTGTTGTTAACCCTTGTATCCTTTCCCATTCAATGCAATGAAGTTTCAGTCATCTTCTCTGTTCTTACTCTTTCTAATATTTGTCATCTTATTTTCATTTCAGTTACGTTAACTTTAAAAATATGACATGCATGCGGAGTTTACAATTAGATCCTAAAGAGTTTTCTGATCTCGAAACAATGAATCCTAAGTCTAATGAATATGATGAAGATGAAGCTGACGAAGAAATAAAAAGGAGATTGGATCAAATTGAAAATAAGCCTAAACCTAATTTAAGCGAAACTGAGGCGGTTAATTTAGGAACCCCTGAAGAAGTGAGAGAAATAAAGATAAGTATCCATATCAATCAAAATATTTGATACAACATAATTTGAGTTTTATTTGAATACAAAGATGTCTTCGCTTGGTCATAGGATGACATGTAGGGGTTAACTGCTGATTTGGTGGTTCACAAACTTCCCATACATCTTGATTTTCCACCTGAGCAGCAAAAGCAAAGAAAATTTCAGACATATCTGAGCGATAAAATTAAAGAGTAAATCATGAAGTAACTGAGTGCAAATGTAATCAGGGTCTTCCAATACACTACCTGGTTGGCTAATGTTGTGCCAGTGCCAAAGAAAGATGGAAAGATCAGAGTTTGTGTTGATTATAGAGATATAAACAAAGCAAGTCCAAAAGACAATTTACCATTACCCAACATTCACATCCTGGTTAATAATTGTGCCAAACACGAGATTCAATCTTTCGTTGACCGTTACGCCAGATATCACGAAATTCTCATGGATGAAAAAGACGCAGAAAAAACTGCTTTCACCACCCCGTGGGGTACATATTGTTATAAATTCATGCCATTTGGTCTAAAGAATGCGGGAGCAACCTACATGAGAGCTATGACTACGATATTCCATGAGATGATGCATAAAGAGGTTGAGGTATATGTAGATGATGTCATCATTAAGTCTAGAACGGAAGCTGACGATGTGCGTGATCTAAGAAAATTCTTCGAAAGATTGAGAAAGTACAATCTCAAGCTTAATCCGGCTAAATGTGCTTTTGGAGTTCCATCTGGTAAACTTTTGGGTTTTACAGTTAGCCAAAAGGGCAATTGGACCCCTCCAAGATAAAGTCCATTCGAGAATTGCCACCTCCAAAAACCAAAGTTGAAGTCATGAGTTTTCTCGGAAGGTTAAACTATATCAGCCGATTCATTGCTCAACTCACTACCAAATGTGAGCCGATATTCAAGTTATTTCAAAAGAATGCTGCTATTAAATGGACAAGTGAGTGTCAAAAGGATTTTGACAAAATTAAGGAATATCTAGAAAATACTCTTGTACTGGTCCCCCAGATCCTGGTAGACCTTTGTTCTTATACCTCTCGGTGATGAATAATTCCTTTGTTTGTGTTCTAGGACAACACGACATCACGGGAAAAAAGGAACAAGCTATTTTTAACTAGATCAAGAAGTTCACAAACTATGAGGCAAAGTGCACTCTATTAGAAAAGACATGTTGTGCTTTAACTTTGGTTGCCCAAAAATTGAAGCACTATTTTTTGTCTTAGTCCACCTACCTCATATCACAAATGGATCCTTTGAAATATTTATTTTCAAAAAGCCAAGCCAATAGGTAGTTTGGAAAAATGGAAAATTTCGCTTACAAATTTGACTTTGTGTATGTCACTCGCACCGCCATGAAAGCACAAGCATTGGCCGATCATATGGCAGAGAATCCGATCGATGATGAGTACGAGCCCTTAAAGACATATTTCCCTGATGAAGAGATCAACTCTATTGAGGAAGAAATTCCTGATGATTATCCTGTGTGGAAATTATATTTGATGGGGCTTTCAACAAAAACGGAGTAGGAATTGGGGCAGTTCTATCTCACAAAATGAATGTCATTATCCTTTCACAGCACGACTTTGATTATTTTCTACCAACAACACAACATAATACGAAGATTGAATCATGGGTTTTAATATGGCAATAAATCTGGATGTGCATGAACTATTAGTTTTGGGGGATTCTGACTTGCTCATTCGATAAGCTCGAGGCGAATGGGAAACTCGAGACATTAAGCTCATGTCGTACAAACAATGTTTATAAAACCTCATCAAAAGGTTCAAATACATTGAATTTAGATATATTCCAAGGTTTCACAATGATTTGGCTTATGCTTTGGCCACCCTAGCCTCGATGCTTCCATACCCACGTAATACTTACATTGACTCATTGGAAATCCAAGTTAGGGACCAACATGGTTATTGCAATATAATTGAAGTAGATGCAGATGATGAGACCTGGTATCACGACATCAAGCAGTTCATAAAAGCTAGAAAATATCCAATACACGCTGAATGAGATAAAAAAAACTATTAGGCGACTCGCCAATTGTTTCTACTTGAGTGGAGAGATCTTATATAAAAGACTCCAGATTTGAATTTATTGCGATGTGTGATTACTCAAGAGGCAGAAACAATTATGAATGAGGTGCATTCAGGGGTATGTGGCCCATACAAGAATGGTTACGTTCTAGCAAAAAAAGATTATCCAGGCAGGATATTATTGGTTGACCATGGAGCGAGATTGCTTCCAATTTGTTCGCAAGTGCCATCAGTGCCAGATTCATAGTAACTTGATTCACTCACCCCCTTTAGAGTTGAACCCTATGTCTGCTCCGTGGACTTTTGTTGCTTGGGGAATGGATGTTATTGGGCCGATGAGGCAAAAACATCTAACGGGCATCAGTTTATTTTAGTTGCCATCGATTACTTTACCAAATGGGTGGAAGTTGTCACATTCAAATCAGTCATCAAGAATGCAGTGGTGGATTTCTTTCATTCCAACATCATATGTCATTTCGGCATACCAAAAATCATTATTACTGACAATGCAATGAATCTCAACAGCCACGTGATGAAGAAAGTTTGTGAGCAACTTAAAATTGTTCATCTTCATTCAAAACCTTATCGTCCCAAAGCAAATGTGGCTGTTGAAGGGGCAAATAAAAACATCAAGAAGATTCTTAGGAGAATGGTGCAAGGATCTAGACAGTAGCATGAAAAACTACCCTTCTCTCTCATGGGATATCACACGACTATTCGTACGTCAGTCGACGCAACTCCTTACTTATAGGTTTACGGAACTGAGGCTGTCATACCCTCAGAAATTGAAATCCCTTCTCTTCGAACCATTGTTGAAGTAGAAATTGATGATACAGAATGGGTTAAAGATAGGTTAGAACAATTAGCACTGATAGACGAAAAACGGTTGACATCAATTTGTTTTGGTCAATTATATCAGAAGAGGATGGTTCGATCTTATAATAAGAAAATACGCCCAAGAAATTTTGAAGTCGGTCAACTTGTTGTGGAATGCATCCTTCCCCATGAAGACGAGGCCAAGGAAAAGCTAGCCTTAAATTGGCAAGGCCCTTATGATATTAAGCCAGTATTATCCAAAGGAGCTTTGCAACTGGCAGATATGGAGGGAAAGGCGATTGACACAATTGTCAATGCAGATTCGATCACAAGATACTACGTTTAGCTCTCCTTTTCATGATTGACATTCTCAAGATGAGAGGACAAAAATGTATCCTCTTTATCTCAAACACCACTTGCCTGGTGCTTTAAAAAAAAAAGAAAAAAAAAAGAAGAAAGAAACAAAAGAAGTTATTGAACTACGTTTGACCTTATTCCAAAGAGGATACGTAGGCAGCCCTTCATTGGGGTTCGGTCTAATCACTCAATAAAACGATAATCATGTTCTTCAATTCACAAAAGGCTGAGACATGATATTGTGACCTACGGTGCATTACAAAGAAGAAATGAAGAAAAATAAGAGAGTGTTATGAGTGAAAACCCTCACAGGCACCATAAGACGATGGTTAGTTGAGAGACAGAGCTTAAAATGTCTTATTGGTATAAAATCACGAAGGGCAACACTGATCAAATGGTGACATTCTGTCTTGACATAAGCACAATTAAGATAAAAGTCAATCTTAGACTTAAAGGTGCAACATTTTTTCATTAGATTCGAACAACTCGAAAAGATCAAACGTTCAGTCCAAATGCATGTCATGATTCATTAAAGTCATCACGTACTTTCATATAAGATTCTTTTCATTCCTTCAATATTTAATTATTTATTTCTTCCTTCTAAAGATATAACTTTTCTTTCATAACCCTTTCATTAGTGTCATTGTTCGTTATTCTTTGAGTCCCTCTCAGCATCAACTCACGTCAAGTGATAAAATAAAATTAAAGCCGCAAAATTTACTACGATATTTCCAGTTGAATGTTAGGGGCATGCACCATATTGACTAGGAATGTGAACCAATCGAGAAAACAAATATCATGAATCGATACCGTGTGAAAAGTTGATAAAGCAAGAGAGTTGCGTAACGAATGAACCACACAACATGCACTAAATGGTACCACAATTTAGAAAGATTAACAATTCATTCTTTGTCTCGAAACAAGTATAAAGAAGAATCGTGCAAGTAGTTCGCGAGAGACAAATGCCAGAAAGGTAAGTTCTTGAATAATTGCCTTTAGTACCATATGCACAACAAAATAATCATAACAATAAAAAAAGTTTTTTTTTTCTTTCTTAATAGAATCTGGTGCATTTTATTATATTTTTAGTTTGTTCAATGTACAAATAAAAATAAAATAAAATAATGTTAAATAATAACAACAACAACAACAACAACAACAACAACAACAATAATAATAATAATAATAATGTAAGTTAAAAGAATATATATATATATATATATATTTCATGTATTCACAAGACACAATAATCACTGGTTGCATATAAGGCACAATAACCCCTATCTTATTTTTTCATGTATTCAGAGGGCACAATAATCACTGGTTGCATATAGGGCACAATAACCCCTATCTTATTTTTCATGTCTTCATAGGGCACAATAACCCTGGTTGCATATAGGGCACAATATCCCTTATTTTATTCTCATGTCTTCACAGAGCACAATAACCCCTGGTTGCATGTAAGGCCAATAAACTCTATATTATTTTTCCTATCTTTACAGGGCATTATAACCCCTGCTTGCATGTAGGACACAATAACCTCTATTTTTCATGTCTTCATGTTACGACCCAAAGTACCACCTAGGTGTAACTGGCGTCGTCGTCCTCTAAGAGGACTAAGACAAGCCTCTTAGCATTCGTCATCACATATCATAGGTCAAAGACGTGGATAAATTTAATACTTTGCATACATACATAATGAGGTATACATAGAACTCTCACATAGGAAGCTTAGGCTTCTCGCTTAAACAACATAATAATATATAAGAATTTAGTCTAAATCTTTGTTTCACATTAACCATCTAAAGAATAAATCACAATAGTTTGGGCATAGCACTTAGTCTATTACAATATGCCCATATAGGCTACAATGAAGTCTCAACATGAGATGGAATAATTGTCTCAAAACATAGACAAAACTAATAAGGCTTGATGAGTGGTTCTATCCTCGGAACTCATGAGGACTCACCAATTGACTCAAGAAAGAGCCAAGTCTTCTTCTTCAATGACCACCAATCTTCTCAATGGCCCGAACCAAAAATGTTTGGGAAAAAAGGAGAAATATGGGTTATTACAAAACACATGTACTAAGTATGACTCCTATGCACAAAACTCATCAATGCATGATAAAAGGACAATTTAGTCGAAACCATGTTTTCTATCAATTTAACTCAACATGCATATATAAGAAGCATAATAAGTCAATTCAACATAATAGCATCCCAACATGTAGATCACCTAAACAATACTTGTGAAATGCCAAAGATAGGACCCCATAATCCTATCCTAGGCTAAGTATCACATTAAGCAACCCACTTCACACTTACAACATATTTTCATGACATACTTATACATCAATACTTACCCATAACTTATCAACATAACCATAATCATATTCATAATCATAAAATAACACTACTAGAACCATCCCTTAGGATCCCACATGTGCAATGATTAAGAGAAGTCCCATATCCTCGCTCACCCTATGTAGTAGCCTTCAAGACAACCCTTATGAGAGTTCACATGCATACTTATTCATTACTTTTACATTAGGGAAAGAAGTGCAATAACCAACATGACACAATGTGAGCTACATGGAATCTGATGTTCTACTCCCACAACGAAAAGAGAGGGTTAACACTTGCCTAAGGTGTAACCATTCGTACATAGCTATCTAGGTGGATCCAATAAGCTAGAGTCCTATGTGGGCACATAGTTAAGGGTCAAGGAGATTGTTACTAGAAACCTTGACTTGCTAGACGTGGAGGTTTACATCTCATGAGACAACATATATCATGGGAATTCGGACCTGCTAAACGTGAAGAAACCCATGTGGGAGGCCAGACTTGCTAAACGTGAGACCTCCATCTCATTTACATGCGCTTTCGGTGCTAAGCATTTATTCCCTTTAGTAATCATCATACTCATTATACAAGATCACATTGGTCTTCTCTAGACCCCTATGTGAAGATATTATAATAATAGCTCATATGTATTTATAAGTGATAACTACCCTTTCACTTTAGAAAACACATACAAGTGAGTAAACCTTTCACTTAACACTTTATTATAATCAGGAGAAACTACTTTCAATCATATAATATTGATATCATAACATACATACATAAATCATGTCTAATTCAATGCCTTAGGGTTAAGGATGAGAAATTTCTAGCATCAACATCACAACCACACATTATACATAGGAAAATTACTATCTAAGTAACTCATAATTCACAATTGAATACAAGAAATCCAATTAAACGTACCTATTTCTCCCTTCCAAAAACCTTCATACTTACATTACCAAGAATACATAACAAATTACATAAACAAGGTATATTCAAGAAGAAATTACATAATTAACAACAATGTAGTCAATCTACGTATTCATAATCTTCACAATTCACCATATCAATTAAAGGTTTTCATGAAATTGGGGAAAGACATGAATTTAAGGAAATCTCATAGGAAATCATCAATTAACCATTAATACAAACTTAAACAACATTAATTCATCATAATTCATCATAAGTGATTGAAAATTTCGTTTTTCAAAGAAGACCCATGTGTAGAAGAAAAACCTAGATTTGGGGGATTTAGAAATCATCTTTTGGAGGGACCTCTTGGGAAAAAGGATCCCAACAGTGAAATAAATCATACCTTAGAGATTATCAATCCACAAAATTGGGTTGGAAACTTGAAAGCATGATCTTCTTCTTGGAGATCTATTGGTCTTCAATGTAGGTTTGGAGGAAGAAAGAATTTGAGTGAGATGAGAGTGATTTCTGATTTCAACTTTTGAGACTTGGTTTGGGTGTTACAATTGACCTAAAACTGACCCTAATACCTTATGTAGTCACCCCATAAAATAACCAAAAGACCCCTCACTTTAATGGGTCTTTTTGTGAAGTCAAAATGCTTAAAATACGACTTTTACGGATCTGGGAAGTGACTGCACATCGCGGGGTTAATTTCACGATTTATTTTGAAATTCGGGTTGAGGCATTGAGCCTAAAATAGGCCCCGCTCCGCGAGTCCATGTTCAAATCTCCCTGTGATGGCTGCGCATCACGCAATAGACACCAAAATCCTGCTGCACGCAGGCTGCCAAGCAGCCTGCTTGCCCAAGTTCGGTCCTCCCCAAGGACCCTACCCGTGGTCCTTGAGGTGTCTTAACTATACGTTTATACCCTCTATACTAAATTTTATCTATTTAAAGTATTTTTACAAGTTTTGGACTCCATATGATCCTCCGAAATCTTCACCAAACATAGGGACCTTAACTAGTTCAATTTCGCTAGTTTCCGGGCGCTAAGGTCTTTCTTTAATGCTATGGCCCCAAAACATCTCAAAAAAGTTATTTACACTTATTTAGGTCTAAAATTATTATTACTCAACATATAAGTTTCTAGTATAGGTCATGGAATTTCCGGGGTGTGTCACTGCACATGACTTAATAATCCCTTGTTGCATGTAGGACACAATAACCTCTATTTTATTTTTCATGTCTTAACCCCTGGTTGCATGTAGGAAAAAATTGACCCTATTATTTTTATGTCTTTACAGGGCAAATAACCCCTGGTTGCATATAGGGCACAATAATCCCTATTTTATTTTTCCTGTATTCACAAGGCATAATAAATCATGTATGCATGTAGGGCACAATAACCCCTATTTTATTTTTCATGTATTCACAAGGTACAATAACCCCTGGTTGGATATAGGGCACAATAAACCCTATTTTATTTTTATATATTCATAGGACATAATAAACCATGATTGCATATAGGGAGCAATAACCACTATTTTATTTTCATGTCTTCGCAGGGCACAACAACCTCTGGTTGCATATAGGGCACAATAGCCCCTATCTTATTTTTCATACCTTCACAAGGCATAAGAACCTCTGGTTGCATTTTTTTGGTATAAATCTCCCTTTTATTTTATTTTACATTTTTGTATTGGCTACGAAAACATTTATTTTATGTTTGGTATAGACTTTTATAGCTTTCATCAATAACTCACAAAATTTTCCTAGTGCAAACTGGGCAGAATATTTTGTTTCATTTTGTTTGTTTTATTTTATGGTGTGCAAATTTCTAGTAATACAGAAATTCAAAGTTCAAGAATAAATATTCATCCTTTCAAGAAAATAAGTATTCGAGAATATGATGCGAAAGAACGTCAACAGCTGAAGTCAAGTCATAAAGTTTTATGTCTTAAACTCAGATGTCCAGATCAAAGTTTGGAATCGATGTACCTATCAAAGAGGGTGAAGCGATAACCGAAGATTCAAAATGAAGACTCAGCACTATTGGAATAGATATTATTTTGCATCTTTCCTTTCTCTCCTTCTATATTTTGCCTTTTAATTTAATAGCTCGCGCTACGAGCCGGAACCTCGACAAAACCTCACTCGACTACCTAGCTTATTTGAACTGCACCTGACTCCTTATCATCAATTCAGGATAGTTAGTTTTTCAAAAGTTAGGACGCAGTCGAACCTATTCTCTTTTACTTATTTTTCACACTTTGGGATAAATATTTCAGTCGAAAATTAGTTACATTGTTCACGTCTTTGCATGAAAACTCTTCATATTTTCAAGCAAAGAGGGCATATTGTGAACACCAAAATTTTGACTAAAACATAAAAATTTTACACCAGTTTTAAAAGGGTTATATTTAAAATAAATAAAATATAAATTATAAATTACTACAAATTTTAAGATCATTTATAGTTTAATAATAATAAATAAAGATAAGTTTAGAACTTAAGGTATTTGTTTTAATTCTTCAACTTTTATCATTTTTAATAATAATAATAATATAATATTATGGAAAAGAAAAGAAAAGAAAAGAAGAGTCATAAAAATTTCAAATTGTCTTACCTTATCCTAATTAGTCCCAACTTCCTTAACTTATTTTTCTAAAAATATTCCTCCCATATAGTTTATTTCATATTTTATTTTTTATTTTTTCTTCTTGCACGATTTTTTTGAAAACTTTTTACCATGTTTTGTCAAATTTCTTTACACGGTTTCCTATTATTTATTTATTTTTATTTGTTTTAACTTCTTTTCTTTCTTTCTTTTTTGCTTTTTTTTTTCATTTTATTACGATCATTATTTATTTATTTATCTCCCTTATCTCAACCCTAAAATTCTCAACTAAATTTCAAACTAAACCTAGTGCCACTCCATTACGTCCTTTTAATTAGCACCAGACTCTCACCCAAAACTATTTAAAAAAAACACGCTAAGTAGAGATAAAAATATGCGGAAGACAGATTGAAATACACAGAGAAAAAAAGCAAAAGGAAAAGCAAAGAGAAGAAAAGTGAGTTTTTCTTTTGAATTAGATCTAGAGTTAGAGGTCTTGCTCGTGGTTCCAAGTTCGTGGATCCTTAAAGTTAATATCAATTATTAACTTTGGAAATCAGTATATCGTAGCAACTATTTTTGTGGTATCCATTTTTCGCAGCGAGGTAACTCTAAATTCTCGAATTATTTAAATGGAACGTTGTATGAAAATTTGATTCTAATAATATGAAGTTCTTTGAATCGTATGTTATTATTATGTAATATCAATTTGTGATACATGTTATGATTTTTTTTAAAAAAAATTTACGAATGTTCAGAAAAACGAAACCAAAAATGTTTCTTGCTAAAAAATAATATAAAATAAAAATATCATACATTTTTGTATTATTATTATTGTCTATGCTTTTTAGATGCAATTTATATTCAAATTGATTTTGTGATATTCAATAGTTAATGTTTCTTTGAGCCTAGTTTTTACTCAAGAATTATTTTAAAAAAAACAAACTATTTATAGATTTATTGAATTAGGACATAACTAAAGCTTAAATGATTAGTGATTTAGAAAAGGTATGCAAAACATGTTTTTTTTTTATATAGATTATTTGAATATATAAGATAGTTTTCCTCTAGAATAAATGTAAGATTATTATCACTTTGATTCGTATTATCAAGAAATATAATTTAGAGGATATATAATATTATTTAGAGAATTATGGTAAAAAAGAAATAGACAAATTATTACGAAGATTAATAAAAAAAAAAAGCACAAAAAAGAACAATGAAAAAAATAATAATGAAACAAAAGAAAAAAAACATAACCAAAAAATTAAAACAGAAACAGAATGTAGAAGAAAAATAAAGAGGAAGAAACAGAGAGAAAAAATAAAAATGAAAACGTAAAAATCAAAAAATCAAAAACTCAAAAATAAGAAGGAAGAAGTAGATTGTAAAATAAAAATATAAAATTAATAAAACAGAATGTAAAAAAAAAAAAGAAGAACGTACAAAAAACAAGTGTTACAAAAAAAATGAAAAAAAAATATAAAACATAATATTTATACAACCAAAACGTGCAACAAAAAATAAGGAAAAAACGTGTAAAAGAATGTTTAGAAAAAGAAAAAAAAGAAAAGAAAAATAAATTAAAAAATAGAAAAAAAATCTTTCTAAAAATAGTCCTAATCTACTTAGAATTTCTTGCTAAAACTAATATTTTATCGCATATTTTTAATTGATGTTACGCCTCGTATTTTTATACGTAGTGCGCGTCATGAGCTAGTCGAGGTAAGTCCGGGGAATGAGATTTTATTTTAAGTTCCGAGTGATTAAAGGAAATCAGATTGGGATTAATTTTAAGTGGGAATTTATTTAGTGGCTGTTGGGATTAAATTAATTAAGTGGAGGGCCCCACCACTCAAGGCAAAGTGAAAGGAATCATTTTGGGAGCTAGGCTTAGTGGGATGTGTATTGGGGTGTTGTCTCCACTTCATATTATGAATGAAGTGGTGAAATGATAGCAAAATTTTCATCTTCTTCACCTTAGCTTAGGCAGCCATGGAAATGGAGAAAATCCACCATGCAACTCTCGGCCAGTAGCTTCAAGAATTTTGGTTAGTAATCTCTTTGCTTGATTTATTAATTCTTTAGAATGTCTCTATTAATTAGCCATTAATGTTAGGAAAGGGGGTGTGACCAGTAGCTTAAGAAAATTCGTTTTAGTTATTGATTGTGCTAAGTATGAGCGGAAATAATAATCGGATTATTAGTGGTGTTGTGTTAGTGTTTGGGCTGTTTTGATTAAAACAAAGTGTGGAAATTCTCTTTTGACGTTATGTATATGTTAATGTGTTATTGGTATTGCTATGGATAATTTGGGTTGTTGTCGGATTGGGACAAAGTAAGGAATATAGGGGAAGTGCTGCCGAATTTTCTTTAGATTATTAGCTAGCTTATATAAGTAGTAAAGCGTGACGACTATCTAATTGCGGCACGATTGTTGCTTGTTATAGATTAATAGCTTGGGCAGTAAATATTGGACGTGTAGCTCGACTATACGGTATGTAACGCTATCCTTTCTTCTTTGTTTGGCATGACTTTTAAAAATGAGTAAATGACGGACAGGTTTGATACTTACTTCTAAAGCGTCTAGGTGACGTATATTCTTGCTTTCACAAACTATTCTTCTATATATCGGCTATGTCTAAGGCTATGGTGATTTCTCATATGTATGGTAGAGCTTCTTAGAGTCATTGAGATTTTACGTTTTCATATCGTGTTAAAGGTTTATAATCTTGATAAAACGTTAATCTTTGGTAATACTCCTTGTTGGTTCACGTTGATTGTCCTATTGAGTTATAAGAAATGATTTTTAATTGCATATGGTTGCTCATAATGCTCTACTCGTGCATAGAGTTATTTATCATTTCACCGAGTCCCGGGCCGGGTAATGTTCGTGCGGAGTTCTTGCATATGTCACCGGGTCCCTCACTAGAGGGCCGGGTATGTATATTATATATATGATTGGTGATGAGGATGGTTATAATGATGATGATGACAGAGATGATGTGATGACTATTTCACCGAGTCCCTCACTAGAGGGCCGGGTACGTATGATGTATATATATGATGATTATTTTGCCGAGTCCCTTACTAGGGAAGCTGGGCACCTTATATGTTAAAGATTGCATGATTTTCATTTATAATGTACTTGTGTAACGATATCTCGTTTCGACTTATCATGTTGATATCCTGTCATCTTTACCTTATGCTTTACATACTCAGTACATTGTCCGTACTGACCCCCCTTTCTTCGGGGGGCTGCGTTTCATGTCCGCAGGTGTAGACGCTCAGTTCGGTGATCCTCTCGCCTAGGATATCTACTCTGCTGATTTGGAGAGCTCCACTATTTCGGAGCCCAGTCGTTTGGTACATAACTTTTCGTGAAGTCTTTTGCTTATCTATGGGTACTGCGGGGCCCTGTCCCGTCGAGTTTCCTACTATACTCTTAGAGGTCTGTAAGACATTATGTGGGTTGTACGTATGTTTTGGATAATAGTCTGGACATGGTTTTTTTGGGATGCCCGCGTGTACGGGGTTGTCGGATTTCGTACATCATTGTAAATTGTGTTGTGGCAGCCTTGTCGGCTCGCGTATGTTGTTACGGTTGAATGGTTATGACTTTTTATAAGACAGATTAACTTTATTTATATTTGGCGTTGGAGTTGGTTTGATTTGATTAAATCTCTTATTGTCTTAGTTTCAGTTGGTTATACTTATCTGGTTTGTATGTGAGTGTTCAAATCGGACACTAGTCACGGCCCATCGGGTTGGTCATGACAAAAGTGGTATCAGAGCGGTTCTTCCTCGGAAGTGTCTACAGACCGTGTCTAGTAGAGTCTTGTTTATCGGTGTGTAGTGCACCACATCTATAAACAGGAAGCTACAGGACATTTAGGATGTCATCCTTTCTTCTTATTCTAGATCGTGCGACAGAGCTATATTAACAGGATAATCCCTCCCTAACGAATCCTCGTGTTTTCAGATATGCCTCCAAAGAAAGCTACAGCCACCCAGAAGGGCAAATCGGTAGCAGAAGGTGCAAGTCAGATCCGTAGAGTCACTAGGGCCCGTGCCCAGTCTATGCCTGGTATTGTGCTCCAGTCGGAGAGCTCTGCTACACCACCACCAGCCCCCGAGGCCCCAGTACCTGAACCTCCAGCTCCTCAGCCAGGGGCGGAAGATAGGGCCATGAAAGATGCGGTTCAGTTGCTGACTAGATTAGTGGCAGGTCAGGTTCGCAGGCATGGACTAGGAGTTGATCATGCGGACAGATCTGATAGCTTAAGGGCTCGTGATTTTTTAAGTTGTAATCCTCCAGAGTTCTTTGGATCAAGGCCCCAGGATGATCCGCAAGAGTTTATTCGTCAGATGCAGCGTACATTGAGGATAATCAAGGCTTCGGAGACTGAGTCTGTTGAGTTGGCTACGTATCGTTTGCGGGATGTAGCTATTAATTGGTATGAGTCTTGGGAATTATCTAGGGGTGAGGGTGCTCCTCCAGCGTTATGGGATGAATTTGTAGAGGCTTTCCAGGGCCACTTCCTGCCTCCAGAGATGAAGCGATCTAGAGTCGATAGATTCTTGCGTTTGAGGCAGAATGGCAGGAGCGTTCGAGAGTATAGTCTCGAGTTTGATTCATTGGCTAGGCATGCGCCTACTATTGTGGCTGATATGGCAGACAGGGTACATCGTTATGTGATGGGATTGGATCGTTATCTGATTGACGGTTGTATGGCAGTGACTCTTCAGCCAGGTATGGACATTACTCGGGTGCAAGCATATGCACAGGGGGTAGAGGATCGGCACCGGGGACGTCAACCAGATAGAGATTTTAATAGAGGCCAACATAAGAGGGTTAGATCAGCAGGTTATTCTGACGAGTTTCGAGGCGGGCAGTCTCAACAGCATGTTAGATTTTCGTCCCAGCCAGCACAGAGTGCACCCCCACGTTTCATGGGTACGGGGTTTGATCGTGCGGGATATTCGGAAGCTGGTCAGAGCTCTATGGCGTCAGGGTCACAGATGGGCAGGGGTTTGAGCCAGTCGAGGCCACCTTTGCCGCGGTGTTCTCGCTGTGGTAGGTCCCATCCTGGGGAATGTCGTTTGGTTACGGGTGCGTGTTTTTCTTGCGGCCGTCAAGGTCATACTATGAGGGAGTGTCCCTTTAGGGGTAGTGCAGGGGGTATGGCACAGCCTACTGGGTCCGTTGCTGGTTCATCTTCTTCTGTGGCTATGCGCCCTATGGGGCAGGGTATTCAGGCGCCAGCAGGCCGTGGTAGAGGTCGTGGTGGAGCTTCCAGTTCTAGCGGTCCCTCAAACCGCATATATGCTTTGACTAGTAGGCAGGATCAGGAGGCGTCACCTAATGTGATCACAGGTATATTATCACTATTCTCCCGAAGTGTGTATGCATTGATAGACCCAGGTTCCACCTTATCATTTATATCCCCCTTCGTTGCTAGTAGGATCGGAATAGAATCTGAGTTGATAGAACCATTTGAGGTAGCTACACCTGTAGGAGATTCTGTCATAGCTACGCGAGTATATAAGAGTTGTTCAGTGGTTATATATAGTCGTCGTACCGTAGCAGATCTAATAGAGTTAAATATGATTGAGTTTGATATTATCATGGGCATGGATTGGTTGGCTGCTTGTTATGCAAATGTTGATTGCAGAGGAAAGATAGTTCGATTTCAATTTCCAGGGGAACCGATTATAGAGTGGAAGGGGAGTACAGTATCGTCGAAAGGTAAATTTATTTCATACCTTAAGGCCAGGAAGATGGTTAGAAAAGGCTATATTTATCATCTGGTTCGAGTGCATGACATAAAGGCAGAGGCACCGACTCTTCAATCAGTCCCGGTAGTTAATGAATTTCCCGATGTATTCCCGGAGGACCTTCCAGGCCTTCCTCCAGAACGAGAGATAGAGTTTACTATAGATGTACTGCCAGATACCCAGCCTATATCTATACCTCCTTATAGAATGGCACCTGCTGAGTTGAAAGAGTTGAAAGAGCAATTGAGAGATTTGCTAGAAAAGAGCTTCATCAGGCCTAGCACGTCACCTTGGGGAGCACCGGTACTGTTTGTGAGGAAAAAGGATGGGTCGCTGCGGATGTGTATTGATTATAGGCAGCTGAATAAAGTAACAGTAAAGAACAGGTATCCCCTCCCAAGGATTGACGATCTATTTGACCAGTTGCAGGGTGCTAAGTGTTTTTCAAAGATAGACTTGCGGTCAGGTTATCATCAGGTGCGGGTAAGGGAGACAGATATTCCAAAGACGGCATTCCGGACCCGATATGGGCATTATGAGTTTAGAGTGCTGTCTTTTGGGCTGACTAATGCTCCAGCGGTGTTTATGGATTTAATGAATCGAGTGTTTAAACCATTCCTTGATATGTTTGTTATTGTATTTATAGACGATATTCTGGTCTATTCACGTTCAGAAGAGGAGCATGCAGACCATTTAAGGACGGTACTTAAGGTGCTTCAGCACCAGAAATTGTATGCTAAGTTCTCCAAGTGCGAGTTGTGGTTGACTTCAGTGGCATTCTTGGGGCATATTATTGGAGCTGATGGTATTCGGGTAGACACGCAGAAGATTGAGGCAGTAAAGACTTGGCCCAGACCTACGACACCTACTGAGGTACGCAACTTTCTGGGGTTAGCAGGATATTATAGGAGGTTCGTAGAAAAGTTTGCCTCAATTTCAGCGCCTTTGACAAGGCTAACTCAAAAGGGAGCCAAGTTCCAGTGGACTGATGCTTGTGAGCGAAGCTTTCAGCTATTGAAAGACAAATTGACTACAGCTCCAGTCCTAACTCTTCCGGAGGGACCAGACGGCTATGTTATTTATTGTGATGCTTCGGGTGTTGGGCTAGGATGTGTATTGATGTAACATGGCAAAGTTATAGCCTATGCCTCCCGACAGCTTAGGAAGCATGAAAAGAATTATCCTACTCACGATCTGGAGTTAGCAGTCGTGGTTCATGCATTGAAGATATGGAGGCATTATTTATATGGTGTACATGTGGACATCTATACAGATCATAAGAGTCTCCAATATATCTTTAAACAGAAGGAGCTGAACTTACGACAGAGGCGGTGGTTAGAGTTGCTAAAGGATTATGATGTTGACATTTTATATCATCCAGGGAAAGCAAATGTTGTAGCAGATGCTCTTAGCCGTAAGTCCATGGGTAGCTTGACAGATGTACAACCAGAAAAGAGGGAGATGGTTCAGGAGATTCAGCGGCTATCCAGCCTTGGAGTCCGTCTGGCTAATTCAGAAGATAGTGGAGTTTCTATTCGAGAGGTTGCTGAGTCCTCAATCATAGATGAGGTAAAGAGACACCAGTACGAGGATCCTATTCTGGCACGGTATAGAGATGCAACTCTTCAAAAGGAAAAGACCCCATTTAAGGTTACACCTGACGGAGTGTTACGATATGAAGGCAGATTGTGTGTACCTGATATTGCGGGGCTACGACGGCAAGTTATGGGAGAGGCACACTCTGCCCGTTATTCTGTTCACCCAGGGTCAACAAAAATGTATCATGACCTCAGATGCCTATACTGGTGGGATGGCATGAAAAAGGACATAGCGGAGTTTGTTGCTCAGTGCCCGAATTGTCAACAAGTCAAGATCGAACATCAAAAGCCTGGTGGATTATTACAGGAGATCGAGATCCCGACTTAGAAATGGGAGATGATTAATATGGACTTCATTACAGGCTTACCTCGCACTCAACGGAAGTATGACTCTATATGGGTTATTGTAGATAGGCTGACAAAATTGGCCCATTTTCTTCCAGTCAGGACTACTTATTCGGCTGAAGATTATGCGAGGTTATATGTCAAGGAGATAGTGAGACTTCATGGGGTTCCCACATCCATTATATCAGACAGAGGAGCTCAATTTACAGCTAACTTTTGGAGATCATTTCAGAAGGGATTGGGGACACAGGTGAACCTTAGCACAGCATTTCACCCTTAAACTGATGGGCAGGCTGAGCGCACTATTCAGACATTAGAAGATATGTTGCGGGCCTGTATTATTGACTTCAAAGGTAGCTGGGATGACCACTTGCCGCTCATTGAGTTTGCCTATAATAATAGCTACCATTCTAGTATCCAGATGGCACCGTACGAGGCCTTATATGGGAGGAAGTGCAGGTCACCTATTGGTTGGTTCGATGTTGGCGAGACTAAGTTAATAGGCCCGGATATGATTCAGCAAGCAGTTGACAAGGTGAAGCTTATTCAGGGAAGGTTACTAGCAGCCTAGAGTAGACAGAAGTCATATGCACATAATCGGCGTCGAGATTTGGAGTTTCAGATTGGTGACTGGGTATTCCTGAAGGTATCACCCATGAAGGGTGTGATGAGATTCGGCAGGAAGGGAAAGCTCAGTCCGAGATACATTGGTCCTTATCAGATTGTTCGTAGGATAGGCAAGGTTGCCTATGAGTTGGATCTACCATCTGATTTGGAGGCGGTACATCCAGTCTTTCATGTATCGATGCTACGTAAATGTATTGGTGATCCTTCTAGAGTATTCCCTGTAGATGATGTTCAGGTAGCAGAGGAGTTGTCATATGAGGAGAAACCCGTAGCTATACTTGATCGCCAGGTTAAAAGGTTACGTACTAAGGATGTGGCTTCCGTCAAAGTGTTGTGGCGAAATAATAATAGGGAGGAGATGACTTGGGAAGCGGAAGACGATATGAAGAATAAGTATCCTTACTTGTTTCCCGTACCTGCAGGTAATTCAATTCCTAGCTTGACTATATTGATTGATAAACGAAATTATGCAGTAAGTTGTGACTCTGTGAGGCATCTGTAAGTTACGAAATGCAGGTTGATAGGTATAACTGTTAGAGAGACCTCGCTGATTTTTTTTTATGCTAATTTAACATTCGAGGACGAATGTTCCTAAGGGGGGAAGGATGTTATGCCTCGTATTTTTATACGTAGTGCGCGTCATGAGCTAGTCGAGGTAAGTCCGGGGAATGAGATTTTATTTTAAGTTCCGAGTGATTAAAGGAAATCAGATTGGGATTAATTTTAAGTGGGAATTTATTTAGTGGCTGTTAGGATTAAATTAATTAAGTGGAGGGCCCCACCACTCAAGGTAAAGTGAAAGGAATCATTTTGGGTGCTAGGCTTAGTGGGATGTGTAGTGGGGTGTTGTCTCCACTTCATATTATGAATGAAGTGGTGAAATGATAGCAAAATTTTCATCTTCTTCACCTTAGCTTAGGCAGCCGTGGAAATGGAGAAAACCCACCATGCAACTCTCGGCCAGTAGCTTCAAGAATTTTGGTTAGTAATCTCTTTGCTTGATTTATTAATTCTTTAGAATGTCTCTATTAATTAGCCATTAATGTTAGGAAAGGGGGTGTGACCAGTAGCTTAAGAAAATTCGTTTTAGTTATTGATTGTGCTAAGTATGAGCGGAAATAATAATCGGATTATTAGTAGTGTTGTGTTAGTGTTTGGGTTGTTTTGATTAAAATAAAGTGTGGGAAATTCTGTTTTGACGTTATGTATATGTTAATGAGTTATTGGTATTGCTATGGATAATTTGGGTTGTTGTCGGATTGGGACAAAGTAAGGAATATAGGGGAAGTGCTGCCGAATTTTCTTTAGGTTATTAGCTAGCTTATATAAGTAGTAAAGCGTGACGACTATCTAATTGCGGCACGATTGTTGCTTGTTATAGATTAATAGCTTGGGCAGTAAATATTGGACGTGTAGCTCGACTATACGGTATGTAACGCTATCCTTTATTCTTTGTTTGGCATGACTTTTAAAAATGAGTAAATGACGGACAGGTTTGATACTTACTTCTAAAGCGTCTAGGTGACGTATATTCTTGCTTTCACAAACTATTCTTCTATATATCGGCTATGTCTAAGGCTATGGTGATTTCTCATATGTATGGTAGAGCTTCTTAGAGTCATTGAGATTTTACGTTTTCATATCGTGTTAAAGGTTTATAATCTTGATAAAACGTTAATCTTTGGTAATACTCCTTGTTGGTTCACGTTGATTGTCCTATTGAGTTATAAGAAATGATTTTTAATTGCATATGGTTGCTCATAATGCTCTACTCGTGCATAGAGTTATTTATCATTTCACCGAGTCCCGGGCCGGGTAATGTTCGTGCGGAGTTCTTGCATATGTCACTGGGTCCCTCACTAGAGGGCCGGGTATGTATATTATATATATGATTGGTGATGAGGATGGTTATAATGATGATGATGACAGAGATGATGTGATGACTATTTCACCGAGTCCCTCACTAGAGGGCCGGGTACGTATGTTGTATATATATGATGATTATTTTGCCGAGTCCCTTAAGCTGGGCACCTTATATGTTAAAGATTGCATGATTTTCATTTATAATGTACTTGTGTAACGATATCTCGTTTCGACTTATCATGTTGATATCCTGTCATCTTTACCTTATGCTTTACATACTCAGTACATTGTCCGTACTGACCCCCTTTCTTCGGGGGGCTGCGTTTCATGTCCGCAGGTGTAGACGCTCAGTTCGGTGATCCTCTCGCCTAGGATATCTACTCTGTTGATTTGGAGAGCTCTACTATTTCGGAGCCCAGTCGTTTGGTACATAACTTTCCGTGAAGTCTTTTGCTTATCTATGGGTACTGCGGGGCCCTATCCCGTCGAGTTTCCTACTATACTCTTAGAGGTCTGTAAAACATTATGTGGGTTGTACGTATGTTTTGGATAATAGTCTGGACATGGTTTGTTTGGGATGCCCGCGTGCACGGGGTTGTCGGATTTCGTACATCATTGTAAATTGTGTTGTGGCAGCCTTGTCGGCTCGCGTATGTTGTTACGGTTGAATGGTTATGACTTTTTATAAGACAGATTAACTTTATTTATATTTGGCGTTGGAGTTGGTTTGATTTGATTAAATCTCTTATTGTCTTAGTTTCAGTTGGTTATACTTATCTGGTTTGTATGTGAGTGTTCAAATCGGACACTAGTCACGGCCCATCGGGTTGGTCGTGACAATTTAACTAAAAATACTATCCTAAAATTGCCAAAACTCTAACAATCTATTCCTACATAAATCATAATTCCTAACAATTAAATACATTTATATTTTCTATTTATAATTAAAAATATAAATAAATGATTTTTTTTAAAAAACAAATTTTCAAATTTCAAATAATGGACACACCAAAAAATGAGACAATTTACTTTAAAAAATTAAAATAAATAAGACAGTTTGAGATAAGTTTAAAATAAATGAGAGAATAAAGGTAAATAATATTTTTATTATTAAATTGAATAATATAATATCCAAAAATTAAGTTAAGTCATACTAAAGTCAATAAAGCTACCGTTCTAGAACCACGGGACTCGAGGGGTGCCTAGTACCTTCCCCTCGGTCAACATAATTCCTTACCCGAATTTCTAGTTCGCAGACCAATAAAAATAAAGTCAAATTTCCTTTTGATTAGGATTTAAATAAGGTGACTTGGAACACCTAAACTCAATTTCAAGTGGCAACTCTAAATAATAAAATTATCCCTTTTCAAAATGTCTCTTTAATTGGAAAAAAACTCTTTTCTTTCAAAACATTTGAATCAGTTTTTGAGGAAAATTAAGGGGCATGACAATAAGCAAACATGTATCAGTATCTTGGAATTTCTTAACGAGTAAACTTAAGTTGGCGGTTCAATTCACGAAGTTTGTTAAATTTTTAGTTGTCATAGACTTCACTTTTCAAATCATCATATATTTACATAAAAGACCCTTCTAATTTAATTTATTTCCAATACTAGCCTTCTTTTTACATGAAAAGTTGCGACTTTTTGAAAGGCTGTAACCTTTACGAAGGGTCGTAACTTTTCAAAGAGTTCTGACCTTTCCGATAAGGCAAAAAAAAAATTTGTTCACACTACACTTTATTGTCTATAATTAGAGGAATTTTCTCTTATTATAAACCAACGAAAAATCTGAACTTCTTCTCCTTCTTCGGAACAGTTAAATATTTGTGAACCTTACTCACTGACACTATTGTTTTGTATCAATACACTGGTGAATAAAATTGTTCTGCCATGAGATGATTTAGATATTTTGGTATGTTGACTTTTAGGTACTAGTCGTTATTTTCAACATTTGTTTAGTTAGTCTTTTAGAGTTCATGGAAACTCTATTTGTTTCGTTGATATTTACGTTCTTCTGTACTTAAATGCCTTACTATTTTTGAAGAGTGGTTAGTTTTGGTTGTTGTAATGGTTCCCCAACTAGAGGGTTAGTGCGAATGCCACTCATGATGGTCTAGGTCGTGACAAAGTTGGCATTAGAGCCCAAGGTTTATTGAACCAGAAAGAGTTTAATAGTGTCTTGTTGAACAGTACAAAGACGTCACTTTCTTCAATAGGATATTGGACGTTAAAAAATCTCTCTATTTTTCTCTTTATCTTTTTGTGTTATAACTTGATTCCAATTGGTATATGGAAATTCAAGTATGTATCTAACCTCATTCACTCTTCTTTCATCAAAAGGTTACTACTAGCTTCAATGGCGTTAGGACTGTAGCTCCAATCAATGCTCCAATTGAGGAATCTGTAGTGAGAGGTCACGGTCGAGGCAGGGGTAGAAGAAGAGATAGGGGAAAAGGCCGAGGAAGCGTAGCGCCTACTAGGGATTAAGCGCTAGTTGAGAATGTTCTACGGAATGAGGCTCCTCTTGTTCATCATGAAGAGATAGAGGAGAATGTTGAGGTTTAGAATGCTGAGGATGTTGGACAAGAGTAAGAGGTAAAGGGTGAGCCTACAAGTATTCCTCCCTTAGACCTTGTATTAGCTCAACAAATCATGTCATTTTTGAAATGATTGGTGGCTCTTGGAGTGATTCCCCATGTTCAAGCAACTCAATCTTCCGCCAATCCCCTTATTGATGTCACTACTCTGATGGTTGGTGGAATTGTAAGTATTGATTCCTTCTTTCCTTCTATGTTAGGTCTTGTTATGACAGGCAATGAGCATGAGATATTGACTAAGCTCTTGAAGTTATAATCGCTTGTGTTCCATTGTTCCGAGAGTGAGGATGCATAAGAGTTCATCCTAGATTACTACGAGAGGCTTCATAAGTTGGGAATTTTCCATCAACATGGGGTAGAATTTGTGATTTTTTAGCCTCAAGGTGAGGCTAAATAGTGGAAGAGAGCTTATGTGGAATACATATCTTTAGTTTTACGCCCACTTACATGGACCGAGTTTCATGCCCTTTTTCTAGAGAAGTATGTGCTTCAGACATTGATGGATCATATGAAGGCAATTTTGTATGTATGTGGAGCAAGGTTGTATGTCTGTGGCTACTTATGAGGTTATGTTCCATGTTTTATCGAGATATGCTACACAATTGGTGACTACTGAGGAAGAGAGGATTTGTTTATTTATTAAGGGACTAAAATTTGAGTTACATGTATTGTCTATTCATATGACCTCTGCAGGTAAAAGCTTTAATGAGGTAATAGACTTTGTGAAGAAAGTGGATGGGGTAAGGAGAGAGGTCAGGCTAAGGCATTGTCTCAGAGGGCCGAAAACTCGAGTAACGTTCAAGTTCTTTCTCTAGAGTATCAGGGAGGCCCAAACTTTCAGCCCAACCAATTCATCCCACTTATATAGGTAATTTCTTTGGGAACTCCACGTCATAACTTCATTTAAAATAACTAGGGAGTCGCACCTTCAGTGGGTAGCAGGACATCGCTTGATCGTATTTGCTATGACTCTAGAGAAACTTGGTATATGATAAGAGATTGTCCCCATCCACACGTGATGGATTCCATGCAGCAACAGACTGGAGCAGTGGAAGCCACGCAAAATGGTAATATAGTTAAGGGTGTACACAAGGTACGCGAGGAGGAAATCATCGAGATCGCGGGGTATGAGAAATGGTAATGTAGGTAGAGGTACGGTGTAGCCAGGCATGGAAGTTGCCTATCATGATTACAGGGCTCAATGTTACGTCCTTTAGGGGATGAATGAGACAGACACGTTTGAGGCAGTTATCACATATACTATTCTTTTCTGTAACTGGATGTCTAATGTGTTATTTGATCCAGGTTGTACTTATTCTTATGCATCCGTGTGATTTTCCTAAGAGTTTGATATGAAATGTGATTTACTTGATGCCCCCATCCATGTTTTTACCCCAATTGAATAGTTTTTCATAGTCACCCATATCTATTGTGCTTGTACAATTTTGTTTATGGGTTATCAAACTTGAGCTGATTTGGTGGTTTTTGATATGACTGACTTCGACATAATCATAGGCATGACTTGGTTTTCCCTCTATTATGTTTTGATTACTTGTAATTTTAAATATGTAACTCTAGAACTTCCGTGAGGGGAAAAGTTAGAGTGGGAAGGGGGTGTACAAGCATAATCAAGGTAGAAAACTGGTATGACATGGTAGTTTCTATTATTTAGCACATATTTGAGATGTTGAACATGAGTCTCCATCTATTGAGTTTGTTAATGTTGGTCATTCTACTTACATTCATAATGTTCACAATAAACCATCTAACATTAAGATTATCAACTGAAAGAAATAGTTCAATACTGGATTAAATGTATAATTGCCAAAATGGCACCAATACAATGTCTGAAATAAAAACGGAAAGAAACACTAGTGGTACATATTCCACTATCTAAAGCCTACATCTAAGCTAGATAGTAACGGTAGACATCCTCGAAGGCATGAGGGCCTACCAAGTCCGTATAGCTACAACGTCAACCTGTAAGCTCTAGCGTCCACCTGTGCCTGCACCTAAAAATATAGAGTTGTATGGGATTAGTACACAGTTGTACTAAGTATGGGTATATGCAAGCACACACCAAGGACATGCATGAGTAAGAATAGCTCTTTCCTAACAACATGATTATGGAAAGTCAAGTCAGTGGATTTGCCAAATTGGGATTAGGAAAGTTAGTGAACTTTCCAAATTTGGATTAAAAAAGTTAGTGAGCTTTCCAAATTTGGATTAGGAAAGTCATGCCATGAGAGTAACATGCATCATCATACTTATCATATTGCACACAACACATAACATTTACACATAGCACATATCATATTGCATATAGCACATAACATCTTTCATATCATTCATTCATATGCAATGAGACCTTGGAATCATGGACTTAACAGTAAGACTTCCCAAAATGAGGGCTCAACATATGGGACCTCAACTAGGGAGCCTTCTTTAGCAAACTCACAGTCTGCTTCATTCATTCATACGTACTTCATTTCATTCATTCATAAGCTAGTGTAAACACCAGCTATACCTAGGATGTAGTTTAAGACTCTCATCGAGTTTGCTGTGCAATGATAAAAAATAACCTAGTGTTATTACTTGAGTCTAGCACACCTCTTGATTATCCTATCCTAAAACCTTTGTGTCGTTCATTTCATTATGTGTATCATTTGAGGCTGGCCTCATTTATTCATTGGGAACTTTAACTTTAACCGACATAGATCATGTGAGCATCATGAAATCCAGCGTCTCCCCCACACCGAAAAGAGGTGGAATCACCGGCCAAAGTGACCGAAAACATGCTAGCGTACATGGGATTGAACCCCGCCAGATCCCTATATTGGCAGTATAGGTTCGAAGACTAGGAGATATAAGGAGACCCATACCCGGCATGCCGGAGAGTCTCATCTCATGAGAGTTACGTGAACCTCCGCCCTTCCCGAAAGAAGAAATTACCGCTCATAGCTAGCCTATCGGTGCTCAGTATAAAGTTCCATTACATTCAATTCATACTCCATGGAAGCTGTCTTCTAGTATGAGGACATCATAGCTCATTTGGTTATTTCTCATCTCATCATTAGTATTAAGTATACATTATTCTCAATACTTTCATTAGAGTGTTCTTAGAGACTGGTCTCTTCATTAACTTTACACTCTCATAGGTGAGTACGTTTTGGTAACATTTACTTAGGCTCATTTGAGATTGCTCTCATCTTTCACATTAGCCTCTTATCATGTTGTCACCACATTCATTAACATTAACACATTTGCTCTTCAGAATTACTCACCCCTTTCTAGGTGAATGTTCATTTCATCATATGCCAATGCGCTTGGCCATTTGTGTGTTTCACACTCTTACTTAACCCTTCTAGGGTTTCATTTTTTTATTACATACATCTTAGGTTCACTTATTTTTAAACGTATTCTAGACTTATGGGTCTATATATACAAGCCATGAGGCTTCATTCATAGTTCGTTTAAGTGATTCATATCTTCCTAAGATTAGGTGGTACAAGACTTATGCATCTTGTACGTATATTGAAGTCTCAATTTAATTCTTTTAGACAACATTCATTAATTATTTAAATCACGTAAGATTTATGTGTCAATACGGAATTTGGGCAAGGGAACCCGGTTTCGAATCCCTTGAACAACATTTAGCCATTTTCCTTAAATTTCAATTTTTGTGTCCCTTGGCTTGGGGATGCAGGTTTGATCCCCAATGCCCACATTAATTTTTCCCTTCTTTTTTTCTTCTCTTTTAAATTTGCTGCAGCTTATTGAGGGGCGTGGGATCGATTCCCCACGACCCCATAATTTTTGATGAATTTTTTCTACCTTCTCCTATGCTCCCCTTTTCGCTACTGACTAAGGGGTTGTGGGATCGATCCCCCACAGCCCCCTTTTTTTTTGTTTAATAAACTGGGGTCTTCCGTGTCGTAGGATTGAAACCCCACAACAAAGTTTTATTTTATTCCCTTTTTCCCTTGCGAATTTCGCTGACCCCAGCCCTCGTTTGAGCCCCGCCTAACACATTCCTTTTTTTGTTTATTTATTAGGGTAAGCCTTAGTGAGATCCTGGGTTCGATCCCTGCAGACCTCACTTATTTTTTATTTTATTTTTTTACACCCAAAATTTTCAGAATCTTTCTAAAGCCTATTTCCAAGTTCTGGAAATTTATTCTACGATTTTTCTGCACATTTTTCATCAAATTCCACATTAGTTCTTAGGGAAATTTCATGGTTCATTTATAACGTTTTAGGTGCATTTTCATGGATTTATTTAGCCAAGTGTTTCTCACTCAATTCAGCAACATAACATTTCATATGAACATCACGACTTACCTCATTTTGTGCACATAAAACTACAACCATAATACATCATTTTTGAGCCTTAAATCCGAGGGCTATAGGTGACAGTTCACATTTTGCACACACTTACACATAGTTCGGAAAACATAGATTATCATTCGTACGAATCCAAACACACATTCATGAACATATTCATCACGAAAACACATTACATGCCTAATATCTACCAGCAAACATACCCAACCTACGAATCAATGGGAGCTAGTGACAGGGACATGCAACGGGGAACAATCCTAGTTTTCGAATTAGAATTGACTGAATCTTAAGGGGTCTCTTGGGAAAGGGACCAAGAGAGAAGATAACCCATACCTTTTACGACGTTCAAACCTTGAAGTTGCTTCCCAAACCTTCTCCAAAACTTACGTCCAAATCCAAGTTTCAACACCAAACTTTCGACGGAAAAAACCTCTTTTTGCCTAACTTGTTTGATTAGTTGTTTGTTTATAATTTTCGTTGTGAGTTCTTCAACTGTGAAGAACTTTGTTTTATCTTCTGTTCTTGTACGTTATTTGGCAAAGAGAACGTGAATAAAATATAGAGAATGTCCGTGAATGTTGAGGAGATAAACGTGAGAGAGTGAGAGTTTTATTAGGCTTAGGAGTCTACTTTAGGACTTAGTCAAATAAGGTTTAGTTAATTATTAATAAAAATCTGATTTCCCTTTTATTTTAAATCAGCCAATAAATAATAAATATTAATTAATTACATTAATTTACCAACTTAAATAAAAACAAATTTAATTCATTGCTTCCACCTAGGTTCGAACCTGGTAGGAGCAGACTTCACTCTAAGAGCCAATTTTCGGTCCTCTCTCCCCAAAATAACCCTCCACCTTATTAATTAAATAATTAATTGCATATTTAGGGTAATTACGATACTACCCTTATCTTGGTAAAAGACCATTTTACCCCTAGACCCTCCAAACCTAAGATTTTCCCTTTTTAAATCCGGTAAAGACTCATTCAAGTAAATCTTCGTATTCGAGAGCCCTACATGGCTGGACCCAACCTTTCCTAGCTCAAATAACTCCCCAAGTTAGTTGCCTTGGCTGTAGCAAGGGTTCAGAGGTCTGGTTCTACGCGTATCAATCCGTGTGAACCCGGTCTAATCGTAGGCATTCTAGACACATTGAGCATTACTTATCATATCCATTTTTAGGGTTGTTACATTATCCCCCACTTAGGAATATTCGTCCCCGAATGACACTACTAACTATCTAGTACAATGCCAGACAGAACATAACATAATCACTATGCATAGTCAAGCAATAGTAACAAAGAATGAAGAGATAAGGAAACTTAGACTTAAGAGTAGGAAGTCTAACCTCAAGAACTGAAAATATGGGGGTAGCAGAATCTCATATCGGCCTCGGCCTCCCACGTAGAGCCCTCAACAAGATTATTCCTCCACAATACTTTCACTGTGGCAATCTCCTTGTTCCTCAGCCACTTCACCTGTCTGTCTAAGATCTCAACAGGTACCTCCTCGTAGGACAAGTCTTCATCGACCCCAAACCTTCCACAGGTAGAATCGAAGCTGGATCACCCAGGCACTTCTTTAACATAGAGACATGAAAGACTGGATGAACAGAAGCTAGCTCTGCAGGCAATGCCAACTCATAGTCCACCTCACCCACATGCTGTAGGATTTCATATGGCCCAACATACCTCGGACTCAACTTCCCCTTCCTGCCAAACCTCATCACCCCCTTCATAGGTGATATCTTCAAATAGACCTGGTCACCAACATCAAACTCTAAGGGCCATTTTCTGTTGTCTGCATAAGACTTCTACCGACTATAAGCGGTAGCCAACCTGTCCCTAATCACCCTGACCTTCTCTAAGGCCTCATGAATGATCTCTAGACCCAAAATGGATGACTCTCCAACCTCGAACCACCCAACTGGAGACCTACACCTCCTACCATACAGTGCCTCAAATGGTGCCATCCCAATGCTGGAGTGATAGCTGTTATTATACGAGAACTCTATCAAAGGCAGATGGTCGTCCCAACTACATCTGAAGTCAATCACACACGCTCTCAACATGTCCTCCATTGTCTGAATGGTGCGCTCTGCCTGCCCATCTGTCAGAGGATGAAAGGCAGTACTAAGATTTACCTGCGTGCCTAAGCTCTTCTGGAAGGATCTCCAAAAATGTGAAGTGAACTGAGCTCCTCTATCTGAAATAATCGACAAAGAAATCCGATGCCATCTCACAATCTCATCAATGTAGAGTCTCGCATAATCCTCGGCTCTGTAAGTAGACTTCACAGGGATAAAGTGGGCAGACTTAGTCATCCTGTCCATAATAACCCATATGGAGTCATGCTGTCTCCTAGTCCTCGGAAGACCAACCATGAAGTCCATATTAATGGCCTCCCACTTCCAAGTCGGAACCTCAAAAATCTGAGTAACACCGCCAGACTTAAGATGTTCTTCCTTAACCTGCTGAAAATTAGGACAATTGGCCACATATTCTGCAATGTCCTTCTTCATGCCATCCCACCAATAAATCTGCTTAAGATCATGATACATCTTGGTGGAACCTGGATGTATGGAATATATGGAACCATGGGCCTCTGCAACAATCCTGGTCCGCAAATCATCCATATCTAGTACACACAGCCTGTCCTGGTACCTAAGTACGCCGTCACCTCCCAAAGCAAAAGACTCATTCATCTTTATCAACACTGATTCCTTCAGCTCTATCAACACAGGATCGAGATGCTGACCCTGCTTGACTTCAACTACCAAGGATGATTCAGAATTAGGATGAACTGAAATACCCCCACTAGTAGAGTCAACCAACCGCACACCCAGTCTGGCCAGTCTGTGTACATCTTTCACCAACTCCTTCTTCTCATCCTCAACGTGGGCTGTACTTCCCATGCTCATCCTGCTCAAAGCATCAACTACAACATTAGCCTTACCTGGATGGTAGTGGACATTCATATCATAGTTTTTCAACAGTTCCAACCATCTCCGCTGACGTAGATTTAACTCCCTATGCGTGAACACGTACTGGAGACTCTTGTGGTCTGTGAACACATCCACATGCACTCCATACAAGTAGTGCCTCCACATCTTCAGTGCAAACACCACAGCTGTCAACTCGAGGTCATGAGTGGGATAATTCTTCTCATGAACCTTGAGCTGTCTGGACGCATAAGCTATCACCTTACCCACCTGCATAAGAACACAACCCAAACCAACCCTAGATGCATCACAATAAACAGTGTAATTCTCACCACACTTAGGCAAAGTAAGCACCGGGACTGAAGTGAGTCTGTCCTTGAGCTCCTGGAAACTCTTCTCACAAGTCTCCGTCCATTCAAACTTGGCCTTCTTCTTAGTAAAAGCTGTCAGTGGGGCAGCAATGGAAGAAAATCCCTCCACGAACCTGCGGTAGTAACGAACCAATCCCAGAAAGCTACGGATGTCAGTGGGAGTAAGAGGTTTTGGCTAGTTCTTAACAACCTCAGTCTTCCTGGGGTCCACCTCCACACCCTGATCAGACACAACGTGACCCATGAAGGTCACTGATCTAAACAAGAATTCACACTTGCTCAATTTGGCATACATCTGATGTTGTCTAATTACCTGCAAGGTTAGTCTCAAATGTTGTTCATGCTCTTCCTTGGTCCTAGAGTAGATGAGGATGTCATCAATGAATACTATGACGAAAGAATCAAGGTATTCACGGAAGACTCGGTTCATGAGGTCCATAAATGCAGCTGGTGCATTAGTGAGACCAAATGACATAACTAAGAACTCATAATGACCATAATGGGTACGAAAGGATGTCTTTGGGATATCTCCATCCCTAACCCTAAGCTGATGATACCCTGAACGAAGATCAATCTTAGAGAAGAAACTAGACCCTTGGACCTGATCGAACAAATCATCTGTTCTGGGAAGTGGATACTTATTCTTTATAGTGACTTTGTTGAGCTGCCGATAATCGATACACATTCTAAGGGTTCCATCCTTCTTTTTCACAAACAACACTAGAGCGCCCCAAGGGGATATGCTCGGCTGAATGAAACCCTTATCAGTGAGATGTTTTAACTGCAGCTTCAACTCTTTGAGTTCAGCTGGAGCCATTTGGTAGGGAGGAATTGAAATTGGTTTAGTATCAGGTTCTAAGTCGATACCAAAGTCAATCTCTCGAGGGGGAGGGACTCCAGTAAAATCATCAGGAAATACATCTAGGAACTCATTCACTACAGGCACTAAATCTATGGAAGGAATGTCATGATCTAAATCATTAACACTCACAAGATGACACAATAACCCCTTGGACATCATTTTATTGGCCTTAAGGTTCGAAATCAAGGGATTAGGACGACTTGAGTTGTACCCCTCCCAGACTAGCTCTTCTTCATTAGGGAAACGAAATTTCACCACTCTACTACGACAATCGATACAAGCATAACAACTGTGAAGCCAGTCCATTCCAAGAATAACATCAAAATCATGCATGGGTAACTCAACCAAGTCTGCACACATAGTCTTACAAATTACAACTATTGGGCAATCCTTTTATACTCTATCAGTTCTTACATTTTCTCCTAAAGGTGTACTAACCACTATAGGATCATGCAAAACTTCAGGTAATATCTCAAAAGTGAGAACACGCAATGGAGCTACAAAGGAAAGCGTCGACCCTAGATCAAGTAAAGCATAAACAGAAGTTGAGAATACTTGCAGCATACCTGTGACCACATCAGCGGACTTCGCTCCTCCCTACCCTTCAGGGCATAGAACCTGTTCCTCTTAGGAGGCTCGGCTACTGCTGCACCCTGTGGATTAGGCCTAGGCTGAGTGTTACCTCCAGCCTGACCTCTGTTCTGTGGGCAGTCTCTAACCATGTGCCCACTCTTACCACAACCGAAGCAAGCATTAGTGCCCTGTCTGCACTCTCCACTGTGAGCACGGTCACACTTAGCACAGTTATTTCTGGGAAGCTGCATCTCACCTCCATTGCCCTTCTTGGGCTCAGGTATGCCTCCTCTAGGCGCTGTACTCCTCTGAGAATTAGAGTTCCCAGAACTCTGCTGCCCCTTTTTGAACCTGGGCTGCTCACGGACGCCAAAATTATTTCTGTGGCCTCCATGGCTGTGACCTGCCTGATCTTGAGGCTTAGGCCTCCTAGCATCACGAATACCCCTCTTCTGGCGGCTGTCCTCTACCTGCTGGACATGCACCATCAACCTGGAGAGGTCCATGTTATCACGGAGAATCGCAGACCGACACTCCTCCTCCAGATATCCGTTGATTCCTGTGAGGAACCTGCTCATCTCATCCCTGCTATTAGATACAAGGGAAGTAGCATACCTAGATAGTTTAACAAACTTCAGTACTCATCTCATTCTTGCTGTTAGATCCAAAGGAAATTAGCATACCTGGTGGTTTAACAAACTTTAGAGAATACTCCCTGACTGTCATTGATCCCTGCTTAAGGTTGATAAACTCCTCAACCTTTGCCTCCCTCATCTCCCTCGGAAAGAATCTCTCCAGGAAGGCTGTCTTAAACAGCTCCCAAGTGACCGAAACTCCGCCCAAAGCTCAGCTATCCTACCACATCTTGCACCAAGTCTGTGCTACATCCTTGAGCTGATAGGAAGCCATCTCAGCCTTCTCAGTATCTGTGGCCCCCATAGCCACCAAAATCTTATGCACCTCATCCACAAACTCCTGGGGATCCTCTGAAGTCTTAGACCACGTGAAAATAGGAGGATTCATCCTCGTGAAGTCTCTCAGCCTGTCAGCCATGCTACAAACCGGTGGGTTCTCCCTCTGAACATTCTGTCGGTTAACCTGGGCCGTCATGGCCTGGGCCTTCATAGTAATGGCCTGTGCCATCTGGTCCAGATATGCCCGCACCTCCGCATTAGCCAACCCAGCTGGGTTAACCGGCATAGCCACTCCTTCGGCTGGAGCCTGGGGTGGAACCTGATTGCCCCCAGCAGCTGCTCCTCCTCTCCTTTGACCAACGTTCCTCCTAGTATTCATTCTGTGAAAACAATAAGAATTGATGTTAAACACGCTCATAACACCAAGAAATCAGACATTAGGAAAAGTACGATAAGATCAGAAGAAGGGAAATTTTCCTACGCATCACGCAGTATCTAATTCAGGATAGTGGTGCACTTCACTACCATGACTTAGAAACTACTCAATGCGGTTGATGTGAACTTATTATTCTCGGAATTTAACCTAGTGCTCTGATACCAACTTTATCACGACCGGAGTTAAGACCCCAGACGATACCGGCGTCGTTGACCTCTTAGAGGTCGCAGACAAGCCTACTTACGTCATTCTTACTTCATCTAGGTTAATTTTAGCTGAAAATTTAAAACTTTTTGTTTCTTATCATGCATAAAGGTCATTCTACTTACATTCATAATGTTCACAATCAACCATCTAACATTAAGATTATCAACTGAAAGAAATAGTTCAATACTTCATTAAATGTATAATTGCCAAAATGGCACCAATACAATGTCTGAAATAAAAACAAAATCAAACACTAGTGGTACATACTCCACTAGCTGAAGCCTATATCTAAGCTAGATAGTAACTGTAGACATCCTCGAAGGCATGAGAGCCTACCAAGTCCGGATGAAGCTCCATGTCCGGATAGCTGCAACGTCAACCTGTAAGCTCTAGCATCCACGTGTGCCTGCACCTAAAAATATAGAGTTGTGTGGGATTAGTACACACTTGTACTATGTATGGGTATATGCAAGCACACACCAAGAACATGCATGAGTAGGAATAGCTCTTTCCTAACAACATGATTCTAGAAAGTCAAGTCAGTGGACTTGCCAAATTGGGATTAGGAAAGTTAGTGAACTTTCCAAATTTGGATTAGGAAAGTTAGTGAGCTTTCCAAATTTGGATTAGGAAAGTCATGCCATGAGAGTAACATGCATCATCATACTTATCATATTGCACACAACACATAACATTTTACACATAGCACATATCATATTGCATATAGCACATAACATCTTTCATATCATTCATTCATATGTCATGAGACCTTGGAATCATGGACTTAACATTAAGACTTCCCAAAATGAGGGCTCAACATATGGGACCTCAACTAGGGAGCCTTCTTTAGCAAACACAGAGTCTGCTTCATTAATTCATACGTACTTCATTTCATTCATTCATAAACTAGTGTAAACACCAGCTATACCTAGGATGTAGTTTAAGACTCTCATCGGGTTTGCTGTGCAATGATAAAAAATAACCTAGTGTTATTACTTGAGTCTAGCTCACCTCTGGATTATCCTATCCTAACACCTTTGGTATCGTTCATTTCATTATGCGTATCATTTGAGGCTGGCCTCATTCATTCATTGGGAACTTTAACTTTAACCAACATAGAGTATGTGAGCATAATGAAATCCAGTGTCTCTCCCACACCGAAAAGAGGTGGAATCATCGGCCAAAGTGACCCAAAACATGCTAGCGTACATGGGAATTGAACTCCGCCAGATCCCTATATTGGCAGTATAGGTTCGAAGACTAGGGGATATAAGAAGACCTATACCCGGCATGTCGGACAATCTCATCTCATGAGAGTTACGTGAACCTCCGCCATTCCCGAAAGAAGGCATCACCGCTCATAGCTAGCCTATCGGTGCTCAGTATAAAGTTCCATTACATTCAACTCATACGCCATGGAAGCTGACTTCTAGTATGAGGACATCATAGCTCATTAGATGATTTCTGATCTCATCATTAGTATTAAGTATACATTATTCTCAATACTTTCATTAGAGTGTTCTTAGAGACTGGTCTGTTCACTAACTTTACACTCTCATAGGTGAGTACGTTTTGGTAACATTTACTTAGGCTCATTTTAGATTGCTCTCATCTTTCACATTAGCCTCTTATCATGTTGTCACCACATTCATTAAAATTAAGACATTCGCTCTTCATAATTACTCACCCCTTTCTACGTGAATGTTCATTTCATCATATGCAAATGCACTTGGCCATTTGTGTGTTTCACACTCTTACTTAACCCTTCTAGGGTTTCATCATTTCATTACATACATCTTAGGTTCACTTATTTTTAAACGTATGCTAGACTTATGGGTCTATACATACAAGCCATGAGGCTTCATTCATATTTCGTTTAAGTGATTCATATCTTCCTAAGATTAGGTGGTACAAGACTTATGCATCTTGTAGGTATATCGAAGTCTCAATTTAATTCTTTTAGACAATATTCGTTACTTATTTAAATCACGTAAGACTTATGTGTCAATACGGAATTTGGGCAAGGGAACCCGGTTTCGAATCCCTTGAACAACACTTAGCCATTTTCCTTAAATTTCAATTTTTGTGTCCCTTGGCTTAGGGATCCAGGTTCGATCCCCAATGCCCACATTAATTTTTCCCTTTCTTTTTTCTTCTATTTTAAATTTGCTGCAGCTTACTGAGGGGCGTGGGATCGATTCCCCACGACCCCATAATTTTTAATGAATTTTTTCTACCTTCTCCTATGCTCCCATTTTCGCTACTTACCAAGGGGTTGTGGGATCGATCCCCCACATCCCACTTTTTTTTTTTAATAAACTGGGGTCTTCCGTGTCGTGGGATAGAAACCCCACAACAACATTTTATTTTATTCCCTTTTTCCATTGCGAATTTCGCTGACCCCAGCCCCAGTTTGAGCCCCGCCTAACACATTCCTTTTTTTGTTTATTTATTAGGGTAAGCCTTAGTGAGGTCCTGGGTTCGATCCCTGCAGACCTCACTTATTTTTATTTTTTATTTTTTTTACACCCATAATTTCCAGAATCTTTCTAAATCCTATTTCCAAGTTCTGGAAATTTATTCCACGATTTTTCTGCACATTTTTCATCAAATTACACATTAGTTCTTAGGGAAATTTCATGGTTCATTTATAATGTTTTAGGTGCATTTTCATGGATTATATTTTAGCCAAGAGTTTCTCACTCAATTCAGCCACATACCATTTCATATGAACATCACAACTTACCTCATTTTGTGCACGTAAAAATACAACCATAATACATCATTTTTTGAGCCTTAAACCCGAGGGCTATAGGCCACATTTCACATTTTGCACACACTTAAACATAGTTATAATTCGGAAAACATAGATTATCATTCGTACGAATCCAAACACACATTCATGAACATATTCATCGCGAAAACACATTACATGCCTAATTTCTACCAGCAAACATACCCAACCTACGAATCAATGGGAGCTAGTGACAGGGACATGCAACAGGGAACAATCCTAGTTTTCGGATTATAACTGACTGAATCTTAAGGGGTCTCTTGGGAAAGGGACCAAGAGAGAAGAGAACCCATACCTTTTATGACGTTCAAACCTTGAAGTTGCTGCCCAAACCTTCTCCAAAACTCACGTCCAAATCCAAGTTTCAACAACAAACTTTCGATGGAAAAACCCTCTCTTTGCCTAACGTGTTTGATTAGTTGTTTGTTTATAATTTTCGTTGTGAGTTCTTCAAGTGTGAAGAACTTTGGTTTATCTTCTGTTCTTGTATGTTATTTGGCAGATAGAACGTGAATAAAATATAGAGAATGATCGTGAATGTTGAGGAGATAAACGTGAGAGAGTGAGAGTTTTATTAGGCTTAGGAGTCTACTTTAGGACTTAGTCAAATAAGGTTTAGTTAATTATTAATAAAAATCTGATTTCCCTTTTATTTTAAATCAGCCAATAAATAATAAATATTAATTAATTACATTAATTTACCAACTTAAATAAAAACAAATTTAATTCATTGCTTCCACCTAGGTTCGAACCCGGGAGGAGCAGACTTCACTCTAAGAGCCAATTTTCGGTCCTCTCTCCCCAAAATAACCCTCAACCTTATTAATTAAATAATTAATTGCATATTTAGGGTAATTACGATACTACCCTTATCTTGGTAAAAGACCATTTTACCCCTAGACCCTCCAAACCTAAGATTTTCCCTTTTTAAATCCGGTAAAGACTCATTCAAGTAAATCTTCGTATTCGAGAGCCCTACATGGCTGGAACCAACCTTTCCTAGCTCAACTAACTCCCCAAGTTAGTTGGCTTGGCTGTAGCAAGGGTTTAGAGGTCTGGTTCTACGCGTATCAATCCGTGTGAACCCGGTCTAATCGTAGGCATTCTAGATACATTGAGCATTACTTATCATATCCATTTTTAGGGTTGTTACAAATGTGGTTTGATAATTTATTGAAGTGCTCCTAATGACTTGCCTTGTATTCCTCCGGATAGAGATACAAATTTCTATATTGATTTAAAACCTGACACTCGTCCCATTTCCATCCCTCCATATAGCATGGCTCTGGTAGAATTGAGAGAGCTAAGGCTCAAATCCAAAAACTTCTTTATAAAGGATTCATCCATACTTGTGCTTCCTTGTGGGGTTCTCCTTTCTTGTTTGTTAAGAAAACAGATGTTAGTGTGAGGATGTGTATAGATTATCGGTAATTGAATAGGGTCACCATTCAAAATAAGTATCAGGTGCCTCGAATAAATGATATTTTTGACCAATTGCAAGGTGCACGTGTGTTCTCTAAAATTGATCTAAGATCTCTTTACCATTAGTTGAAGATTAGACCTGAGGTTCTGCCAAAGACTGCGTTTAGAACTCGTTATGGGCACTACAAATTTTAGTTACGTCGTTTGGGTTAAATAATGCACCCGCAACTTTTATGAGTTTGATGAAAGGTGTGTTCAAACCATTTCTTGATTTAATTGTTATAGTCGTTAATGATTACATTTTGGTCTATTCGAAAAGTGAGGATGAGCATGCCGACCATCTTCGTATTGTTCTAGAGTTCTTGGGAAACAATGGTTGTATGCTAAAATTTTGAAGTGTGAATTTGGGTTGACTTGAGTCGCATTTTTAAGGCATCTAGTTTCAAAAGAAGGGGTAATGGTAGATCCCCAAAGGATAGAAGAGGTTAAAAATTGGGTTCGACCTAAATTCTGTGAAGCAAGTTATGAGTTTCGTGGGAATCTCTAGCACTATCATAGATTTATGAAGAACTTTGCTTCTATTTCAATTCACTTGACTAATTAGATTTAAAAAAAAGGTACCCTTTGAATGGACTAAAAATGTGAGGAGAGCTTTAAAATCTCAAGACTCTCTTGTACTCAATACCTATCCTAGCACTACCTATGGAAGGTAAGGATTTTGTTGTTTATTGTGATCCTTCCCATTTGGGATTGAGTGTTGTGTTAATGCATGATAAAAAATATCATATCCAATGCATCACGACAATTGAAAGTACATGAGAAAAATTACCCAATAAATGATTTGGAGTTAGCAACGGTAGTGTTGGCTTTTAAGATCTCGCGACATTACCTCTATGGTGTCAAGTGTGAGGTATTTACTAATCATAATAGCTAGCATCATGTATTTACTCAAAAGGATATGAATTTTAGACCAAAAAAATGGAGGGTGTTACTCAAGAATTATGATATAACTGTTCAATATCATCGGGGTAAGGATAATGTAGTGGCAGACGCTTTGAGTCGACGCCTCGGAAACGTTACGATGTGATCAATTTTTCGTAGGGTATTGAAAAGTTACAGGTAAACGATTTTCGTGGGACAGGGTAATCATGATACCTTGGCCAATATATTTGGCGGCTCGTATTATTTGTTGACCATAATTTATGAATTCAGTTATCATAGGGAGCATATGTTTAATATGCTGCAAGTATGGATAGTCTCGATTGCTTGAGTGTATCCAAGCGACCTTTGGCTAAGGAAATTCAGACCATGGAGTCAAATTCATGCAGTTAGGCATATCATAGGAAAGGAGGGTGTTAGCTATCATTGATGTAAAGGTCACATTTATTGAGGATATCAAGCACAAACAGTTAGAGGATGAACATTTGAATGAGCTTAGAAACAAAACAGTGATTAGTAAGGCACAAGAGACCACTCTTGATGTGATGGTGTTCGCAATTTTAAAGGAAGGATTTTTGTTCCTAGAATAAATGACCTAATTCAAAATGTGATGATAAAATCCCATGGTCCGTGATACTACATTCATTTGGGCGTGACAAAGATGTACCGAGATTAGAATTGAATTTATTGGTGGCCAGGCATAAAGAAGAACATAGCGGAGTTTATGGCGAAGTGTCAAAATTGCCAACAAGTAAAGTATGAACATCAAAGGCCTGCAAGTTTTCTTAAGAGAATGCCAATTCCAGAATGAAAGTGGGAAATGATAGCCACAAATTTTGTGGTTGGTGTTCCCATGAATTTGAGGAAGTTTGATTCTATTTTACTATGGTTGAATAAATTGACTAAGTCATACCATATTATTCTGGTAAGGATAGATTATAATGCTGAACAGTTGGCTAAGGTGTATGTGAAAGAGATACTGAGGTTGCATGGGTTCCCTTTTTTATCATTTCAGACCATGGTACAAAGCTTACCTCTGTGTTTTGGAGGAAATTACATGATGAATTGGGCACACAACTCACTATTAGTACCGCCTTCCATCCACAGACGTACGGGTAGCTAGAGAGGACTACTCAAGTGTTAGAAGACATGTTGAGGGCATGCGTGATTGTTTTGGAGGGCATTGGGATAGGTTCTTACCATTGTGTGAGTTTTTCTATAATAAAAGCTATCACTCTATCATAGATATGTCACCGTTTGAGGAACTTTATGGGAGGGGAGATAGATCACCCATAGAATGGTTCGAGGCTAGAGATGTTAAACCTTTGGGGATTGATTTAGTGAAGGATGCTCGAGTTAAAGTGAGGAGTATTCAAGCTAAACTTTTAGAAGCCCAGAAAAGACCGAAGAAGTATACACACCATAAGGTAAGATACATGGCATTTCAGACTGGTGAGATTATTCTTCTAAAAGTATCACCAATGAAGGGGTGATATGATTTGTCAAGAGGGGAAAACTTAGTCCTAGATATATTGGTCCATTTTAGATTCTTGATTGTGTAGGACCACTAGCTTATATATTGGATTTACCTACTAATCTATTAGGAGTTCATATCATATTTCATGTGTCCATGTTGAAGAGATATCATAGTGACGGGAATTACATCATAAAATGGGACTCAGTTAGGTTAAACACAGACCTTGAGAATGAGGAGGAACCGATTGTGATTCTTGACTCTAATTTTCATATGCTGAGGACCGCGGATATTAATTCATTGAAAGTTCAATGGAAGCATCGTCAAGTTGAGGAAGATACTTGGTAAATTGGGAAGGACATGCAAAACAAGTATCCGCAGTTGTGCATCGATTCAGGTACTACTTAATTTTTCTTTATCCTATTTTTCCTTAAGTTTTGTCACTAGGAGAGGAGTGATAGGTAAATTGTCATCTATTGTATGAAATTGTTCTTGTTGTTACTGAAAAGCCAGCGGGGAAACATTTTTGGCTGGAAAACATTTTACATAGTAACTTTAAATTTTTCGACCTAGTCCACATTTCAATAAAATCAGAGTCTATAAGGTCTAAGGAAATATGGTAACAATTAGGTTATATTATTATTCTTCTTATCACATAAGTGGATACCTAAGACATTAAGGAACCCGTACGACTTTACAAAATTAAATTCAGGTGGGTAAAACTTCCGCAAGAGATCTTAGCGTGATCATGTAGTTTCAGAGTGTCATTGGTTGAAGGTGTGTTGTGAAATGAGGGTTTTGGAATTATTTATTTAGCTAACTGTCTCCGTGCAAGCCGCTGAGGTGGGATTTTCCTAAAAGGGTGGGGTTGTTATAGTGTTGTTAGTGCTGCCATAGCGGGACAGTAGCGACTTAAGTTAGAAATAAACCCCAAATATGTCTTATTGTGCACTTTTCAACTTTGAGAGGGAGGATACGACTCCAGATTTTTTATTGACGGTTTATCACCATTCTTTAGTCTAATGGTAAGGTTTCATCTCGCCGAACCAATTTTTGGATCCGTATTATATAATCTAGAGGCTAATTACAGATGGGGTAGGGTTTTTACCTAAGACATATGGTGGTAAAAGACGTAATTTAGATATTGGGATGTTGTGTTTTATCTAGGGTGTATGTAAATATTGATAATCCGGGTAATTAGTTATTGCTCATTGATTAACGTGTTATAATAATTCTTTGTAGAAAAGCACAAGCAGAACGAATCCTAAAAGGGAAGAATAAAGTTTCTTAGGGGATTAAAGATTTGTTTGAGGTAGTTATGGTTGTGATTTCATGTTGTGTGATGTATGTTTATTCTTTCTTCATTATAATACGTGTATGTATGTGAATGTTGCATTATTGATCACGCTAGTTATAAATGAGATAGTTAAATCATGACTTGATGGTATGACTTTGAGAATATACTTGTGATCGTGATTGTGATTGTGCCTTTTTAAATATATCTGGTATTGCGTACGAACATACTAACTGTGATAGGTTGCCACATTCCTTCTTAACATGGTATCAGTTGCCACATTTCGGCATAAACATTGGATCGTGTGCCACATGTTGGTATGATAACAAATTGGGTTTGGGTTCCACGATAGGACCAATGTCTTAAAATAATTGTATATCTTGAGATTTTGAAACTATACTTTGTTTCGTAAATAATATTTATATTGTATATATTTCCGTTTATGCATGTTTTGAATGTGTTATAAGTACTTATGTATGTTCTACTTAGTGATATAGCCATATGATCCTACCAATACATTGTGGTTGTGTGCTAATGCAACGCTATTTCTTTCTTTTTTTGGTAGAGGGAATCTTCAAGCGTCTATTGACATACCTCGTTTAGAAGATCAATGAACGTCATCGAATTCAAGGGTGAGCCGATTCTTTCGGGATGCCATGAGTTCTTTTTTCTGTCTATGTCCACATTTTGGACTTAGACTAGAATTTATTAGCTTTATATTTGTTTGGGGATTTACCCAATCTTGTTTGTACTTATGGTTGAACTTTAGATGTTTTACTATGTTGACTTTTAAGTTCTACTCATTTTTTCCGCATTTGTTTAGTTAGACATTAGGAGTTTGTGGGAACTCAATTTTTTCCCTTAGAATTTAGCTTGCTTCCATACTTAAATGCCTTAGTATTTTGGTAAAGTTGTGAGTTTGGGTTGTAGTAATAGTTATCCTACCAGAGGGTTAGTGTGGGTGCCTTTCATGACCGGTCAATGAAAGTAAGTTTAATCATACTAACGACACGTCTTGTGCTATTGAAATGATTGAGCAAATCTTTCTCTAACCTCTCCCAACAACCTACAGACTTAGGTTTGAGCTATGTGTATCAATCAAAGGAATTTTCTCTAAGAGATCGAACAAACTCTTAAACAAGATAATCAAAATATGTTTCAGCATCATTGCATGTCTCGATAAACTGCGCTATATGTTATTTAGGATTTCCTTTGCCATCAAATTGGTGTATCTTAGGAGGTTGATAGCTGACAACACATTTTAAAGTTATCAGTCCTCTGTGTATGAGGATTTTAATATGTAGGAGAAAATTTGGATGAAGACTCAAATATATCTTCGATAGCCTCGATGATAAAGTCCTTACATTGATTGATTGGAATCAAACCTTCAACAGAGATATGCATCCCTTTTGTCCTTGTTTGCTTTCTGCAAAACTTTGCTCTGTCTTAATTTCAGGATGCTTTAAAAGTGCTTGACTCGATCTTTTCTCAATTATATTATCCGTGTTATTTGTTATCTTGGAAAGTGTACCATCTTGTTCATGTGTGCAGATTATCAAGCCTTCAATTGCTTTTGTCTAGCTTTGTAGTTCTTCTTCCATAGTCGAAGTAATGTTTATATTATGCGATGCTTGAAACGTTCAGATGAGAGGTAGATATTTTTCAAGACCCTCAAAATGAACTAAGGTTTATAGAGCCTCACATGTGCCTAAAAAGGTTAATAACAAGTTAATTAAGTGCTTTAAAATATCTATGATTGATTTGAAGTGGTTTGGAGGTCAAACATCCAAGAACGACCAAGACAATCGAATATTAGTCTTGAGACATGTTAGTGTGTCCTTGCATGCTTTTCTTGTTTTTATATGTTGTTTGGAGTCTAAAAATAGTAGAGAGGACCCTAGTGTTTTAATAAACATGTTTAGAGTCTAAACGTCCGGTTACGACTCCCCAAGGACCGACCTAGGGGTCCTTGAGAAGGATCCAACCTTTGGCCAACAAGCTGCCCAAGGCAGCAAGATTTTTGCTCATTGATGAAACATGTCCGCATCGCGTACTAGGTTCTCCATAGGCCAAAAGTTTGGTCTGCGTCGCGAACGTGTATCAGAATCTACTGTCTAGAAATTTAATTCTAAAAATGATGTGGGAATAACTCTGCGACGCAGACTTGTTCCCCACGAACATTCCGAAAATGAAAGTTATGTTTGACATGTCTAAAAGTCCAAATAAGTATGGGGGTGTTTTGGGTAATTAGGGAGTTGATTATTAATTGTTTTTATACTCTATTTAACCCTTTTCAATGTCAAAACCCCAATACCTAATAAGAAAATCAAAAAATTCCAAAACTCTCTTCTCTTCCTAATTATCTCAAACCTATATTGGAGACCAAAACTCAAGTTCAAGCTAGGCGCTGGATTTCTATGGTTTATTCTCAAATTTTTCGTGGGTCTTGAATCAATAAGGTATGGTAATCGTTGATCCTTCGTTAATGTTCCATCTAAGGATTTCAATCTAAGATTTTCAAAAAGTGATTCAAAGACCAAATTTCCAAATTTTCAATCTTGCCATGGGTTCATTATCAAATTGATTTCAAAGTCATTCTAATGATCAATTATGTTTAATTACTATTTTAATTATTAATTTCAATCCAATATCATGAAGAACCCATGATCCTCCTAATTTATCAAATTGTCCTATAACGTGGGTCTTGTAATCTTGATGATATGATGATTAGATTATATTTAGATTATGTTGAATTGCCTAGTTCTATATTCTTTTATGTCAATCAATTATGAATTGTTGGGAATTGATCAAGATGATCATTATATAGTAGATTTGGTAAGTTGACCTATTTCTTCTTATTAGCTTAGATTGTATATTTAATTGTGATGATTGGTATGGCCCACTTATGGTGGCAGTGTTTACATTCTTGTACTTGTCTATGTGTTATGATCATTGCTTTGAAGGAATTAGATGCAATATGAATTGATATGATGATTTCCATGTTAAGGAAGTTGAAAGATGTAGCCGTGATTATAGTATCATGTTTAAGTGAATTGATGTTTTGTGAAGTTATATGCATAGTTTTCCACACTAGTTGCATCATCAAGGTGTGCAGATGATGTTGTACATACGTGATGATAATTTTGGGCTTAGGTGTGGTATATATGGCTAATGATGATGAATACTCTTATAGCATGACCCCCTACCTATATGAACCCTATGTGAATGTATGATCAAAGTATGATAGGAGTATTCTATTCTAATGTTAAATATGTTCTTGTCTCCTATGATGTAATGTGAGTGTGCGTAGTCTATATTACTTAATACTCTAGATGTATTTGACTTAAGACTTGAGGAATGTTGTACATGTGTTGTGATATTTATAGGGTGGCTTCCTCATGGTTATGTTATATCCATTATGTGATCATTTTGACCAATGTACACACACACACTTCATGCATGTCTATGAATATGATAGATTCATGAGGACTAATGAAAGGGTAGTTCTCGTATGCATCATTACCTATTTCTATGTATGTAACTATATGATTAATGAAGTTATGAACATGTCTGTCTAGAGGTGTTTATGTGAAAGCATTTCTCACATATGAATTCACACACATGAATGCATGAATGGTAGAATTATGTGAAAGTACATTGTCACATAATATAGGTTCTTTGATGAAAGTAGATTCTCATCTTAGAAACCTTTGAGCTATATGATGTATGAGGGGAGAAAGTCCCTAAAGCCTAATCTTATGAACTAATGATTAATAAAGACTTAAATATATTAAAGAGGGAGTTTAAGCTTAGCACCGAGTGGATATGTACAATGAGGAAAAGACCCCTCCGCTAATGCAATAGGTTGGGTCATCCAAGTGATACTCATGAGATGGAAGCCTCTCTGCTAATGCAATAGGGCGGGTTTCTAAAAGCAATCCCACTATCCCTTATCTATGTTCCCCCATAGGACATAGGTAGTGGATCCACCTAGATAGCTAGTTTGTAGCTTCTACCTTGGCAAATAGAACAACTTTTTTTGGTGTGGGTTTGTACAACACCGAATTCAATGTACTTCGCATGGTTTATGTCGGTTATGGCTAAGCATACCTAAAAGTTAAGAAATGAACTAAGAAAAGACTATGAATAATTGTCCTGGTTCCTTGAAAGACTACTTAGTGTAGGTAGAACTATGAACCCTACCTACACATTGCACTAGTGACATTGGGAGGTTGTCTTACGTGATGGTTCTTATGTGTGAAGTGTGACTGAATAAATGATTCTTAAATGTGATAAAATGGCCTTACGTGTTGTTATGAGTAATATCCATGTCTATATGAAGTATTTGAACCATATTGTGCTTGTTGTATCAATGTTCATGAACTTTTACTATAAACACATGATACATGATTTCTAACTAAATGTCCTCTTTAACTCATGTTCTTGCATGGTTATCATACTTAGTGCATTCTTGTACAAATACCATTCTTCTTCATCTTTTTACACAAAATATAGGTGGTGATGGATAGAGGATGTTTCTAAGAGGGACGAGCTTTGATAGATGTTTCCCAAGTTCGAGAAAGGGATCCTTATGATTGACGGATTTCCTATGTCAAAGACGTTCTTCAAATTGTGTAATATCCTAGATTATGTTTTATGTTGTTTAGAGTCGTGTTCCTATTCTACTCTAATGTTGTTAAGTCTAAGATGGCAAAAGAGACTTAGTGTCTAGACTATGTACTTATGATTATATATATATATATATATATATGAATATATATATATATATATATATATATATATATATATATATATATATATATATATATATATGAAGTGATATTGTAGAATATGATGTGCTATGAAACGTTTTCAATTTTTCGATATTTTTATTATATTTATGCATCGAATGAATGATAAGAGGCTTGTCCAAGATCTCCGAGAGGTCGACGAATCCATGTGGCGACTTGAGGATGCCATAATTTCTAGGGTATACTCTCGGGACGTTAAAAACTTTGTATAAGAGCATAAGGTTTTGGGATTAGTCCTTAGGTTTCAAAGTCTCATATTGCCATGTCTATTAGAGTCTCGTTCATCGGTGGTGAGTCGCAACACATCTATGAGCGAGATGGTATAGTACGATAGAGCTTCACTTTATTCACTACTCATGTGTCGTTCAATAGAGCTTAACTCTATATGATCTCTCTCTTATGTTTTCTTGTCCGGTGGTCTTTTTGATGTGATTTCTCGGGAAGGATGATGTCTGAAAGCTTGAGTGAGAAAAGGTGAGTTTTTAATTCTTACTTTGGTTTTGTGGCTTGATGAGTACATGTGAAGGTGAAATTTATATGTCTTGATGTGATGACATTTATGGCCATATGTGATTTATGAAAATTGAAATATTATGTTGAAAAGCTATGATATGATATGGTTCTAGATTGTTAAGAGATGTGTAGTGGAATGGAGTTCCCTATGGAATAATGGGTTGCATAAGGTTGTGTATGAGGATAGTGTAATGTTATAGTATTGGCTTTAATTTTTTTGAGAAAAGTGAAATAGTGAAAGAATGATGTTGCCTTGTTATTTGAGAGATGCCTTGTAGGTGCCCTTGTGCGGATTGGAGTCTTTTGTATAGACTTGCTCCTAAGTAGGGAAGATGGGTGTTAAACCTAACATGGAAAATTGTGGAGTATGCTAGTAATGGGATAGATTCATGATGACTAAGGAAAGGGTAGTTCTCCTATGCATCACTACTTATTTCTATGCATGTAAGTATATGATTAATGAAATGATGAACATGTGTGTCTAGAGGTGTTTATGTGAAAGTATTTCTCACATATGAATGCACACACACATGAATGTATGAAAGGTAGAATTATGTGAAAGTACATTCTCATATAATATATGTTCTTTGATGAAAGTAGCTTCTCATCTTAGAAACCTTTGAGCTATATGATGTATGAGGGAGCAAGTCCCTAAAGCCTAATATTATGAACTAATGATTAATAAAATGCGTAAATATATTAAAGAGGGAGTTTAAACTTAGCACCGAGTGGATATGTAGAATGAGGAAAAGACCACTCCGCTAATGCAATAGGTTGGGTCATCCAAGTGATACTCATGAGATGGAAGCTTCTCCGCTAATGCAATAGGTCGGGTTTCTAGAAGCAATCTCACTATCCCTTAACCACGTGCCCTCGTAGGACTTAGCTAGTGGATCCACCTAGATAGCTATTTTTTAGGTTCTACATTGGCAAGTAGAACACCTTTTTTCGATGTGGAGTTGTACGACATCAGATTTCATGTAGCTCACATGGTCTATGTCAGTTATGGCTAAGTTTCCTTAAGAGTTAAGAAATGAACTAAGATAAGACTATGAATAATTGTCCTGGTTCTTTGAAAGACTACTTAGTGTAGGTATGACTATGGACCCTACACATTACACTAGTGAGATTGGGAGGTTGTCTTAGGTGATTGTTCTTATGTGTGAAGTGTGCCTTAATAAATGATCCTTAAATGTGATGAAATGGCCTTAAGTTTTGTTAAGAGTAATATCCATTTTTATATGAAGTATATGAACTATATTGTTATCAATGTTCATGGAGATTTACTATGAAGACATGATGCATGATTTCTAACTAAATGTCCTCTTTAACTCATGTTTTTGCATGGTTATCATACTTAGCATTCTTGTACTAATGCCATTCTTCTTCATCTTTTCACACAAAGTGTAGGTGGTGATGGGTAGAGGATGTTTCTAATCGGGACGAGCTTAGATAGATATTTCCTAAGTTCAAGAAAGGGATCCTTATGATTCAAGTATTTTTAATGTCAAAGATGTTATTCAAATTATGTAATAGTCTAGAGTATGCTTTATGTTGTTAAGGGTCGTGTCCCTATTCTACTCTAATGTTGTCAAGTCTAAGATGACAAATGAGACTTAGTGTCTAGACTATTTACTTACGATATATATATATATATATATATATATATATATATATATATATATATATATATGAAGTGATATTCTAGCATATTGTGTGTTATGAAAGATTTTAAATTTTCTGCTATTTTTTATATTTATGCAATGAATAAATGCCAAGAGGCTTGTCCAAGATCTCCGAGAGGTCGATGACGCTGTGTGGCGACTTGAGGATGCCATAATTTCTAGGGTATACTCTCGGGTCATTACAAACTTTGTATTAGAGCATAAGGTTTTGGGATTAGTCCTTAGGTTTCAAAGTCTCATATTGCCATGTCTAGTAGAGTCTCGTTCATCGATGGTGAGTCGCAACACATCTATGAGCGAGAGGCTATAGGATGATAGAGTTTTACTTTCTTCACTACTCTTGTGTCCTGCCATAGAGCTTAACTCTCTATGATATCTCCCTTCTGTTTCCTTGTCTGGTGGTCTTTTAGATGTGATTGTTCGGGAAGGATGATGTGTCAAAGCTAGATGGAGAAAAAATGAGTTTTGGATGCTTACTTTATTTTTGTGGCTTGATGAGTATATGTGAAGGTGAAATTTATATATCTTGATGTGATGCCATTTATGTCCATATGTGATTGAAAATTGAAATATTATGTTGAAAAGCTATGATATGATATGGTTCTAGGTTGTTAAGAAATGTGTAGTGGAATGGAGTTCCCTTTGGAATAATGGGTTGTATATGGTTATATACGAGGATAGTGTAATGTTATAGTAAGAATTTTTTTGGACAAAAGTGAAATAGTGAAAGAATGATGTTTCCTTGTTATTTGAGAAAGGCCTTGTAGTTTCCCTTGTGCGGATTGGAGTCCTTTGTATAGACTTGCTCGTAAGGAGGGAACATGGGTGTTGAACCAAACATGGAAAATTGTGGAGTATGCTAGTAAAGGGAGAAACCCTTATGACTAGTTGATTAGTTCCCTTATGAACCTATTATAGGAGTGGGGAAAAAGGGTGAAAGGGTATTATTTCATGAGTTGGAATTATGTTTTTCCCTAAAGTGACTTATAGGGTAGTATTTACCCCTTAGTTCATAATCAGAAGGAGAGAATTGATGTTGACCTACTTTAAGTGATTAGTTGAATTTTAAGATTATCTTAAGTATGGTCATTTGAGGAAGTGTTTAGTTTGTACCTAGGCATGGTTGGTTGGAAGGTTCCACCAAAGGTAATGACCCTTGTAGGATTGAATCTGTAACTACTTACCTTATTAAGGCTTGGTGGTACAATGTGATGAGATATGGAATCTCCCTTGGTATTCATGGTGTATTTAAGGCCTCAGATGGTTGGGTTAGTAAACTCTTTGGGATGACATTAGGAGTGGAAACCCTCAATGATGTCAAACCTTCTTATGTGAAGAGTATTCTTTTTTTGGTCTTGACTTTCCTTGACCTTGATGTTTAACGAAATGAGGTGATGAATATTTGATTAGGCTTACCCGAAGTGGGGGATTATGTACCCAGATGGTAAGGTTCTGAATTCCCTTAATGGTCCTACTTTGAGTTCACTTGAACTTCCCTAAGTTAAGAATCACTTGGAGTGATAATTATGGAGGGGAGTAAGCTATCTACTCATCTGTGATCTCTTTAATTCATAACCTAGTGGAGTGTGAGTGAATAACTAGTGGGAATTGGTTCCTTCTTATGATATTGAAGGAGGTGATGTTAAGAAAAGTTTGCATAAGTTTGGTCCCAAGAGGTAGGATGTGTGCTTGACTAGAAGGATTGGTAATCTAAAGTCCTCTTGGATGAGATAAGTTCTCTTATATGGGTTTACCCTAAGTGGGGGATGATGATGTGAGTAGTAAGGTTGTAGATGTCCCTATATTTTCCTTGTATTCTTACTCAAGCTTGAAACTAGAGAGTTCCTAAGTAGCTTATTATGATGGGAGTTTTGATACAATAGGAATAATTTAGTTCACGTACATCATAATAGACACGAATACCATTCATAACAACCCATAAAGCTATTTATCACATTTAAGACACATTCAATACCAACAATACATTACATTTCCTTGTTACCTCAACTCTTTCCCTCAAAAAACCCTCAAGTAATACTTATTGCAATGTATGAATAGTGTCTCATTCCACAATTCATACCAAAGTATCACCTTAAGGTCACTAAGGGTTGGCATTTATACAACCTTCATCAAATCAAATACACACATTCATAAGGACATAGAATATGAAGAAACATAAACTTCACATAAGAACCATCACGTAAGACAACCCCAAGTCACACTAGTGCAATGTTAAAGTAGTATCCCATAATAATATTCGTACCAAGTGCTCCTATGAAGTCATCCTTGACTAGGCACATCATATTCAATATATCATAACATCTTCATTTAATATTAGACATAAGACCAACATACTTCATCGACCTAATGAAAGAACTCATTCATTTATTAAATAAAGTCATAACCCATTTAGTCTTTACGCACATCTGAAGAAAAATATACAAGTCCATACTACAAGTAACACCATGATAGAACCATAGTCAACATTATATTTCGAGTTCATTTCATCAATATATCACAAGATTTTACTCATAACCCCAATCAAAGTCTACTAGTGCAATATGTATGTGAAGCCCCATAACCTCACAAATACAAAGTATTCTAACATGAAGACCACAAGCATTATCATATACCTCATACATCATCATAACAAGTATACCCTAAAATATGCATACAAAGTTAGACAATCATCATGCATATCAAATGAGACTACCATCATGCATATTAGTATAACAAGTATATGTTGAGATCATAATTTCATTGATAATATATATACATATACATAAAAAAAACCACCCTAGAACTCCCTTCAAGATCTACTTGTTCAATGAATTGGTAAAGTCCCATTCCTTACCTACATTAAATAACATCTCTTAAATAAGTCCTAGTTAGTATTGATCTTCTTACTTTCATTTGTTCATTTTATAATTCGGGAAACTTTACCATAACCGACAGAGACCACGTGCAATAAGATGAAATCTGATGTCAACACCTCACACCGAAAATAGGGTGTCCTACATTACACGGTAGGGAATAAACATTCATATAGGATCTAGGTGGACCCACAAGCTAAGGTTCCTATAGGGCCACATAGTTAAGGAACTAGGTGGTTGTTACTAGAAACCCTCTTTATGCAAATTAACACTGTAGTTTCCACCTCATGAGAACATAGGGTGAACTTCCCTTCCTTTGTGAAGGAACACTCTCATTGTAAAGTTTAATGGCTTCTAAGTTACCCTTTTGGAAGAGACTTTAAGTCTTTCTTAAACATTAAGTTAAAATATAGACCATAGGGTATTACCCCTTATATAACATGTACACAACTCAAAGGTTATATGATTAGAATGTCCTTTCATCATAACAAACATCCTGTGAGAATTTCCTTTCACATAATCATAACATTCATAACATAGTCTAGTTTAGAGTACAATTGAGGAAACCTTTCAAGAGACTATCATTCATTATATTATCATTAACCTTCTTCATTCATACATTCATGTGTGTACACATGTGAGAAAGACTTTAACATAAAAACATTTAGACAAAACATGTTCATACATTCATATGAGAATTATCCATTCAATTAACACCATAAACATATCATACCCATAGTTATGCATGGTGTGTGTGTGTACATATTGGTAATCATGATCAAATAATAGAAACAAAATTGTTATTGAACCTCCCTCAAAGGATAAAAACACATTTGCAATATTCCAAAGTCATGAATAACTCATGTATAGAGCATTTAGGGACTGTAGACCACACACCCACATTTCATCATAGGAGACAAGAGCACATTCAACATTTGAATAGACAACTCCTAACATGTACAAGATCACACATTAATATAGGGTTATATAGGTAGGGGTCATTCCACAATAGACTTAACATAATCAATCATGTAGAACACACCTTATCCCTAACATTATCATTTACATTATACTTCACAGTATCAATACACCTTAATCAGGATACTAAAGAATGAGGACTACAAACACAACCTTTATAGCACACTTTCATATTCATGATCATCTTAATAACAATTCACTGTACATCTATTTCCTCCAAGGCCATGATCAAAACATGCATAGATAGACAAAAAGTAAACACCGCCACAGTAAGTGGACCAAGCCATACAACATCAATTCACACACTATAGAATAGAAATTAGGTCAACTTGCCAAATCTCGTAGCCATGATCATCATAAATAAATTCTCAACGATTCATCATCAATATCTAAAGATATCAATAGCACTCAATAATACATCAAAATCTAAGCATAATTCCATTAACATCCAATCAAGGTCACAAAAACCACATTATAGGTTAAATTGAGACATTAGGGAGATCATCGGTTATTCAAGGAATTAAATTGAAAATCATATGAAAAACCTTGATTAAACATTAATTTATCATCACAATAACTTAGAATATTTTGACAAGAAACCCATGTATAGATTGAAAATTAGGAATTTTGGTCTATGATTAAGTTTTGAAAATCTTTGATTGAACTCCTTGAATGAAAGATTATTCAAGAATAAAGAGTTGCAAAACTTATTGATTAAAGACCCATGAAAATTAGGGGTGAAATCTTTGAAGATTGATCTTCTTCCTTGGAGCTTGAACGTTCTTCAATGGAAAAAATGTGTAAAGAGAAAATTTAGAGAGAAAAAAGTGTTTAAGATCAAAACGTCCAGCTATGACTCCCAAGGACTAACCTAAGGGTCCTTGAGGAGGATCCGAACATTGGGAGAAGAAGCTGCCAAGGCAGCTTGTGGGCAGCACATAGTAGGAATTGCTCCTCGTAGCGGACCTACTCCCCCATGGACAAAAAAATTTGGTCCGCGTCGCAGACGTTGTCGCAGATCTCTATATCCTAAAATTAATTTCCAGAAACTTTAGGGAACAACTCTGCGACGCAGACTTGTTCCACGAGGAAAACTCCGAAAATAAAAGTCAAGTTAGACTTAATTAATTAAAAGGTCCAACTAGTGTAGGGGTGTTTTGGGTGCTTTAGGGATTTATTATAAACGGGTTTTAAGTCACTTTTACCCCACTTTACCAATAAAAAAAACACTTCCTATGATTTTAGACTCCAAACCACACTTAAAAACATGAACAATATACTAGAACTCACTATCACACAAAAGACTAGTTTGTGGACATCTTGGTCGTCCTTTGACAATTAACTTCCAAACCTCATTAAAAACTAACTTCAAAGGTTTTTCTTCATTATTTGAACAACTTATTAACTCATAAATCTCATGTGAGTCTCTAGTTAATCCTATTTCATTTTGGGGGTTATAACACTTATATTTAAAGGTGAAGGGGTTATTTTCCATTACTTCAATTGCTAAATACTGTTTGACTGCCAGGATTGAGTTCGGACACCATCCGGGGTCTAAAATTATGAATGGGAAAACTAGGGAAAGACTGGATGAGGTTCTGCCTATCTTCATCCTGCTCTGGCGGGTATAATCCCTCCCAAATGGCAAAAACGGAGGCAGAACCTCTTCTAAGATTTTTCTTGGGAGTCTTTGCTTTTCTAATATTTCCCAAAATTCCTCAACTTCACCCTGCAATTCAAGAGTAATTATCATAACTAGGACATCGTGGTCTACCCTCCAAACAATCCCACGATACGCAGTCAATTCTTCCTCGTTAATTCAGTACCACAACTTATACATCCACATGATACACCACGACATTTACAACTAGCATAATTTAAACCAATTAGCCAACACATTGCACATAATAAGGTTCAAACACATGCTTATAATGCACGAAATCACATCATTGTATTCAACATGTTCAACTTTACATTCACAATTAACTCAATAAACAAGAAGCACACATTAACACTTCGCAGATTCAATGCACAAAGAATTTCTATTCATTAGTAAGTTCCTCCCATAGATGACCATTACTGGTCATCCATGCCTTTTACAGCCTTTAAGGCTAGATACCAATTGGACCCTTCCAAGTTCCAGTTAACTTGTTTTCGTCCCTTCAGCCGTATCAATGACGTCTAGTTCACTTTGTTGAGATACAATTTGGAATCGAGTGATACCAACTGAGTAAACTTAGAACTCAGGCGATACTCACATGAAGGGAGACAATAAGTGGAATAATTTCGTAGAATTCTTCCTAGTTTCCTGTAGATCAGATGTGGACGTCAACACATGAATCCGCAAATGTCTAGTCCCTATTTTGCTCTTGTACGGGGAGACTGGTAAACTAGGCTCTGATACAAATTTATCACGATCCAACACACCGGGACGTGTGGCCAGCCACACTAACACCTAAATAGGAGAACACTCATACCCCAATAGTTAAACATGTGGAAAATTTAAATAAAACGGAGATGTTATAATAATATGATTTTATAAACAACATATTTTGACACTCTTTTAGTCAAAACTTGAAAAGTAATTTAACAACTCCCATGGACATAGTCTAAACATGTACAAAACCTACTAACAGTAAAAACATGACAGAATAATAAGACACAACTCCCCCATGCGAAAGGAAAAGTAGAAGCTTCTGGGAATTCATCGTCTTCACCAAATGAACGTCACCAATCCTGCATCGAGACTATGAATAATAGGCATACCCAGAGTAGTATTAGTAGAAACACACGTACTGGTAGGTATCATTGATAAACCCGACACCCACCGTATAAATAAGAAACAAACTTGTAGAAATGTAGAATCGACCATCGCTTCTCTACCCATTTTTTGCTCTTTTGAAACACCTCAAATTTAAACTAGTACTCTGACTACTAACAACCTTCTCGATCTACCTACTTACCAAGTACCAGATCGGCGCCCAACCATTCTAAGACATATAAATATTTTCCCGAATAAAACTAAAAGCATCGTACTATTCGCTAACATTATACCCTTACTTACGCATCACATTACAACACAAGAACAACCCTTACTATAAGTTACTCACCCCCTTGAACACTTTGCCCTTCCCTTACACGTACAAGTTCATTCCACACTAGGAACAACAAAATATAAGTCTTCATACTCTACACGTACTAAGTAAAACATATATAAATCAATAAAATAACATATTCATATCCATATATAAAACACATACAAAGTTATCAACTAGAAGAACATTAACGCATTTCACATTCCTCAAGCTTCACAATTATGCAAATCATTGGTCCTCTCCTGGAATCCAAACCCAAATAGTCATGCCGGAACGTGGAAACCAATACATAGTTATGTCGGAACGTGGCGACCCAGCCAAGTTAGTGATGCTAGAACGTGGTAGTCGATCCATTCATCAAACCATATCACAATCAAAGTATATCCTCATAGTCATATAACATAATTCATGATTCATAGCGTTCATCATTCATCTTTTTTTATTTACACCAAGTGTAATCAACAATACAATATTCGTCTACCTGCACATTTCACAATGAAGCAAGAACAACATACATAACTAAATCATACAATCACCCCCTTCATAATGGATTATTCATCAACACAAATCCTGCAACCTTCATTCAACCATACTCAACCCTAATTATTCGTCTAAGGCTTCTTTCGAGAGTTTAAAGCATAATAAATACGGTGCACAAAATCCTACACATAATTCCTACCATTAATTTACATATATTACGGAGTGAGCACAAATTTAAACTACTTAATTCATAAAATCCTATATTGCCTAAGATCCAAGAAGTTGCACAGAGTTTTTCACCTTGATACTTGTTTTTCGGGCTTCGTGACGGTCAATGTGACCAAGAATCATCATGATATCGCCATCCTCTAGATAGAAATGTTCTTATCCTTCTTTCCCAAGCTTAAAGTAGATTTTCTCAGGTTTCTAGGGTGTTTTACGACTTATTGAGCAATTTTAGGAAGATGGAGAAAATAGGATTTGTCGTAATTTACATTCTCCCTTGCCTATCCCGCCCTGGCGCATGCTTACTCTGATGTGGCATTGCTGCCATAAAGGAATATGGTCTGCTATGGCGAGACAATGGCCAATTTTTTTTGGATTTTTGTTTCTCCTAAATAACTGCGGTCCGGATCGTTACATGAAATTCAGCATAATTATGTTATTAATGGTCATTAATTGATTATTTATCCTAAATAGGTTGTTGATGTCATTCTAAAATCATCATTTTCGTAATAATTTACTTCTTAAATATTTAGAAAAGATATACATCCTCGTTTCTATTCGTCACACCTACTTTGCTTTTAAATCCATTAAAATATATTTATTATTTTTCTTTTTATATATTTCAAAACTAGATATGTGAGGTACATGCATCTGATGACCAAAATTTTGCACGATAATAATTTTGAAAACTCATGAAAATGCACGTATTAGGCCCTAAACAAATAAATTAGTATTTTTTACCTTATTAAATTCAATAATGTTGAAAGAAAAATTCATGGGATAATAAAACATTTAAAATAGTTAACCAATAAAATATAGTAGAAACATACATTAAAGCTTTTCCTCTTTTTAAAGTGGTTAAAAAACTTTAAAGTGATATGTTTCATTATGAAATAATTACCTCTTGGGTTTAATTTCCAAAGTCTTTGTTAAACACGTGGTCAAGCTATTCCTACAACAACCGCGTGTCGCTTTCCAAGCGCTATTTTGTCATTTTACTAAACTCATAGAAATGAAATACCTCTTCACGTTTTTTCTACCTTCCCACGTAGATTTGTTTTCTTTATAAGCTCCCAAATATACTAATGATTTTTCCGTAGTGAAACTTTCATTGAGTTTTTATTTTTTCATTATATATTTTTTAAAGTTTAGAATTCAATAGCTTTCTTGTAGGATAGATTTTTCTAACATTAAGAAATTTGAGGAAAACATAGGAACTTCAACTGTAGAGAATAAAAATGTGGAACTGAATTTAGGGCTTCCATTGAATGTTGATTATGATGTTAACTACAAAAATGAATCATTTTTTGTGAATAACTAATGAAAAATATTCTTTGATTTTTCAGGTGGATCACAATGAAGTGTTGCTTCAACTGTAGCTAAGGTGGAAACCCAAAATCCAACCTACTCAAGGTATCAAAATTTTGCGAATTGATTCATATAACAAGTACATTTTAATTTGTATCAAAATCAAAGTAGGAATTAATATTTTTTCCTTATGTTCTCGATGTTAAATCATCTTCTGTTGAACATATATCACCTGTCTATTTAGAGAATTCTATTTATAATGGAAACATCACAAACTTTTTGCTCAACCATATGACTATTGTTTTCATAAGAGGTGAAGGACCAAATGGAAAGATGATTGAAGGACTATTATACTCATGTAAGAAGAAATATAATTTGTACATAGTTGGTCTTTGTCATGGTGATATTCTAAATGTAGCTTAATTTTTCTAACTGATACGCTCAAATTACACTTCCCTAAAGAAGTATAAGCGGTCGTATCAAGTAAAGAACCCAACTATTAGGTTGGGGTCAATCCCACGAGAAAAATGGTTTAGACTTAACTTCAATGTACGATTACTTTTATTTAGTCAAGTCCTTTCCGAAAATTAGTAATTAAAGGGGGGCTTTGTGAAACAAAATTGTTGTAATGTTGTGAAATCAAACAAGTAGCAAGAGTGAATTATTGGTGTTTATCAAGTTGTGAGAGAAACTAGGGTCTAAGTGTTCCCCATAGGTTCATAAGCCATAATCCTAGCTATAACAATTCTTTCCTATTTTTTTGCATGCAAAGTGATAATTATTTATCTCTAAATCCATTGTCCGACATTGAGAGAATTTTACCCCGTACCTTGGTCCGGCTACGTGTGTCTAAGTTACTAACCCTTACCTTTACTTCATATTAAGCATCATATTCGCTATTTGGCTTAGTTATTAATTCCCACCAATCGAAACTAGCGTATTAGATAGTATCCACTAAATCTATGTCAATAATTCTTTTCCTATTAACTATCCCCTTTGTCCGGTATGTAGCAATAAGGCGAGTTCTAACGCGTGGACTCGTTAAAAAGACTTTTAAATGAAAGAATTATCGATGCATGCAATAACTTATTTGAGAATTGTTATTTAGCTAGGTTTAGTTTGTTAATCACCAATTGTTCCCACAACCCTAGTTGTGGATTAGTTACTTCTGCTTAGAAGAACATAATTCATAATTGATAAATAATAAATCATGAACTTACTTTGACAAATACGAAGAAAATCCAGAAATTCAACTTGAAATCACACAATTATCTTAAAAAACCAAATCCGGAAATTTGAATTATTGCCGAAGTTGCAATGTCAAATCTCCACAAACAAAAGTATGAAAATAGTAAAAGAATCCAACCCCAAAAACGAGGTTTTACAACCTATTTATAAGAAAGCAGAGTCCTAAATTAAAAGGATTTCAAATAACAAAAGTATGTCCAAAACGCAACTTCAATCGACGAACCCCACAGACGATCCGTTGATGAAACGACGGACCGTCGACTGCCCCGTCGATCCATACTTACCATATTTTTTCAGCCTTCACTTTGCATCTTCTCTGATCCAATCGACAGACCAACAACACGGTCCGTCGGTTCACCTACGATCCGTCAATGCTTCTCGTCGTTCCATACTTAACTTTTCTTCAACATCTGGTACTGGGACATTCTTTGATCAAATCGACGTTTTGCTAGGACGTTCTGTCGATCAACTGACAAACCATCGATCTTTCCGTAGCCCCACACTTAGTCAGAATTCCCCGAGTTGCTTCCAAATGCCTGAACCTCCAATCGACGGTCACCACCTAGGGTCCGTCGGTGGCTTCGTGGGTCACTTCTACACGATTCTTCACAGCCTTTTGCATTTTAGTTTTGGACAACTTTCTTGCAAAACAAAGATAAAACATATTAAAATTACTAAAAAAAGTCTTTAGACACACATCAATCTTAAGGAAAAAGCATTGAAAGTACCGTGAAACCACGGTACATTAACACCCTCAACTTAAATTCGTTGTTTGTCATCATGCGACGACTATGATTCACCACAACACTTTTGTACAAAAGTATCCTCTTTTAAGATTTCACAATCACATGTCTATCAATCCTGACTTTTTTATTGCTTTAGTGCATGCTTTTACTCTTAGGCTCAGTAAGCTCATTAATGTGGATCAGACCTTGACAAAGACTCACCACGCACTGACACCTTTACTCTTTTATATCTTACAAAGGTACCAACTTTCCAATATTGCAACTAGTGCCCTCACTTCAAAAGATATCCTCCTTTTTTGCACAGTGATTTCAACTTTTGATATAAGGATCATTATTCAACACTCACGCTCAAAACAACTTCACACCTAGTTGGTACTTGTCGCAATAGACTTGCCCTTATTTTCACTGCTTAAGTTCACCATATTAGACTCTTAGGATCACGATAGGACTTTCTTGGCTTGTAAGGTAGGCTCAGGGTCAGGTATGGTACATATCGGTACATTTTAGTGACTTGTTTCCCTCCTTTACATTACGGCTAAGCGTCCTACCTCTTTCATCGTCTATTATGCCCTACTTTTTCTTTTCTTGTAATCTTTGCCTTGTTTTCTCCTTTCTTTATCTTTTATGGAAGTGACTCTTACTTCTTTTCTTCAACGCTCTTTTTCTCTTTCTTTTATTTTTCTTTCTTTACTCAATTGACAATTTTGACTGAGTCACTTCTCTTGTTCACTGTCCCTTTTCTTTTCCACATTACTCTTTTTTATACACACTTTTCGGGTCCTCACTAATAATATCCACTCTCAACTTATGGCTTTTCCATGAGTCGAGGTACACATTACCCAAGATTGGGTCAGGGCCAAGACGAGGTCAGTTTCTGCATTAGCCACCTTCAACTTATGCTTTCGGCCTAAGTTGAGATGCACATGTCCGAGGAGGGACCTGGGCCAACACATTATACCCAGGGAAGAGGAGTTGTTGAAGAAAAGAAAGGTCTATTTTTAAGCTCAAATGATTTGGATAAAAAAAGGATTACAATTCCATTTGGTTCTTTTTGCTTTAGGCTAGAAATTTGCTAATCTGAACAAGGGCCTATGATCCATTCCTAGATGTCTAACACAAATTTCCTTTGCAGGACTAACCGGGCAATTTCCATCGATGTACCAACAGTAGAATAATCAAATTTCCTCACACTCTCTTGACACCTCGTTACCATATCAGATTATCGGACAACTAGTTTGAGTGTTTGATTGAGGGCCATGCAGTGGTGTATCGCTATGTCATGATTAGAGCCAACACATTCAACTTCTTTACACCTATTCATGCAGCCATTTTCTTAGAATAGGATATCATCTAAGTTTGGACATCATGCTTCATATTTCACTTTCATACTGTGTACAAGTTATGACATGTCGGTTCAACAGTAAAGTAAGCAGTCTCTTGGGGCAAAAGAACACATGCAAGAAAACCACAAGAAAGGATCGTGAGTTGGGCTACTTAGACTTTACCCTAGCAATCACTTTCCACTTACCCCACCCCTAACAAAAACAAACATGCAATTGTCCCCAATGCATAAGAAATATAAAGATAGGGTGGTAGGTGAAGCAAACCTGAGGCACATAGCGCCAAAGATCAACAAGCAGGCAGGTCCGGTTTCCCGGAACCCGCACCCTCAGTAGGGACACCCTAAGTAGTGCCCACAACAGTATCCGCACCCTCAGTGGTGCTTCTCTCAACAACCTACACTCTGGAGCTAGATGCCCCAATAGCCAACTCTCGAGCCCTCATCTGCCGTGCCTCCTCATCAATCAACGAGGATCTCCTGGCAGCCTCAATATTTGTCCGCTTTTTCTTCCCAGCACGTGCCTCGTCTCCCTCAGTGGTACGGCTGGAACGGTGCCTCTTGGCATAGTCACGTGGCTTTGGCGGTGGTGTAGTGAGAGCAATGAATAGTGAAATAGGCACTGTGTTGGTGCAGTCTCAGGCTCGGGTCCCCTCATCTCAATTATGTTGTCCATATAATCCCGCAAACTCGCCACAGCCTCCTGAAGCATAGTCTGATCAATAGTGGGGGCTGGGCGTACTAGAACTCGTAGCTCGAATGCATCTAGGCGTTGGTGGCCTGCCTGAATCTTCAGCTCTGTCTGCTGAGCCACCTTCTTCTCAATCCGGTCCTCAGCCTCGGCAATAGATTTCTGCATCCAAGGCTGGATATGGTGCAGCAAGGTGGTTATCTGGGCCTCTAGCTTCTGGACCCTAGAAATCAGGACCACTGCTGCTAATGGTGGGGTAGACCGGGAGAAACTAGGTGCCCTACTAGTGCCAAAGGAATACTCAGCTAGGGTAGTGTCAGTCGGCTCTGAAGAGGCAGTATCAGCCCCTTGAGCTAACTCCATCGTATCCGGTAAGTTCTTACTCAACAGCTGCAACTCAACTCTATGTCCACGTCGTGGGGCCGCTACATTGGCCTCACCCCTGATGAGACCGATATCCACTGTCCCAGTAGGAGTACGGATGACATCACAATTCCAAATGGTCACTCCAGCATCCCTGCACAGCTGAAAAATCATGCACCCGAATGGGTAAGTGGTAGAGTCCTTAAAAACCCTCTCATGTATAACAGAGATCAACAACTTCGCGAAGTCGATCTCCAACCCGGCTACCAGTACTGCTACCAAGACTGCTCTATCCCAAGTAAGTATATTCTCTGCGGGGTGGGGGATAGGCGGTGGCAGACTAACAGCCAGAAGAACTTGGCTACAAAAGTAAGGTTGGCCTTCTTGATAAGGCCTTTAGGTTTCGACAAACATTCCGCTCCCTCACCATCAATGGAGAGCTGTTGTGAAATCTACCTCTTGGTGGACTCTCTCTGATCTATGCTCCACTAAAACTGGCCACTCTTGACCACGACCCACCTATAATCGAACTCTGGGGTGAGGGGAACCCACGCAACCTCTGTAGTCATGCCTTTCAGAAAATGATGGATGGTGGTGGGAGAAATGTCCACCCGGCAGCCTCTAACCACAATCTCTATGAGTGAGTCGTGTATGGCGGGCTGTGACCGCCTGTCCAAAGCACCTCAGAGAGTCACCGCGTATAAAGCGTAGAACTCTCGGACTATCTCCTCACTGTAGGACCCCACACTCCACGCTATGCACTCGAGCATGTGGTAAGTAAATAAGCCATGAACCTCAGGGACTGTGTGCAAGCTACCTATAAGAACACGCCGCTCGACTATCAAAAATTGAGTCATAACCCCCTTATCATTCAACATCTAGGCATCCCAGTAGACCTGGTACTGGCCATCTATGCACCACCGGTTGGGTTCATCAAAAAACGGTGTATGGACCTCATGCTGGGGTGTCGTAACAGAATCCAAACTCTAGGCCTCATTAGACGAGTCATGATGGGCAGGCACATCTGGGATAGTGTCTCCCTGTGATCCGGAACCGGAGTCAGTGGCCTCATTCGACCCTGTAGAGTGGGCTGACTCTAAACCGAAAACCTCTTCGGAGCCAGACGCTCCCTACGAATCCGAGGCAGACGCAGACGGTGTGCCAGTCATTGTGCGATCCTCATCAGACTAGGAGGCAGTGACTACGCTCGGCACCTTCTTGGGTATGCCCCGAGTGGATCTAGCGGCTAGTGTCGGATCTGGGTCCCTGGGAGCATGTATTCTAGGTCCCGCTCATCATCCGACATGCCAATCAACCATCGGGAAGGAGCCATAGACTTGGACCTCCCCCTATAATAGACGATGTCTGGTTTTAGGGCCATAAGTACCTGCAAAGTACCATGTTAGTCTCATTGTAATCAATCTACACAAGAAACATAATCAAGACAGAATCTGGGAAACACAAGACACAGGTCATTGTAGAATTTTAGAATTGGGAGACGGGCACTATCGATGGCCCGTCGATGAATCGATGGTCCGTCGATGCTGTTCGTCGGTGGACACTTAGCAAAATTTAGAACTATACATTCTACAGAACTCTCAATTAGAAATGATGGACGTGCAGAATGGCCCATCGATCAATCGACGAACCGTACTCCACTTCCGTCGTCTGACACTTAGAATAAGTCAGAATTGTTCAGAAATCAAGGTTTCAGTTAGAAACGATGGACGTGCAGAATGTCCCATCGATCAATCGATGGAGCGTAGTCCACTTCCGTCGTTCCAAAGTTGAGCAGATTCAGAGTTTAGCCATCGACGGACCACATCGATGGTCTGTTGATCAACCGACGGTCCGTAGATGGGGTCTCGTTCTGTTGGTCAGATAGGGTTTTAGTAATTGTTTTTTACCGCATATATGGACAATTTGAAGCACATCACAAGTTACACCCAACGCATAGTACAAGTTAGAGGAGCAATTCATCATCCTTAGGGCTTCGATTTTGCAAATTTAGATCATGGATACTACGAGACTATCAAGCCCTAAGTCAGAAAACAACGAACATATTGAATTTACACAGATTCCACCCCAACCCATTCACTTTCTATCATTCTAAGGCACATAGAACCCAATTTTAACAAGTGTAACATGCAAATTTATCCCTAAGTCAAGACCCACATACAGTATATTTGTTTCCACTAGCAAATGAACAAGAATTCATTGAGCAGAGGGAAATGAAATACCTGTAAACTGTAGTGGAGTGAATGAGTGGGTGATCTTGCAACAACCAACCTACGTGCCGCCTTCGAACACGGACCGGAGAAACAATGGAGTTGGGGGAGAAACTAGGGAGGTTAGGGTTTTGGGATTTCTGGGAGTTTGGGTGGTTTGGGATTTTGATGAAAATGGAAGGAAGTGATTGTGGGAGTTAATGGGGAAATAAGGGAATAAGGGGAGGGAAACGGTTGGGAGGGAATTTGAAAATATGTGGGAGGGCAATTGAATAGTTATTTTTTTATATAGCCGGTCAGGTCGGGTCGGGTCACTGGTTTTTTTGAACTGACGATACCCTGTCGACGGTCCGTAAGTCAATCGACGGACCATTGACTGGACCGTCGATTGTGCTTAGACTTAGACAAAAAATTTAAGATATACCAGGGATCTACGGACACCGTCGGTTGGTCCGTAGATCTGTGTACCAGACCAATTTCTGCAGAATTCTTGTGGTTTGGTCCCTACACATTGAGCACCCATTAAGCAATTTTTTTGTATTTTCTGGACACTTTTGAGACACGGACCCTAAACTACTCTCTAGACAACACACCAAAAAATAACACATGACTGTGAATAAAACAAAAATGAAACAAGAGAATGCGAATATTCCTAAAAAGAGAAGAAAAAACCTATTGTTGGCTAGAGGATACACCTTGGGTTGCCTCCCATGAAGCGCTTGATTTAACGTCTCGGCACGATGCATGATCCTTGATTATGCAGACTTCATCAAGGTGATATGCCTCAACCACTTCATGAACACTCTCCGCATGCCCTAGGTAGATCTTGATTCTTTGCCCATTGACTGTGAACCTTGCACCCTCTTTGTTCTCTAACTCAACCGCTACATGAGAGAATACCTTAGTAATAAGGAATGGCCCAGTACACTTGGACATGAGTTTGGCTGGAAACAAGCGTAGCCTAGAGTTGAATAGAAGCACCAAGTCCCCAACCACAAATTCTCGCTTCTCAATCTTTTGGTCATGGTACTTCTTCATCTTCTCTTTATAGATGGCTGAACTTTCATATGCATTTAGGCGAAACTCATCAAGCTCATTCAACCCGTTAAGTCTCTGTTCCACTGCTTCATGCCAATCCATCTTCAGCTTCTTTATCGCCCACATGGCCTTATGATCTAACTCAACTAGCTAGTTACAAGCCTTCCCATATTCAAGTAGGTTTGGAGACATACCTATGGGGGTGTTGTATGCAATCCGGTAAGCCCAAAGAGCATCATGAAGCCTCCTTGACCAATCTTTTCTATTAGCATTCACCGTTTTCGACAGGATCTGCTTGATTTCTCTGTTAGACATCTCAACTTGCCCACTAGTTTGTGGATGGTACGGAGTGGCTACATTGTGGCGAACCCCATATTTCTCCAATAGCCCTTTGAACAACTTGTTGCAAAAGTGGGATCCCCTATCACTAATAATAGCCCTTGGTTTGCCAAATCTTGAGAAGATGTTCTTTTTCAAGAACGCGGTGACACTCTTCCCTTCATTATTGGCAAGTGCTGGCTTCCACCCATTTTGACACATAATCCACCGCCACAAGAATATATTTCATCCCATCAAAACTCACAAATGGGCCCATAAAATCAATACCCTATACATCAAACAACTCAATCACTAGAATGGGATTTAAAGGGAGCTCTTGCCTCTTCGAAATTCCTCAATCTCTTTGGCACCTATCACATGCCTTGGCGAATTCATGAGCATCTTGGTTGATGGTTGGCCAATAGTACCCACACTGCGAAATCTTATGGGCGGTCCTGATACCACTATGATGCCCGCCCACAGGCGAGGAATGGCATGCCTCCAAAACACTTAGCATCTCAACTTCCGGCACACAACGACGAATAAGCCCATCAGCACAACTCCAGTATAAGTAAGGCTCATCCCAAAAGAAGTTTTTCACATCATGCAAGAACTTTTTCCTCTGATGGAAGGACAAGTCCAATGGGACTATATCACTAGCCAAATAATTCACAAAATCTGCGAACCATGGAATCTAGTCATGACAAGCGGCCAATATATGCTCATCACAGAAGGTATCATCAATTTTAGCCTTTTCACTCAAATCTCGCATAGCTTCATCCTCTAATCTGGACAAGTGATCGGCAACTTGATTTTCAGTCCCTTTCCTATCTTTCACCTCAAAATCAAATTCTTGCAATAGTAGCACCCATCTAATCAACCTTGGTTTCACATCCTTCTTTGCCATCAAATACCTCAACGCGGACTGATCAGTATGCACTATAAATCTGGTGCCAAGAAAATAGGAGGGAAATTTTTCGAAAGCAAATACCACCGCAAGAAGCTCTTGTTCAGTCACAGTGTAGTTCTTTTGTGCTTCATTTAGGGACTTACTAGCATAATAGATGGGGTGAAAGATTTTGTCCCTTCTTTGTCCCAACACCACACCAAGAGCAACCCCGCTAGCATCACACATCACCTCAAATGGCTTACTCCAATTTGGGGAAATAATGATGGGCGCAGATACCAACTTCTCCTTCAACTCTCCAAATGCCTTCATATAGGATTCATCAAAATAGAATTTACATTCCTTCTCAAGTAACTTGCACAGAGGATGTGCAATTTTTGAGAAATCCTTAATAAATCTCCGGTAGAAGCCCGCATGCCGAAGAAAACTTCTCACACCTTTTAGAGAGATGGGTGGAGGAAGTCTCTCTATAACCTCAACTTTTGCTCAATCAACCTCTATCACCTTCTCTGAGATGCGATGACCCAATAAAATACCTTCTTTCACCATGAAGTGACAGTTTTCCCAATTTATCACAAGGTTGCAATCTTCACATCTTTTGAGAACTTCGGACAAGTGACTCAAACAACAATCAAAAGAGTCGCCAACAACTGAAAAGTCATCTATAAAAACCTCAATAGTGTCCTACACCATATTGGAGAATATCGACATCATGCATCTCTGAAAAAGTAGCCGGTGCATTACACAACCTAAAAGGCATCCTCTTAAATGCGAATGTCCCATAAGGGCAAATAAAGGTGGTTTTCTCTTGATCCTCCAATACAATAGAGATTTTATTGTACCCCGAATAACCATCAAGAAAACAGTACCATCATTTTTCTACGCGTCTATCTAACATCTGATCCACGAAGGGCATAGGGAAATGGTGCTTCTCAGTGCAGGCATTCAATTTCCGATAATCCATACAAACTCTCCATACAGTCACCAGCCTCATTGGAACAAGCTCATTCTTCTCATTAGGAACCACTGTCATTCCCCCCTTTTTGGGCACACACTGAAAAGGGCATACCCAACTACTATCTGCGATAGGATATATGACTCCAGCATCCAACCACTTAATAATCTCCTTCTTCACTACATCTTTCATAGGTGGATTCAACCGTCTTTGGTGCTCAATACTTTGCTTATGATCGGGCATGAGTTGGATTTTGTGTGAACAAATACCAGGCGCAGTACCAATAGTGTCTACAATAGTCCAACCAATGGCTCGTTTGAACCACTTCAAAACTTCCACCAAACACTCTACTTGATGCACATTTTAATCTGATGCAATTATTACCGGCAAAGTGTCATCTCTTCCCAAGAATACATACCTCAGATAAGGTGGTAGAGCCTTAAGCTCTAATTTTGGAGCCTCCTCAATAGATGGTTTCACGGGTGGAACTCGCAATGCTTCATACCTAACTCCAATTTCTTTGGTTTGAACTAAAATTGACCTCGATCAAGTGCCGCAACCAACGACCCATACTCTTTAATACCATCACTCTAAAAATTTATGATCACTGCCGCTATTACCTCAACTGTACCTCAGATGTACTCTCAACCCTGTAGGATATAGCAAATACTATTTGGAGCTCACCATTCAACTTCATGGACCTACACATGTTGAAAGTTGCTTCTTCATTCTTTAACCTAAACTTCATCTGCCCTTTTTCCATATCAACCAAGGCACGACCAGTAGCAAGGAATGGCCTCCCAAGAATAATAGGCACATCAAAATCCTCCTCTTATTCAAGAATCACAAAATCAGCTGGAAATATAAACTAATCCACCTTCACGAACACATCATGGAGTATCCCAATAGGCCTCTTCACTGTACGATCGGCCATCAGTAACCACATCGCGGTGGGCTTTTGGTCACCCAAACCCAATTTCTTATAAATGGAGAGAGGTATGAGATTTATGCTTGCACCGAGATCACATAGTGCTTTAGCAAAGTGTAAAAAACCAATGGTACATGGAATATTTAAAGCGTCTGGATCTTCTTTCTTTTGCACAACAGACCTTGTAGCAATAGCACTACAATGTTGCATTCGATCATAATCCTCAAAACTAATCGATCTCTTCTTTGTAACTATATCTTTCATAAACTTTGCATAACCGGGCATTTGTTCTAGAGCTTCTAGCAAAGGGACATTGATGGAAAGCTATTTCAACATAGTAATAAAACACCGGTATTTACCATCCTCGGTCTTCTTCATCATTCTTTGCAGAAATGGTGGTGGTGGTCTAGGAATGGGGATCACCTTTTGGGGTATCTCTTCTCCTTTCACCGCTTTGTCTACCAACTCACCACTAGCTTCCACTACCTCATCATCTTTTCTCACCTCATCTTCTACTACAGACGGCATATATGGATCAATGGTTTGCTTATCCCCTTGAGTAGTAACTGCCATGCAATGTCCATCATTTTTCGGGTTTTGAATGGTATTGCTAAGAAGAGTGCCTGGTTGACGTGGGTTCACAGTAGTGGATAATTGGGCCATTTGCAACTCAAGATACTTGATTGAGACTGCATGTGCATCCACATTTTGCCCGATATTAGCTAAATCACCTCTCAAATCCTTGACGTGCTCATCACTAGCATCAAACCTCCTCATCATCTTTTGTAACATATCTTCAACTCGCGCCATACTACCTCCACCATCCCTAGGAGCAACTTCCCGATTTTGAGGCAGAACATAGGGACCACTTCCATCATTTCTGTTACCATAGTTACCTCGGTTGAAGTTGTTGTCGCGGTTGTAGTTTACGTATCGAACATAATGGCCCTTTATGTTGTAATTCACATAATTCCGACCTTGATTTCCTTTACCTTGGCGCCAATTCTTCTGATTGGAGCCTTGGGCGTTCTGTCGGAAACCCCCCATCTGCTTATTCACTGCATAAGAATCGTGTTCATAGTAGTAGTCATCTGCTGGCGGTGGTAGTTTAGTCAAATAATTCACCGCATTTACTTTCTCTGCACCTCCAGTGACATGTTTCAATACCAACCCGAGCTCAATTCTCATTTTAGCCATCTCATCACAAATCACATATGCGGCTGCGTTTTGTGTAGCTTGCACTACAAAGGTGTTTCTCCCATTGTCCGACTTTCTAGTGCTCCAAGCCTTATTGTTACGAGAGATTTTCTCACACTTCTCCGTGATCTCTGCATATGTGCACTCACCATAAGAACCACCCGCAATAGTATCAAGCACTGCCTTATTATTGTCATCCTGCCTTCGATAGAAGTACTCTTTTAACGATTCATCATCAATGCGGTGGTTTGGGACACTTCTCACGAATGAGGTGAATCTATCCCAAGAGCTACTCACCAAGTCCCCAGGAAATGCCACAATGTTGTTGACTCTATCTTTGTGGTTGAGATTTTTATACACCGGGTAGTAACGTGCTAGGAACACATCCCTCAACTGGTCCCAAGTATAGATCAAATTATAGGGCAATTCAGTGAACCATAATGCAACCTCTCCCATCAGTGAGAGAGGGAACACTCATAACCCGATGACGTCCATGTCCAAGTCTGGTCTCCCTATACAACTCTTACACATCGACCTCAGTTTGGAGATGTGAGCATGTGGATCCTCATATGGTAACCCCGAAAACAAACCTCCGGCGGTGAGCATCTGTATCAAGCTACTAGTTATCACGAATATGTGACCCTGTGGTAGAGGAGGTAGGACAAGAGGCCCATTAGAGTCAGTGATATTAATGTTGCCCCTATTGAACTCTTGAGGGCATGGGATGGGAGGTTTACTCTTCAAAGCACCATCACCAGGGTTCTCCACAATCACTTGGTTGTGAGCATCAACCGGCGGAGGAAGTTGACGGTTGATACCATCAACTAGATTTGGAGGATTCGGTTAACCATGCATTCTACGGAGTGTTCGGTTAAATTCAAGATCGAATGGAAGCGTTGGTTCTCTTCGTCTCCGTGTATTTGTCATACACTAGAGCTAGACCTGAGACAAACAAAAACAAAAGAAAAAGGTAAAATTATGAAATTTTTGACTAAAATTCAGTAATTGTTATTAAAGTTAATCTAAAAGACACTTTCCTCGACAGCGGTACTAAAATTTGATACGCTCAAATTACACTTCCCTAACGAAGTATAAGCGGTCGTATTAAGTAAAGAACCCAACTATTAGGTTTGGGTCGATCTCATGTGGAAGATGGTTTAGACTTAACTTCAATGTACGATTACTTTTATTTAGTCAAGTCCTTCCCGAAAATTAGTAATTAAAGGGGGGGGGGTTTATGAAACAAAATTGTTGTAATGTTGTGAAATCATACAAGTAGCAAGAGTGAATTATTGGTGTTTATCAAGTTGTGAGAGAAACTAGGGTGTAAGTGTTCCCCATAGGTACATAAGCCATAATCCAAGCTATAACAATTCTTTCCTAATGTTTTGCATGCAAAGTGATAAGTTATGTATCTCTAAATCCTTGGTCCGACATTGAGAGAATTTTACCCCGTACCTTGGTCCGGCTACGTGTGTCTAAGTTACTAACCCTTACCTTTACTTCATATTAAGCATCATATTCGTTGTTTGACTTACTTATTAATTCCCACCAATCGAAACTAGCCTATTAGATAGTATCCACTAAATCTATGTCAATAATTCGTTTCCTATTAACTACCCCTTTTGTCCGGTAAGTAGCAATAAGGCGAGTTCTAACGCGTGAACTTGTTAAAAAGACTTTTAAATGAAAGAATTATCGATGCATGCAATAACTTATTTGAGAATTTTTATTTAGCTAGGTTTAGTTTGTTAATCACTGATTGTTTCCACAACCTTAGCTGTGGATTTAGTTACCCATGCTTAGAAGAACACAATTCATAATTGATAAATAATAAATCATGAACTTACTTTAACAAACTCGAACAAAATCCAGAAATTCAACTTGAAATTACACAATTATCTTAAAAAACCAAATCCGGAAATTTGAATTATTGCCCAAGTTGCAAAGTCAAATCTCCACGAACAAAAGTATGAAAATAGTAATAGAATCCAACCCCAAAAATGAGGTTTTACACCCTATTTATAAGAAAACAGAGTCCTAAATTAAAAGGAGTTCAAATAAGGAAAGTGTGACCAAAAAGCGGCTTCAATCGACGACCCCCACAGAATCGACGGACCGTCGACTGCCTCCATCGTTCCATACTTAGCATCTTTTTTCAGCCTTCACTTTGCATCTTCTTTGATCCAATCGATGGACCAACAACACGGTTCGTCGGTTCACCTACGGTCCGTCGATGCTTCTCGTCGTTCCATACTTATCTTTTCTTCAACATCCGGTACTGGACGTTCTCTGATCAAATCAACGTTTTGCCAGGATGGTCCGTCGATCAACCGACGGACCATCGATCCTTCCGTAGCGCCACACTTAGTTACAATTACCTGAGTTGCTTCCAGATGCCTGAACCTCCAATCGATCGTCACCACCTACGGTCCGTCGATGGGATGATGGGCCGTCAATGGCTTCGTGGGTCTCTTCTGCACTAATTCTTCATAGCCTTCTGCATTTTAGTTTTGGACAACTTTCGTGCAAAACAAGGATAAAACATATTAAAATTACTACAAAAAGTCTCTAGATACACATCAATCTTAAGGAAAAAGCATTGAAAGTACCGTGAAACCACGGTACATCAACACCCTCAACTTAAATTCGTTGTTTGTCCTCAAACGACGCACTATTACTCACCACAACACGCTGGTAGAGGTTATGTAAAAAACCCTTTAAACCATATATTTATCGATGGGAAACATATTAAGCAGCTTTATTATAGATGCTATTTTATATTTCCATTTGTAGTGTGCTAAATAAAGTAAATGTCTATTGCCTAAAAAGGCGTTAGCTTTTGTATCGTTATAATTCATTTTCTTTATTCTTTGAATTGACTAAAGCTCTTCCGATAATGTTATATTTTCATGACCCAGACCGTTGTGATTGACGCCCAGCCTAACCCTCTGGTGGGAGAACGATTAATACTAATTAACTAATCCAAGAACTAAATATTTAAAGATACATAAGAAGGTTTAAATTCAAGAATCAAATAGAGTTACCATTAACTCTAAAGGTTCAAATAAAATTAACCAACAATTGCGGAAGAACAATCCATAGAACCTGAAATTGAATGTACCAAAACATCTAGAGTTCAACAAGTCTAAAGAAATGGGTGAAACCAAATTAAACAGACAAATATGTAACAAGAAAGTCTAAGTTCGAAAGAGTGGGCTAAAACATAAAAAACTCATGGCAGTCTTGAAGAACTGTCCCACCATTGAATTTGATTGATCACTAATCTCCTTGATGAAGTCTATCAGTAACCAGGAAAGATCAAGTGCAATTTCAATACACAACCAAAGTGTACTGGTAGGATCATAATACTATCCTTGTAGGTTAAACATATACAAGCAATCACAACATAGCAAAAACACAAATACCAAACATATATAATATAAATTAACATTCAGGAGCAATATACCATTCCACATTTTCAATATGAAATAATTACGCATATATGAAGAGTTAATGATCCTCTCATGGTGTACCGGAACATAGTACCCTATCCCTATTAGTCTGCCAGACGTGACACCCTCTCCCACAAATGCGTCGAAATATGGCACCTAATCCAAGTTAGTGAGTTAAAATATACCACCCACTATGGCAGCCCCCATCCCGCATCAACACCCTTGCCATAATGGTTTGCATGGAAACAAAGATCTTAATTTAGAGTTCCAATCCTCTATTTGATAGAACTCCATAGACCCATGACACTCAAATGCTACTCATCCACACTAAGATCAGTTTTTGGGTGTTCTAATCGCCTTCATTAAATTTCACAAAGTCTTACGAGATCTGTAACCTCTCAACTATAAACTCATGTTGTCACGCCTCAAATCCCATTAAGACGGACAGGCACCCAATGCCCTAAAAGCCCGAGAGAACCAACTTGTAACCTGTTCTTACTACACATATAACTATAACAATCGTGACAAGTTCACATAGGACGCAGCGATACAAACCAACCTAAGTAGACTCAAAAGTTATATACAAGACTTCGCCGTTGAGGCCACAACTCCTTAAGATACAACTGAACTATGTACATACGTCTACAAAGCCTCTAAGAAGATAGAATACCTAGAGTAGGTCGGGATAGACCCCACCTTACCTTAACTACGATAAAATACCAAAATGAATTTACCAAGGATTCAGTAAAGCTCCAAATCAACCTGGAGCTCACCAAAAGTAGCTGAGTGTCGTGTGCTCCTACAAAGGAGGTCTACTAGCTAGAGTACCTATGCCTGCATCATCAAATGCAGCGTCCCCCGCGAGAAACGTCAGTACAAAAAAAACTGTACTGAATATGTAAGTCAATAGCATATGTAATACAAGGGCTCAAATGAAATCAAGTACCAATATATGAGTGCATAGATCAAGAGAGAAGACCACCTTTATATACTCTTGTGAGATCATGTAAGTTACATTCTTTCCTTTACTTTTATGTATGTTATAGTCTTTGTAGGGCATGTGATACAAGTGACCAGCTGATCAGTGGTAGAAGAGGATGACCCATGCTAGGCATTTTAACCCCTGGGATGCGGTCCTCCTAATTACACAATTTGGGATCAGCCAATGCTAGGCTTTTGCCCCTGAGCTGCCACCCTTCTATACCAATAGGGATCGACCCATGCTAGGTTTTCACCCCTGAGCTGACACCCGTAATTATACAATTATTTTCACTTAGATTCTCTAATCTTTGAGATTGTTTTTTATCAGTTCAGAACTCTTTTGGTTCTTCTTTGGATAATCATAACTCTTTTGAGATGTTGTTTTGGTGGTGATAATCATCTTGGAGATATGGAAATACGGACCAGTAGTAGAAGACATGAAAATAATACTTTGAGGCAGTAACAATGACATAGGGATCTATGTAACATCAACACATTACTTTAAGAGCTCAATGACACAATTGACTTCAATTGACTAAGAGAAGGATTTACCAAACTTTGTTTTGAAAATACCATTTCTATAACAGCACAAGGGGGATAATTACACAAGTATAGAGTAGTGAACATATAATGAAGTAGTTCTATGTACTTAGGATAAAGGGAGGGATATAATTAGCTATTTGGAGTTAATATACTGCTATTGTTTCTTTTACTAGGATTAGAACTTAGGAGATTCACTTCATTGATATTAATTACAGGTGTCAAATTTCATGCCAAGGAATATGGAATCGAATAGCCTTACATACCTTATTTTCTGACCAATACCACTATCACGATTCAGCCTTCCTTTTTGGGTGCTAATTTAAAACATAAGTCATGATTAAGCTAACGTCAGCAGCTAATCACATTAAGGCCCTCAAAAACAGCAGCTAAAATATTTGACGTAAAGCAGACCCATACAACCCTTACACAAACGGTGAACCACTACACCATTCCTCTATACATTAATACAATTTCATTCATCCTCTCCCAAGATACCCTAGATGCCCTAAACAACAATATTCATAAGGCAGCCACTATCAATCTCAAATATTTTAGCATAATAGGAGAATATTGACTCAATGATTTATCACAATCCATGATTTCTTGATAAATATATACAAAATTCTCCACTCCAACCATGTATTCAAAGAAAGGAAAAAAATGGGTTGTAGTCTTACCTTAATTCTGGAAATTTATCCTCTAAACTTGTACTTCAAGAATTCAAACTCTCCTTCAAACATTTACTTGAAAATGAGACAATACTCAAGAACCCTAAGGTGTTTTAGGGATGCTTGTTGAAGCCAAGAGAGACCAAGAAAGAAACTTAAGGAATCTGAAAATTTTGCAAGTTTAAAATGAAAAAAAAAGACTTGATCTTTATCCTTTTAAAAGGGAGGTGCTATGGCCGACTTTGTTGGCCAATTTTGGGCCATATATTTTCAAGTAGGTGACCCACCTACTTGGCCTTTTAACTTGGGCCTTTTTGGACTTAAGATTATTGGGCCTTGGCTGTCCATTTTCCCTTTGTTCTTTTATTCAACTTGGGCCAGATTAGTACAAGTAGGTGGTACACACTTGGCCTAATTACATGGTAAGAAAGTCTTAGTAGGTGAAGCACGTAATTGGTTTTACTTGGTCTTTATCCATAATGGGCCAATTGGCATATTTGTCTCCCGGGCTTTCTTTCATTTTTATTTACATTTAATAGGTTTGGGCTTCGAGTCAGCCCATTGAGATAAGCCTAAATCTGGTCCATCAAACTTGGGCCCTTTAACTTAATTATAGCTCAAGTAAGTGATGCAGCTTCTAGCTTAATTAAGCCAAGCAAGTAGCTTAATTATTTTATTTAAATTTCTGAATGTTAATCCCTTTTCGTAAACTTAACACTTAACTTTAAACTTTAAGCTCAATTACCACCTTACTATATTTACTTAAATACTTTCCATCAGAGTTAACTTGCAATACACATGCTAAAATGTGCAAGGCATTACATCACCTTCCGAGCTAGTTTAAACAAACACTAATCATATAAGAAACATGATCCCTCACCTACACTATAATTCTATGTCAAGTATAACATGAATAGAACTAGCATATACATAATACAGGCCGTTACATCCTGCCCCCCTTGAAACATTAGTCCTCGAATGTTAGCAAAGTTGTCCAGCCTAAACAAGTTCAAGCCTAAGTTAGTACTACTATTAATCACATTGAACATATAGACTTATACTTACTTGTCAACGCCTCCACTAACATTTTGATCATTCTCAGCAGTGTGGAAGAGGTGAGGATACTTCAATTTCATTACTTCTTCTGCTTCCCATGTAACTTCTTCCACTTGTTGGTTTCTCCATAGTACTTTTACAGAAGCTACTTCTTTATTTCTTTTAAGTTGTCGATACAAAATAGAAATGGGTACTTCTTCATAAGTGAGATCTCCCGCAGCTTGTACATCTTCAGTAGGAGTAATACAAGATGGGTCACCTATGCATTTCAAAGCATTGATACATGAAACACCGGATGAACTGATGAAGGATCTTATGGTAACTTTAACTCATATACTACTTGGCCTACTTTTCAAATAATCTTATATGGCCCTATATATCGTGGATCACCTTTCCCTTTTTACCAAACCTCATTACCCATTTCATTGGAGACACCTTCGAGAACACCCAATCCGTTATAGAAAATTCTAGTCCTCTCCTTCTAATATCCACATATGATTTATGTCGACTTTGAGCTGTTTCTAGCCGCTGTTGTATCACTTTGACTTTCTCTACAACTTGATGAACAAGATTTGGCCCAAATAAGGAAGTTTCACCTGTTTCGAACTAGCCAATTGGTGATCTACACTTTCGACCATATAAAGCTTCATAAGGTGTCATTTTAATGCTTAAATGGTAGCTATTGTTATAAGCAAATACAATAAGTGGTAGGTGATCATACAAGCTACCCTTGAAATCTAATATACAAGCTCGCAGCATATCCTCAAGTGTGTGAATTGTACGTTCTCCCTAGCCATACGTTTGAGGGTGAAAGGCTGTACTTAAATTACTTGTGTTCCCAAACTCTTTTGAAATGACTTCCAAAAATTTACAGTGAACTGAGCTCCTCTATCAGATATTATAGAGATTGACACTCCATGTAGTCGAACTATCTTTTTAATGTACAACCTCGCATACTCTTCTGCTGTATAAGTAGTCTTCACCGGCAAGAAGTGTGCTGCTTTGGTAAGTCTGTCAAGTATTACCCATATGGAGTCAAACTTCCGGAATGAGCTAGGCAAACCAGTGACAAAATCCATGTTGATCATGTCCCATTTCCAAATCGGAAGTTCTATACGCTGCATGTAACCTCTAGGCTTTTGGTGTTCTACTTTTACCTGTTGACAATTTGTACACTAAGCCACAAATTCTGCAATGTTCTTTTTCATGTCCCCCCACCAATACATTTCTTTCAAGTCATGATATATTTTAGTTGACCCCGGATGAATAGAGTATCTTGAATGATGTGCTTCCATCATGATCCTCTTTCTTAGTTCATCTACATTAGGTACACACAATCTATTTTGACATCGAAGTACTCCATCTTGAGTAAGCTCAAATGCCTTTGTCATACCATGTAATACATACTCCTCAAGTTGTAAAAGAATTGGATCAGTGTACTGCTTCTCTTTAACTTCCACTACTAATGAGGATTCTGCCGCATTTTGCACAATAACCCCTTCGTCTTTAGATTAAGGAAGGCGAACGCCCAAGTTCGCTAGTTGGCACAGATCCTTAGTCATTCCTTGTCTTTCCACAGACTTCCCATAAGTGCTTGCCCTTATTTTACGGCTTAAAGCATCAGCTACTACATTAGCTTTACCGGGATGATATAAGATGTCAATGTCATAATCTTTTAATAGCTCCAGCCACCTTCGCTGCCTCAGATTTAAGTCCTTTTTCTTAAATATATACTGCAAGCTTTTGAGATCAGTGTATATGTCAACATGAACTCCATACAAGTAGTGGCGCCATATCTTCAAAGCAAACACAACTGTTGCTAGCTCTAGATCATGGGTTGGACAATTTGTCTCATGTGGACACAGCTACCTTGAGCCATAAGCTATAAATTTACCATGCTGCATCAATACACAAACTAATCCGACTCCCGAAGCATCACAATACACTGCATAGCCTTCCGTGCCTTCTGGAAGTACCAATACAGGTGTAGAATTTAATTTACTCTTCAGCTCTTGGAAGCTTCTTTACCACTCATCACTTCACTGAAACTTGGTTTCTTTGTGTGTTAGCTTTGTTAAGGGTGCAACAATGGAAGAGAATCCTTCAATGAACCTTCTGTAATAACCTGCCAATCCAAGAAAACTACGGATCTCCGTAGGCATTGTAGATCTTGGCCAGTTTTTCATGGCTTCTATCTTCTGGTTATCAACCCTTATTCCTTCATCGGATACAATATGGCCTAGGAATGCCACATATTTCAACCAGAACTCTCATTTAGAGAACTTTGCATACAATTTACGATCACGGAGAATTTGTAAAACCTGCCGCAAGTGATTAGCATGATCCCTTTCCGATCTTGGATACACCAAAATGTCATTTATGAACACTATCACGAAAACATCTAAAAATGTCTTGAACACTCTATTCATCAAATCCATAAAAGCTGCTGGTGTATTTGTTTACTCGAATGACATGACTAAGAATTCAAAATGACCATACCATGTTCGGAAAGATGTTTTGGGTATATCTTTTTCCTTGACCCTCACTTGGTGATAACCTGACCTCAGGTCGATCTTTGAAAAACACCTAGCACCTTGTAAATGATCAAACAAATTATCAATTCTAGGGAGGGGATATTTGTTCTTAATTGTTACCTTATTCAACCGCCGGTAGTCGATACACATTCTTAACGAACCATCCTTTTTGGGTACAAATAAAATTGGTACTCCCCATGGGGACACACTAGGCCTTATGAATACTTTTTTTAATAAGTCTTTTATTTGCTCTTTCAACTCCCATAATTCTGCCGCCATTCTATACGGAGGAATTGAGATAGGTCGAGTATTTGGAAGCACATCAATACCAAACTCTACTTCTCATTCTGGAGGAAAACCTGGAAGATCTTCAGGAAATACATCTGGAAATTCATTTACCACCGGAATGGATTGAAGGGTTAGTGGCTCCGCATCTGCATTTTTCACTCTAACCAGATGTCATATGTATCCTTTGGAAATCATCCTCTTTGCCTTAAGATAAGAAATAAATTTACCTCTTGGCGCCCCAATATTACCTTTCCATTCGAGGACTTCCTTTTTGGAAACTGGAAATGAACTATCTTAGTTCGGCAATCTACCGTGGAATAACAAGAAGCTAACCAATCCACACCCGTTATAACATCTAAATCTACCATAGACAACTAAACAAGGTGAGCCAATGTATCGCGATCACAAATAGTTACAATGCAATTACAATAAACCCTTCTAGCTATACTAGACTCACCAATCGGTGTAGACACTTTGAATGAATTCACTAATAATTCTGGTGTTCTTTTGAACTTTCCAGCAATCAACGGTATAACATATGATAATGTAGACACGGATCAATTAGTGCATATACAATATGTGAAAAGATGGACAATGTACGTGTAACCACTTCCGGAGAGGCTTCTGAATTCTGTCGATCCCCTAGTACATATGTGCGATTCTGACGTCCACTAGAACTAGCTGCTCCCCTATCTCCTCTACCATGACCTGTAGGAATCTGTAGTCCCCTACCTAAAGAAGGTGTTGATGATGTAGATGCAACCACTGATCTAGTTGGCTGAGCTACACCACCCATGCCCCTATGAGGGCAATTTCTCATCATATGCCCTGGTGTGCCACACAAAAAACAAACATCCATCCCAAGCCTGCATGCACCTAGATGATTCCTCCCACACTGCTTACAAGGGTGTCGAGGAGGCCTTGATTGGCTCGTATTTCCGTGCTCTTGATGACTCGCTCTTTGTGAGCCTTGGCTTTCACTTCTTTGCCCAAACTGATTGCCCCTAAACCCTTGAAACCATGGTGGAGCACTAGCTATAGAGTTGAAAGATGATGGCCTAGGTGGTCTGTTAGAGAACCGAGGCCTAAACTCACCTTGGGATGGTGTAAACTTCCCCATGGATCTGGCCCTCTTACAATTCCCTATTTCCATTTCTTGTGTCCTACTTCTTTGCCTTTGACCCTCTAACTTTTACGCAAAAGCCTGCATTCTTGCTATATCCATATCTTTATTCAACGAAGCAATTGTACAGTATCTAACAAGATATGAATCTAATCTATCCACAAATCGTTGAACTCTATCCTCTATAGTAGCTACTACATTAGGAGCATACCTGGACAAGGAATTAAATTTGAGACTATACTCTCTCACGCTCATATTTCCTTGGTGGAGATTTAAGAACTGATCCGCACGGGCCTCTAAGATCTCCAATGGCAGATAATGATCAAGGAATGTCTTTTTGAACTCTTTCAACCTAGATGAAGGTGCATTTGTTCCCCTAGATTGCTTCCAAGCTTCATACCACAATATAGCCACATCCTTTAGTCTATATGCAGCTAGCTCAAGTGCTTCTTTACCACTTACACGCATAATATCCAAAGTGCGTTTGGTCTGATCTATAAAGTCTTGCGGATCTTCATTAGGATCTGCCCGATGAATGATGGAGGATCCAAGTTAAGAAAATTATGTATCCGCGTTCCAGATGCTCTATCTACACCACTAGTACCTGCAACAGGACCTTCTTGCCTTTGGCCGTGACCAGCAACTATACGAGTTAATAGTTAGACTGCATTCCTCAAATCTTGCTCGGTAGCATTAATAGGGTGTTCTTCAGGTTTGGCTTCCCTTATTAGTTCTTTAGGATATGGAAGCGTCGGGGAAGTCTGTGATAGAGACCTAACTTGAGCCCCACTTTGAACAACTTGACTAGGTGGTGGTTGGTTGGTCCCTTCTTGGGCATCCATATCTACTAGCCTACCAGTACTTTTACTCCTTCTCGTAACCGGCATATTTTCTATAATAAAATAATTTAGAAATTAGATATGATTCACCTACAACATTGGTTCTATCGTACGATCTAAGAAATGAAAAAAATGAGACAACTCCTATATGTCCCTAGCCTCATGTTTATAGATGTGGTGCACGACACATCCATAAGGAAGACTCTACACAGACACGACTTTGTAGACTCCCTAGGATAACCTGCTCTGATACCACTTTTGTCACGCCTCAAATCTCATTAAGACGGACAGGCATTCGATGCCCTAAAGGCCCAGAGAGAACCAACTTGTAACATGTTCTAACTATGCATATAACTATAACAATCGTGACAAGTTCACATAGGACGCATCGATACAAACCAACCTAAGTAGATTCAAAAGCTATAAACAAGACTTGTCCGTTGAGGCCACAACTCCTTAAGACACAACTGAACTATGTACATACGTCTACAAAGCCTCTAAGATGATAGAAGACCTAGAGTAGGTTGGAACAGACCCCGCCTTACCCTTAACTACGATACAATACCAAAATGAATTTACTAGGGACTCAGTAAAGCTCTGAATCAACCTTGAGCTCACCAAAAGTAGTTGAGTGTCGTGTGCTCCTACAAAGGAGGTCTACAAGCGGGATTACCTTTGCCTGCAACATGAAATACAGCATCCCCCGTGAGGGACGTCAATACGAAAAAAAATGTACTGAATATGTAAGGAAATATCATATGTATTACAAGGGCTCTAGTGAAATCAAGTACCAACATATGAGTGGATAGATCAGGAGAGAAGACACGTTTATTTACTCTTGTGAGATCATGGAAGTTACATTCTTTACTTCAATTTTTTGTACGTTATAACCTTTGTAGGGCATGTGATACAAGTGACTAGCTGATCAGTAGTAGAAGAGGATGACCCATGCTAAGCATTTTAACACCAGGGATGCGGGCCTCATAATTATACAATTTGGGATCGGCCTATGCTAGGCTTTCGCCCCAGAGCTGCCACCCTTCTATACCAATAGGGATCGACCCACGCTAGGATTTCACCCCTCAGCTGCCACCCGTAATTGTACAATTTTTTTCACTTAGGTTCTTTAATCTTTGAGATTGTTGTTTATCAGTTCAGAACTCTTTTGGGATTGTTCTTTAGATAATCATAACTCTTTTGAGATGTTGTTATGGTGGTCATAATCATCTTGGAGATATGGAAATACGGACCAGTAGTAGAAGACATGCAAATAATACTTTGAGGCAGTAACAATGACATAGGGAGCTATGTAACAGCAACACATTACTTTAAGAGCTTAATGACACAATTGACTTCAATTGACTAGGAGAAGGATTCACCAAACTTTCTTTTGCAAATACCATTTCTATAACAACACAAGGGGGATAATTACACAAGTATAGAGTAGTGAACATATAATGAAGTAGTTCTATGTACTTAGGACGGGGGGAGGGATATAATTAGCTAATTAGAGTCAATACACTGCTATTGTTTCTTTTACTAGGACTAGAACTTAGGAGATTCACTTCATTGATATTAATTACTGGTGTCAGATTTCATGCCAAGGAATATGGAATCAAATAGCCTTACATACCTTATTTTCTGACCAATACCACTATCACAATTCAGCATTCCTTTTTGGGTGCTAATCTACAACATAAGTTATGATTAAGCTAACGTCAGCAGCTAATCACATTAAGGCCCTCGAAAATAGCAAGTAAAATATTTGACTGAAAGCAGGACCATACAACCCTTACACAAACAGTGAACCACCACACCCTTCCTCTATACATTAATACAACTTCATACATCCTCTCCCAAAATACCCAAGCCGCCCTCAACAACAATATTCATAAGGCAGCAACTATCAATCTCAAATCTTTCAGCATAATAGGAGAATATTGACTCAAGGATTTATCACAATCCATGAATTATTGATAAATATATACAAAATTCTCCACTCCAAACATGTATTCAAAGAGAGGGAAAAAAATGGGTTGTAGTCTTATCTTAATTCTGGAAATTTATCCTATAAACTTGTACTTCAAAATTTCAAACTCTCCTTCAAAATTTTACTTGAAAATGAGACAATACTCAAGAACCCTAAGGTGTTTTAGGGCCTCTTGTTGAAACCAAGAGAGACCAAGAAAGAAACTTAAGGAATCTGAAAATTTTGCAAGTTTAAAATGGAGAAAAAAGACTTGATCTTTATCCTTTTAAAAGGGAGGTGCTATGGCCGACTTTCTTGTCCAATTTTGGGCCATATATTGTCAAGTAGGTGACCCACCTACTTGGCCTTTTAACTTGGGACTTTTTGGACTTAAGATTATTGGGCCTTGGCTGTCCATTTTCCCTTTGTTCTTTTATTCAACTTGGGCCAGACTAATGCAAGTAGGTGGTACACACTTGGCCCAATTACATTGGAAGAAAGTCTTAGTAGGTGATGCACTTACTTGGTTTTACTTGGGTTTATCTATAATGGGCCAATTGGCAGATTTGGCTGTTGATCTTTCTTTCATTTTTATTTTCATTTAATAGGTTTGGGCTTCAAGTGAGCCCATTAATATAAGCCCAAATCTGGTCCATCAAACTTGGGCCCTTTAACTATATTATAGCTCAAGTAGGTGATGCAACTGCTAGCTTAATTAAGCCAAGCAAGCAGCTCAATTATTTTATTTAAATTTTTGAATGTTAATCCATTTTCTTCAACTTAGCACTTAACTTTCAACTTTAAGCTCAATTACCACCTTACTATATTTACTTAAATACTTTCCGTCAGAGTTAGCTTTTAATACACATGCTGAAACGTGCAAGGCATTACATCACCTTCCGAGCTAGTTTAAACCAATACTAATCATATAAGAAACATGATCCCTCACCTACACTATAAGTCTATGTCAAGTATAACATGAATAGAACTAGCATATACCTAATACATGCTGTTACACATGTGATAAAATTAATTATTAGATCTTTTATTTGTTACCATGTTTGCATAGGCCTCACTAACTTTGATTTCATCCAAATCCAAACAAGGCAAGGAAATTCCAAATTACTTCAAAAATGTTTCCCGACTCAAAACTTTTTCCCAATGGTTTTTCTACAATAACGGGAATAGGTCGTTACAATATATACAAATTTACACATCCCTCGTCCCCGAGTGACAAACTTAGGAAAATAGGCTAATGTAAGGGTGGAATAGGACCTGGATCGTCGAATAACTGGGATATCTTTCTTGCATGTCCTTCACGGTTTCCTAAGTATCTTCCTCAGCTAGAAGACGCTCCCACTAAAATTTTATGAACTTAATCTCCTTGGTCCTCAGATTCCACATATCACAAAAAATATTTGCAACCGGTTCCTCCTTATGCTGGAGGTGTTTCTCTAACAACAATGAGTCGCATTTATGATGTGATCCCTGTAACCATGATATCTCTTCTACATCAACACATGAAATAATAGATGTACTCTCTATAGGTTAGGAGGTAAAGTTAATCTATAAGCTATTAGTCCTACACATACAAGAATCTCAACTAGATAAATGTATCAAGGACTAAGTTTGCCCTTCATGCCAAATCTCATCACCCATTTTTTGGATGATAGTTTAAGAATAACTTTCTCCCCAGTCTGAAATGTCATGTCTATTACCTTATGGTCCACATACTTTTTCTTCTATTCTACGCTTCTAAAAGCTTATCTTGAATACTTCTTACTTTATCTTGAGCATTTTTCTCAAAATCAACCCCCAAATATTTCATATCTCCAACCTCAAACCATCGTATAGGTGATTTACATCCTCTCCATAAGTGCCTCGAACAATGCCATATCGATGCTGGAGTGGTAACTATTATGATAGGAGAACTAACACAAACGTAGGAACTTATCCCAACGTCCTCCAAAGTCAATCACATATGCCATCAACATGTCCTCTAACACTTGGATAATTCTCTCTGACCACTCGTCTGTCTTTGGACGAAAAGTAATACTAAAATTGAGTTTTGTAACAAATTCATCATGTAATTTCCTCGAAAACTTGGATTCAAATTACGTACCACGATATAAGATAATAGAAAGGGGTACCTCGTGCAACCTAACTATCTGTTTCATAAACCGTAGACAACTCTTGAGCAATATAATCTTTTCAAACAAAACTAAAGTTTGTTGACTTAGTAAATTTATCGACCACTACCAAAATAGAATAAAACTTCCCCAATGTCTTGGGTAGACTAACCGCAAACCTAAATCTACTATTTCCCACTACTAGTCCTAAATTAGCATTTTCTGAAGCAAACCTCTAGGTATTTGATGCTCATAATTTACTTGATGAGAGTTTTTGCATATAGCCACAAACTCAGCTATAAATTTCTTCATGCCTGGCTACCAATAAAGTCACTTCAAATCTCAGTATATCTTGGTCATACTACGAATGAATAGAATACCTCGAACAATGATATTCTGTCAATAATTTTTGAATTTAGTCATCTACTGTACGAACAGAAATCCTTTCATTGAAGCTGAGCACACCCCCACATCTAAAGTCACATCTTGTGTCTCAATAGACACTATCTTCTATTTGAGCTCATCAAAACTCTCATCCTCAAATTGTTTGGCCTTGATCTCCTTAATGAATGTGTCCTTAATTTCAATGCTAGCTAACAACCGGCCGTTCTATGAGATGTTCACCTGCATGAACCTAGACTCCAAGGTTTAAATTTCCTTAGACAAAGGATGGTTCGATACACTCAAGCAAGCTAGACTACCATAGTCACTACATTCTCACTTAGTGCGTCTTCAACTACATTAGCCTTACTCGTATGAAATTGGATGGTTACATAATAATCCTTGAGTAACTCCATCCACCTTCATTATCTCAAATTCAGATCATTTTGAGTGAAGAAATGTTGTAGACTGCGATGAGTAGTAAAAACTTTACACTTGACACCATAGTGGTAATGCATCAAAATCTTATGATCAAACACTATCGCTGGAAACTCTAAATCATGTGTAGGGTAATTGCTCTCGTGCACCTTCAACTGTCGCACACTACTATAAAATACTGCATTTAGCAATGAACATTGTTAATTCTTCACTAAGTGGATTTAGCAACGTAACTTGTTTAGCTACAAAATTTTTATGTCGCTAAATCAAGATTTTTTAGTAGTGGTGATGCATAAGCTAACATTCTTATGCTGCATTAACAAAACACACAAACGCTAAAGGAATGCATCACAATAAACATTAAAATCATTACCATCCACTGATAGTGCTAGAATAGGTGTTGTGGTCAAAAGAAACTTGATCTGTTGAAAGCTCTCATCATATTTTTCAGTCAATTCAAAAGATACTGCCTTTTGGGTCAACCTTGAAAAACGTGTGGCAATAGAAGAAAAGTTCTTCACGAATCTATGAGAATAGCTAGAAAGCCTCATAAAAATCCTTACTTCAGTCACAGAGCTAGGCCGAACCTAATTTTATCCGCTTCAATCTTGTGGGGATTTACCATTACCCCTTTCGTGAAACTACATTCCCCTAAAAGGTAAATGAATTCAACAAAAAATTACACTTAGGACATTTTGCATTCCACTTTTGTTTCCCAAGAACACCTAGAACAATACGACTATGGTCGACATAATCATCCTCACTTTTAGAATAAACAATAATGTCAGCAATAAATACTATCACAAATTCATCAAAGCTACATGAGCATTTGTCAACCAAAACGATATCACTAGGAACTCATAGTTCCCATTGTTGGTCCTTAATGACGTCTTGGGTAAATCTTTGGGCCTAATCTTTAATTGATGATATCCATACCTTAGGTCAAATCTTAGAGAAAACTTATGCGCCTTATAATTGGTCGATAAGATTATCCATCCCAAGCAATTGGTACTTTTTCTATTTGTTACCTCATTCAATCGTTTGTAATATATGCACATCTTCATACTACTATTTATTTTCTTAACAAACAAGAAAGGACCACCCCACGTGGATGCACTAGGACGGATGAAACCCCTATCATGAAGTTCTTGGATTTTAGTCTTAAGCTCTCTCAACTCTACTGGGGTCATGCAATATAGAGGGATTAAAATGGGGCGGGAACCAGGTTTCAAATCAATGCAAAAATCTATTTCCCTATAGGGGTAATACCATGAACATCAGTAGGGAACAATTCTTTAAATTACGACACCACAAGAATGGACTCAATAGAGGGAGACTATAACGCCCCAATATGAACTAAGGTGAACTAGAGACTCATGGTTGTTTCTTGAGTCAACTTTAAGTTAAACGGAGTTAGTTTAGTATCCTTAGGCAGTGTGTGAAGTTTGGAGTTCAATCGACCAAGAACGTCCATGACGTTCGGATGGTATGCCTTAGAATGTACTTGTGTGTCTTGGTGTGTTTGGATGAGTTTTACGTGTTCGTTTTACTTGAAACTTGCGTTGGATGTTCGTAAGACCTAGACGACTTAGTTTAGTGGTTTAACGTCCGGGCACGACCCCACCTAGGACCCACAAGGGGCCCTAGATGAAGGGCCCAAGACTTGGGCAAAGTCTGCCAAATCAGTGGCCCACGACGACCCTAGAGACTGTCCGTTGGTCCCTCGACGGTCCGTCGCCCCAGGGCGTTGCGTGGACTAGTGAGTGGGAAACTTGGCCATGATTCATTTGGAGCTAAGTGTTTCCCGACGAGACCCCACCAACGGTACGTTGAACCCGCGACGGTCCATCGAGGAAGGTCTCGTCGGTGAGACCTGCCAATGCTTGTTAAGTGGCTGCCAAACTTGGGTGTTTTATGTAAATACACCCCAATTCTTTTAAGACCCTAGGTGTATAATTTTGGTTTTTTTAGGTTATATTAAATAAGTTTTACACCTTAGACCTAGACAAGACCCCCTCATTTCTAAATTCAAACTCTCTCTCTAAAGACAAACTCTCTCAAGACTCCATTGGAAGCTACAGGTCAAGGAAGGATAGGAGGGCTGGTTGGACGTGTCTATTCATCGAAAACTCTTGGTTTTTGGCTTTCTTAGTGAGGTATGATATCCATTATTGAATATCTTTTCATTCAAGAAGCCAACTTCCAAAATGGCTTACAAAAGGGTTTCTAAATTCCAACTTCTTCTAACTTTTATTTCTAGTATGGGTCCTCTTGCATTTAAGTTCTAATGGTTGAAATATATTTATCTTGGTTTGAATTTATTATTTTGGTGTTAAAACTCCATGAAACTCTTGTTTATGCATAATTAAACTTTTGGCTTGAAAAGGGTTATCTGATCCTGATTTGAGTAGGGTATGAACTTGGGTCTTCTTGTGTATGTCATGTTGGTGTAGCTACTGTCCTAAAGTCCTTAATATGGTGAAATGTTGATAAATTGCTTATGGGTGATGATGGTTTGATTTGTTTATGAGTTGTTCTCATTGTATATTTCTTATTATGAATTGCTATTTGAGTGGTATGGTCCACCTTATGGGTAGCGGTGCTAATTGATGAACTTGATGTTGTTTAGTATGTATTGAGTAGGTAATCTTGAAGGTCTAATATGTTAAATGAAGATATATTATATATGGGTCTTCTATTGTATTTTCTGTAGCTTGATTTCACATTTGACCTAGTTTATTTCTAAATGAAGTATATGATTATGAGAAGCATGTAGAGTGTGTAACTTGATGAATCAAGGTTAAGGTATGCGTAGAACTTGTTGATGATGAGATGATGCTTATATGAAAGGGGTACACATGTACACACACACACACTTTAAAGAATGTATTATGCCAAGTTGAGCAAAATGGGGAAATCTTGAGGTGGACACACTTCGTGAGTTGAGATGTAGTGTCTAGTAGCAACCTCTCCATTCCTAGTGAGATTTCTAAGATATACTATTATGTTGAGAAATTCGTGGGGAGTTATGCCTAGCACCGAGAGGATATTAAGGGGAGGTGGATTGCACTTCGTGAGTTGAGATGAAGTAATCCAAAGTACCTCTTGAGATGAGTACTCCTCGTTAGTAGAGAGTGAGTTACTTAGTAGCAATCTCCTTATCCCTTAACTATGTGCCCGCATAGGTGTACCTATTGGAAAAGCCATGTAAACGCTAAGTAGCATGACCTTACACTAGGCAAGTAAGGATCCTTCATCCGATAGGGGTTAATATCGGGATTCCATGTCTAGCTCTCATGGTCTTTGTCGGTTAAGCTAACTCCCACAAAAGAATTTATTTTGAAACTAATTAACTTGTATATTGTAGATATTGTGTATGTATGTCGTGAAGTGCTCAATCCACATTAGTTACCCATTAGGAGCACTAAGTGGGAGTGGTAGTATGGGATGCTACTCTCACATTGCACTTGGTGTGACCTATACCTACTATGGGAGAAAGGTACCTTCATGAAATCCGTGTGAATGAGTACTATGGTGTAGTGTTATGGATGATTATTGTGGAGTACTTGAGTAAATGAAATCCATTAGGAGTTCTAAGTGGGAGTGGTAGTATGGGATGCTACTCTCACATTGCACTTGGTGTGACCTATATTTCCATGAGTGTTTTGCATATGTTAGCCAAGGGCGTGGATTTGATTTCCAACAAAGTAAGCCTAAGATTGGTAGTTTTAAGGGTCGCTTTGGTGTGCTTTGAAGGGAGGGGTAATGAATATCCCTTCTTAGCTCACCTTAGGGAGTCTTAGGATAACCTTGGGTTAGGGCAACTTCGAAGGAAAAAGAGTTCATATGACTTGGACCGTGCCTTTTCACTGTAAGGTCTTCATTGTAAGAATTCAAAATGTTCACTGTAATGCTTTATTCAATTTTACCGTAAGTTTAGTAAGTTCATTGTAATGTTCCTCTTTGTTTACTCTAAGTTGTAGTAAAGTTACCGTAAAGTGTTGACTGTCGATTCTTATGTTGGTTTGTTTCTAAATTCATGAATATTAAACTTAAATTGCATGAAAAGTTATTTTTACTAAAATGTACCTTTTCGTATGTTTTTGCATATGCCATACTTAGTACATTGTTGTACTAACCCCATACTTTTATATACCTTATGAGTATAGGTTAGAAGCCTTTTGGAGGATCGAAGTTGAAGCTTGGGAATTATATCTCCCGAGATTTTGGTATGTCCTCATATATTCGAGGACATAGGTTTATGTTTCTTACCTTCTTTATTAAGACTTAAAAATGTATTTAATTTATTGTAAAGGGCCGTGTCCCTAAGATTCTAAGTTGTGTCTTTAAGTTGGCTTGTGACGATAAAATTTCCTAGTATTTATGAAAAGACTTCTTTATTTATTATTATCGTGAAAAGTTTTAATTCCGCACTACTTTTCATGCTTCATGTTATGAATGCTAGTTAGAGGGCTTGTACGAGACCCCAAAAGGGGTCAAGTACGCCCGATCATGATTCGAAGGTTTTCCCTAACTTTTAGGGGGTGCTTTCGGGTCGTGACAGACTTGGTATTAGAGCATAAGGTTTTGGGAAATAGTTTAAGGTCTAAAAGTCTCACAACCCACATCTAGTAGTATCTTGGTCATTGGTGTGAGTCGCGACACATCCATGGACAAGAGGCTATAGGATGCTAGAAGTTTCACTTTCTTCTCTATTCTAGTATCGTGCCTTAGAGTTGAGTATATAAGGTGTCTTTTCTCAACCTCTTCTTTTTGTGTTTTTAGGACATGAATACCAAGAGATCGACCGCTAGAAGAGAGGAGGGAGGTGTACCAAATGATAGAGTCCTTCCCCGTGTTGACCAAGTTCCTATTGTTGGCTTAGGGGAGGAAAATGAGGAGGTTCCTCTTCAAGAACCTCAATTGCCTCCGGAACCTCAAGGACCTCAAGTGCCACCGATTCCTCAAGCTCCTTTTTTTTAGGGTGATATGAATAATGCGGAGTTGAGGGATGCCCTAATGAACTTGACCCAACTCATGACGGCTCAAGCTCAAGTCGTCAACAATCACTTTGTGGGCCAAGCTAACCAAGGAGATAGACCCCAACCAAATGCTAGTACTCCCGCTTCTAGGATTCGAGATTTTATGAGGATGAACCCTCCTACTTTTCATGGCACTAAGGTGGATGAAGATCCACAAGGCTTCATAGATGAGGTTTTCAAGGTGGTAGATTCTATGGGTGTGACCCCTAGGGAGAAAGCGGAATTGGCCGCGTACCAACTTAAGGATGTTGCTCAAGTGTGGTATGAGCAATGGAGGGGTGAGAGACCCTTAGAAAGAGGACCGGTTGATTGGGAGGAATTCAAAGAGGATTTCCTAGATAGATTCTTTCCTTTAGAGTGTAGGGAGAAGAATATGGTCGAATTCATGAACCTCCGTCAAGGGGGAATGAGTGTGCAAGAGTACTCTCTCAAATTCACCCAACTCTCTAAGTATGCCCCAACCATGGTAGCCAACCCTAGGGCTAGGATGAACAAGTTTGTGATTGGCGTGTATATCTTGGTGGAAAAAGAGTGTCGTACGACAATGCTTCTTAATGACATGGACATCTCTAGGCTCATGGTTTATGCACAACAAATTGAGGAGTCCAAAATTAGGGAGATAAGGCAAGAGGGTAAGAGACCTAGGTCGGATGATTCTAGTCACCAAAGGCCTACGAAGAGGTTTTATCCCCAAGATTCTTCTATGGAAAACAAGGATAGGGCTCCAAATCAATTTTCTCAAGGTGGTGGTCATTTCTATGAAAGGGCTAGGTTTCCTACTTGTGGCAAACAACATGGGGGTAAGTGTCTTGCCGGATCGGATGGTTGTTTTGCATGTGGTAATAAAGGCCACAAGATGAGGGACTTCCCAAACCTTAAATCAAGGGGGAGAGATGTCAATCAAGCTTCCCTAGATCCTAATGCTACCAAGAAGAACCCTTCCTATGGGATGGGGGCTAGAAAGGATAATTAATCCGGATCGATGGTTTTGGTAAGTCTCAACTCTTTGTTATTGTTGCTTTTGTGTTATGAGATGAGTTTATATGGTTTCATAGTTCATATGATCATGTCATCTTGATAAATTGATCAAAGGGTGGAATTTTCAAAGTTTTGTATGTTTGGTAGTGTTACAGTGAATGTTCACTGTGAAAAAATTTGCAAATTGAGGAAAATTTGCCTTGCCTTAATTGAAGTCTAAATATGTTCAAAATTGTTGTTTATGAGCATGTTTAATGTTGGAGAAGGTAGTTCCTCCATAAAACAAGTTTAAGGTAAAGTTTTGACTTTGTGAAGTTTGGCAAAAGTTGTCTATGGTACTAAGTGTTGAAAGTGTGAAATGATGTTCCTTGCTAATTGATGCTTTGATTGTTGATGTTTTGATCATGATCTAAGTGCATTATATGATGCTAAAAGAGTCCTTGTTGTTCTTAAAAATTTAAGTGTCATTCGAGGACGAATGTTATTCCAAGTGGGGGAGAATATAACGCCCCAAAATGAACTAAGGTGAACTAGAGCCTCATGGTTGTTTCTTGAGTCGACTTTATTTTAAACGGAGTTAGTTTAGTATACTTAGGCAGTGTGTGAAGTTTGGTTAAGTTTGGATTTCAATCGACCAAGAACGTCCATGACGTTCAGATGGTATGCCTTAGAATGTACTTGTGTGTCTTGGTGTGTTTGGACGAGTTTTACGTGTTCGTTTTACTTGAAACTTGCGTTGGATGTTCCTAAGACCTAGACGACTTAGTTTAGGGGTTTAACGTCCGTGCACGACCCCACCTAGGACCCACAAGGGGCCCTAGATGAAGGGCCCAAGACTTGGGCAAAGTCTGCCAAATCAATGGCCCACGACGACCCTAGGGATGGTCCATTGGTCCCTCGACGGTCCGTCGCCCCAGGGCGTCGCGTGGACCAGTGAGTGGGAAACTTGGCCATGCTCCATTTGGAGCTAAGTGTTTCCCGACGAGACCCCGCCAACGGTCTGTTGAACCCGCGATGGTCCATCGAGGAGGTCTCGTCGGTGAGACATGCCAGTGCCTGTTAAGTGGCTGCCAAACTTGGGATGTTTTATGTAAATACCCAAGTCTATTAAGACACTAGGTGTATAATTTTGGTATTTTTAGGCTATATTAAATTAGTTTTAAACCCTAGACCTAGACAAGACCCCCTCATTTCTAAATTCAAACTCTCTCTATAAAGACAAACTCTCTCAAGACTCCATTGGAAGCTACAGGTCAAGGAAGGATAGGAGGGCTGGTTGGACGTGTCTCTTCATCAAAAACTCTTCGTTTTTGTCTTGCTTAGTGAGGTATGGTATCCATTCTTGAAAATCTTTTCATTCAAGAAGCCAACTTCCAAAATGGCTTCCGAAAGGGTTTCTAAATTCCAACTTCTTCTAACTTTGATTTCTAGTATGGGTCCTCTTGCCTTTAAGTTCTAATGGTTGAAATATATTTATCTTGGTTTGAATTTATGATTTTGGTGTTAAAACTCCATGAAACTCTTGTTTATGCATACTTAAACTTTTGGCTTGAAATGGGTTATGTGAGCATGTTTGAGTAGGGTATGAACTTGGGTCTTCTTGTGTATGTCATGTTGGTGTAGCTATTGTCCTAAGGTCCTTAATATGGTGAAATGTTGATAAATTGCTTATGGGTGATGATGGTTTGATTTGTTTATGAGTTGTTCTCATTGTATATTTCTTATTATGAATTGCTATTTGAGTGGTATGGTCCACCTTATGGGTAGCGGTGCTAATTGATGAACTTGATGTTGTTTAGTATGTGTTGAGTAGGTAATCTTGAAGGTCTAATATGTTAAATGAAAATATATTATATATGGGTCTTCTATTGTATTTTCTGTAGCTTGATTTCACATTTGACCTAGTTTATTTCTAAATGAAGTATATGATTATGAGAAGCATGTAGAGTGTGTAACTTGATGAATCAAGGTTAAGGTATGCGTAGAACTTGTTGATGATGAGATGATGCTTATATGAAAGGGGTACACATGTACACACACACACACTTTAAAGAATGTATTATGCCAAGTTGAGCAAAATGGGGAAATCTTGAGGTGGACACACTTCGTGAGTTGAGATGTAGTGTCTAGTAGCAACCTCTCCATTCCTAGTGAGATTTCTAAGATATACTATTATGTTGAGAAATTCGTGGGGAGTTATGCCTAGCACCGAGAGGATATGAAGGGGAGGTGGATTGCACTTCGTGAGTTGAGATGAAGTAATCCAAAGTACCTCTTGAGATGAGTACTCCTCGTTAGTAGAGAGTGAGTTACTTAGTAGCAATCTCCTTATCCCTTAACTATGTGCCCGCATAGGTGTACCTATTGGAAAAGCCATGTAAACGCTAAGTAGCATGGCCTTACACTAGGCAAGTAAGGATCCCTCATCCGATAGGGGTTAATATCGGGATTCCATGTCTAGCTCTCATGGTCTTTGTCGGTTAAGCTAACTCCCACAAAAGAATTTATTTTGAAACTAATTAACTTGTATATTGTAGATATTGTGTATGTATGTCGTGAAGTGCTCAATCCACATTAGTTACCCATTAGGAGCACTAAGTGGGAGTGGTAGTATGGGATGCTACTCTCACATTGCACTTGGTGTGACCTATACCTACTATGGGAGAAAGGTACCTTCATGAAATCCGTGTGAATGAGTACTATGGTGTAGTGTTATGGATGATTATTGTGGAGTACTTGAGTAAATGAAATCCATTAGGATTTCTAAGTGGGAGTGGTAGTATGGGATGCTACTCTCACATTGCACTTGGTGTGACCTATATTTCCATGAGTGTTTTGCATATGTTAGCCAAGGGCGTGGATTTGATTTCCAACAAAGTAAGCCTAAGATTTGGTAGTTTTAAGGGTCGCTTTGGTGTGCTTTGAAGGGAGGGGTAATGAATATCCCTTCTTACCTCACCTTAGGGAGTCTTAGGATAACCTTGGGTTAGGGCAACTTCGAAGGAAAAAGAGTTCATATGACTTGGACAGTGCCTTTTCACTGTAAGGTCTTCATTGTAGGAATTCAAAATGTTCACTGTAATGCTTTATTCAAATTTACCGTAAGTTTAGTAAGTTCATGTAATGTTCCTCTTTGTTTACTCTAAGTTGTAGTAAAGTTGCCGTAAAGTGTTGACTAACGATTCTTATGTTGGTTTGTTTCTAAATTCTTGAATATTAAACTTAAATTGCATGATAAGTTATTTTTACTAAAATGTCCCTTTTCGTATGTTTTTGCATATGCCATACTTAGTACATTGTTGTACTAACCCAATACTTTTATATACCTTATGAGTATAGGTTGGAAGCCTTTTGGAGGATCGAAGTTGAAGCTTGGGAATTCTATCTCTCGAGATTTGGGTATGTCCTCATATATTCGAGGACATAGTTTATGTTTCTTAGCTTCTTTATTAAGACTTAAAATGTATTTAATTTATTGAAAGGGTCGTGTCCCTAAGATTCTAAGTTGTGTCTTTAAGTTGGCTTGTGACGATAAAATTTCCTAGTATTTATGAAAAGACTTCTTTATTTATTATTATTGTGAAAAGTTTTAATTTCGCACTACTTTTCATGCTTCATGTTATGAATGCTAGTTATAGGGCTTGTACGAGACCCCAAAAGGGGTCAAGTACGCCCGGTCATCATTCGAAGGTTTTCCCTAACTTTTAGGGGGTGCTTTCGGGTCGTGACAGTGACTCAACCTTAACGACTCAAATATGAGCCAAATATTCCAAACGACCCTGCCCCACTAATTTCCTAGACAGAATAGGGGAAATGACCTTAGCTAGTTTAGGCTTGTACACCCCTTCCCATTTCATATCGGGATTTCATAGTCTCACATACTTAGTGTTAAAATTAAGTACAATAACATAGCGGTACAAACAAGTCATGCCTAAGATTATACAAAAGTCAATCATATCCAAAATACCAAATCCTCCCAAGTCTTAAAACACATAAACAATATTGGACAAGCATGATAGACATGAGTGACTATGAGAGACTCTCCAACTTTGGTAGAAACATGGATGGGGGGCATTAAGAATATCATAAATCATAAGAAATCCCAAGGCCATCTGAATGGATACATAAGAATAAGTAGAACCCGGATAAAATAACACATAGCCATTTTGTCACATACAAGAATAGTACATGCCATCATTGCAACAGACGCCTTCGCCTCGGTCTTCCCACAAAAGGCTTAACATTGAGCCTTGTAATCATGAGGGGTAACTTCCATGCTTGGTTGAATTGTACCTTTACAACCATTACCATTTCCCAGTCCTCCATGCCCATCTTGTGAACGTCCTTGGCCATTATTACCATTTATCATCTGTACCACTACTCTAGTCTGTTTTTGCACGAAATCCAACATGCGCTGTTAGGGACAATCCCTCCTCGAGTGCCCAAGATCCCCACAATTTTATCAAGTGCTCTCAAAATATAGCCTTTCTCTAGCTGCATACGCAAATACCTGGCTGTCTTGAACAAAATTTTGAGGTGGGGTTCCCGAGTAATTAGGTGTAGAAGCCGGCATGGAAAACTGATTTGGCCGGGCTGCAAGGGTTGTCCACCTCAAACCTCAAGAGTATGAACCATGAAAGTTACCAGGTCTCTTTGCTTTCTTAGCCAACACCTTAGCATTCACATCGCGCCTAACCCCTTCAACATTCTTCAAACAAATTGCTACCTCATTACAACTTTTCCTTGTAGAAGTCACATGCTCATACAATACATGTAACTTAGAGTTTAGCCCCTTGACGAATATACATATACTTTATTCCTCCATAGTCACTAATTGTATAGCATATCAAGACAAAGCATGTAACCTAGCCTCCAAAGCAGCCATAGACATACCACCTTTTCCCAAAGACATGAACTCATCCTTCTTATGATCTGACAAGTCTGTGGAACATACTTCTAAAAAAAAACGTATAGCATGAAACTAGGTCCAAGTGAGTGGGCGTAAAGCTGGCAATATGCATTTCAGAAAAGCTCAACCATTGTTTAGCTTAACCTTGAAACTAAAAATTCACATACTCTACTACATTCTGATGGAAAATACACATCTTATGCAGCCTCTAATAACAAGCTAAGATGAACTCATAGGCGTCCTAACTCTCAGAACCATGGAATACCGGAGTCTTCAATTGTAGAATCTTGTTCAACATTTCGTGTTCATCACTAGTCAAAACCAGACCCACCAAAAGATGGAAGAAATCATAAATACCTATAGTTCAATCCACCTTAGGGACGATGAAAGTAATGGGGGGATTAGCAGGAGCTTGAGTTGTTTGAATTGTGGGATGATATAAAGCACCAACCAATCCTTTAAGCAATAACATAATTTGTTGAGCTAACACTTGGTCTAAGGGAGGAATACCTCTAGTTTCAACCTACACCTCTTCTTCTTGTCCAATATCATCCTCATTTTGTACCTCCACATTCTCCTTTATCTCTTCATGATCCACAAGAGGGATCTACTCTCTAGGAGCGTTCTCAACCGAACCTCAACTTCTAGAGGGCGCTACCCTATCTCGGCCTCTACTCGTTTCTCATTATCTACAGATGCCTCGACTGCGTCCTCTTGTTGTTGACTCCTAATAGGACTCATTGACATAAGCTATACACCGTTAAAGAAAGTGTTAACCATCTATGGACAGCAGAGTCAATTAGATTAAATACCACTTTTTATCACTAGATATAAATTGGAATCAAGTTATAGCACGAAAGGAAACAAGAGAAAAATAGAGAGATCTCTTAAAGTCCTATATCTTCTCAAAGAAAAGTACAGACGTCTCTCGCCGTTCTGCAAGACTCTACTAGACTGATTTTTGTACACCGAGATCAACAAACCTAGGGATTTGATACAAACATTGTCATGATCCAGTTCATCCTGATTGGTACCCACAATAACCCTTTGAAGTGATAACCATTAATACTAATTAGCTTACCCAATAATTAAACATTTAAATATAGAAAAGTAGGTTTAAATGAAAGAATCAAATTGAGTTCCAATAATATCCAAAGGTACCAAAAAAACCATCTAATGCGGAAGAATAACCACTAGAACCTGTAAGTCAATGAACAAAAATATTTAAAGTTCAACAAGTGTGAAGAAATGGGTGCAAGAAAATTAAACATACAAATATCTAAGTAGAAAGTTTGAGTCCAAAAGAATGGACTAAATCATACGGAACTCATTGCAACCTAGAAGAACTGACTCACCCTTGCATTTGATTGATCACTGATCTCATAGATGAGGTTTGTCAGTAGCCGCATGAATATTTCTTCCCATTTAAGATTCTTTCCGCTCGTTCTAGTTTTACAAACAAATAATTTAATACGGGGATCAAAACATAAGGCTTAATTTACCCGGATAATGAAAAACCCAATAACCTTTGACCAAAAATTATGATCCAAAAGTGAACTTAGAGATTTTTCCACCATACAAATAAGTTCAAAACCCTCCCCCAACAATATATGATCTATATTCTATGTTCTACTAATCTAAAAACGTATAGGGGGGTTGAATCCTTATCTTTTTACCCAAAAGTTGTGGAAAACTGTCAAGAAATCGACTTGGGTCGTCTACTAGCTATAAATAATGTGAATTGCATAATAATGTAATTTTTGGGGTTTATATCCCACATAAGTCGCAACTGGCCCGCTCTGACGGCCTACATCCCGTCACATCAGCCCCGCCCTGGCTGGAATGATCCCACTGTAACATCTTGCACTGAAACAGAGAGATAAATCTAGAGTTACAAGAACCCATTTCACAACATTCCTTCAACCCATGACACTTAGAAACTACCTGTCCATGCTAAGATCAGTTTCGAGAGTTCTAGTAACCTAAATTAAATTTTGTAAAGTCGTACCGGTTCCTTAACATCTTAAATATCAACTCAAGTGATCAAATTCATTATTAGATCTATCATTTGTTACAATATTTAATTATATCTCACTGACTATGATGTCATCCAAACCTGAACAAGGCTAGGAAATCCTAACTTAGTACAAAAAGTTCCCTTGATGGTTTTTCTATAACTAGGAAACAAGTCGCACATATGTTAAGGTTTTTTCCCAATGATTTGGCTTATCTTTTTTCTATGTGATGCTTATTTTCTAAAGCTTAGTTAACTACAAGCAAGTGAGATTTTCTATTCTACATAAATAATCAACTGTTAATTTTTTAATTTTTTTTTTAAAAAAAAATCTCACGCTACTAAACTAAATTAACATATATTTTTAAAAAAAATGCTTGTTCCTAAACACGAGAGAGGAAAAGAGAGTTACATGCGAGTGAATATTACCGCACTAATATCATCCACTTAACTCTTTTAAATATTGTAAAATATGTCATATTTTAATTGTCTCTATTCGATTATTTTTGTTCCTCTCGTAAGATTTTAAATAGTAATGTTTTTGTTAGGGTTTGGGGTTTAACTTTTTAATGGATTTCAATGTTATTTTTCCACTAAAATATCATTTCTTAATAAATGTATGTTGTTCTTTTTCAGGTTTCTTAAGTTTATAATCTACTTTAGAATTTGTAGTTCTTGCTAAATCTTACAATTATGTTTTAATATATGTGTTATTGCTCTTTGGTTATATGTATTTTTTTCTTCTTTTAAGAATTGCAGGTGTAGGCACTGAAAATGTGTGAGTCTCTCAAAGATGTGTTCAATTCTAATGTGGATTCTGCAAGATGTATTTGATTCCTATTAGAATTCTCGGGGGTTATTTAACCTAAACACTAACTCATGCCTATATAAAGGGTACTATATTCCCTTGAAAAGGGATCTCAAATATTATATTAAAGTCATGGAATATTCATATAGAGCTCAAATCTAAATCGTCCTAGTTCAATAAATATGCCACTAATGGTCCTCCAATCATGGATAAAACTTAAGAGAGTTGAATTAAGGGAGGAATAGAATTGTACCCACAATATTTATCAATAAAGTTGTTTCTTCTTATTTTATTGTGATTGTAATTTATTTTTCTGTCACTTTAAAATTTGTTCTTAAGAAATTGGCACGCATAATGGGACCAAATATTCTCTTCATCTCTTATCTCATAAATCAAATCTACTATAAAATTCCCATCCAGAAATAATAATCAAGAATGGAAAATTATGCAACAATCATTTTAATGATTTAAAGAGCAAGCATTACAATCTTTATTACTCCTGCTTTTGATAAGAAATTTGCAAGATAATGATGACTAGGCTAAGCTTTAGGTCAAAGTAAATTTCCTCTCGGGCAACTTACCCCATATAAAATGGGTTCCTCTTGAACACCCACTCGTCTAGTTCAGACCAAACTACGCCTTATCCACATCCGTTCTATCGATGATGAGTGCTAGGATATTGGATTAGGAGGGTGAACCTCATGTCTCTCCACTCTTTAGGACACCAGTCTAGCGGTCTTTGTTTCGCGACCTCTCTCTCTCTCTAGAAAGCCAAAAATACAGGGGTGCTTTTGTATATGTAACTACAAACCCATTAACTTAATTCACAACCACTAGGTCAAATTACCAATAAAATGCATCTAACGTTTCGGCAAGCAAGACCCATAAATTATATCAACACATATTTGCCAAATGACACCCCAAGAATTAGGGTTTTTAGCCACACATTAATAAATAAAAATAAACCTAATGATAAAGAAATCAAATGGGTATAAAAATTAAGCCTTAATATGAGCAAAGGAAGAGGAATTGAGAAGACCCAATACCAATTTGAGGAAGAAGAGCTTCTTTATTCAAGTCATACACAAAACCCTCTCAAAAATTGATGAAAAATCTTCAACTTAAGAATTAAGTATCAAAATTACAGAAATATGTCTCTATTTTCTCCTCTCTTTTTTTAATAAAATATTAAAGAGTTTCGTATTTATAGATATCAGAATTTTTGCTGGTGAATCCATTAGGCAAGATAAGTCTCGAACGTCGAGTGATTCGGCATTCGCCTTTCTTCTAAATCATAGCCGTCTATGCTTTGCCTTAAGCATCTATTTGTCTGGATCATTGGGCGGAATAATTCTTTTCTGAGGAACTACTTAGAGAAACGTCGACTGCTTTTTTTTTGTTCACTTTTTGATCCACTTCCCCTAGGGCTTTGCTTGCTGGTACAAAGAGCGAAAGACATCCTTTCGGATGATTGCCAAGTAGACTTGGCGATGCTGAGGCTTCAAATTCAGCTATTTTCATCCTTTTTGTTCCTGTTTTGCGTTTACGTGTTCATGGTTAAATCAAAACTTCAAATACCTTAAATTTAGTGATTTTCATCAGATATTGAGATAGAATGAGCATTTGATGACACTATTTTCAGTAAAATAAGGCATGAAATAAGCCCAATCTGAGGACTCATCAACATCCCCAAGTTAAAAATTTGCTTGTCCTCAAGTAAAACTCATGTTCAGCAATTCAAATTACATATGCAAAGATAAATTGTATACTCAAAGATTCAAGTTGTGACACACCATTACCAAAGATTCTTGTGCTCACAATACTTGCTACTCATGCAATTTCAAACTCAACAAAAGTATATACATGCCCTCACACAAAGAATGATTCCATTCACAGAGAAGGATTAATCAATTAAAGATCAGGAATCAGATGTAATGCTCAAAGTCATAAAGAGGAAAACAATGCATATTTTCACCCATAGGTTTGCCTTTATTTTCCAACTGATATTTTGTCCTGATCACTAAAGATTACAATGGTTTTCTAAGGCTTATAATAGGGTTGAGTGCAAAGCTTGGGTCATTTAGGCTCAATGACATTTTCTCATGAGATGTGGTATTCTAAAGACATTTCCTTCTCTTTCTTTTATCAATTCTTTTTCAGGTGCTTCTAAGTCATCTTTTTATTTACCTCCATGGATTGCATGGAAACCCAATTTGTTTCAGACATTTAGTCCACAACTTTATCTTTTTCATTGTTTTTTCTTTTTCTTTCCTTTCTACTCTTTTTTATATGGAGGCTTTCCATTTTGTCGCACCAACATCGGTTAAGGAAGAGTTTTCTTAAACTTCTTCGCTTCTCCTTCTCCTTTTCACCCCATCCCTAACTGAAACTTTTGGCTTAACTTGGGTATTTAGTTTAAACAACAAATCAATAGTATTATAGGTGGTGGATCACGTATAATATAGGTTTATCAAGGTTCTTCTAAAGACATGTAATGCTCAAAGGGTGAGCAAAAGAGTTTGACACACTCATGGGTAGGCCACAAAACAGGTATATGTCAAAGTTGGCTTACACTCTATTAAATTTCCTAAGATCATCTCATGAGGACACTTTTTTAAATCGATTAGACTAACCGGGAAAATTTTTATTCATGCAAGGTTCAAAGTAAGATCATCACACAAGACATTGATACTTAAGCCAAACAAGAGTACACACTTTCGCTAGTGTGCAGTGGTCATTACTGAAGAATCACTTCAATAAATGGTCAATCACAACGAGATGCAAAGAGTTCACACAATGCCTAAGCAACTTCATTTGTCCTTGTTCAAGCCATACATTCATGTTTATTTGATTAAGAGAACTATTCAATACATCGGTATTCATTGACGCCGAGATTTGAATTTTTACAAGAACACCCACTTTCAACACAAGAAGGTGGACAAAATTTTCAAAAAATGAATTTTTTTCGAAAGGGTCAAAATTATTTTTCAATCGAACAAAAAAGAGCCATAAGCTCAAACAATAGCAAAAGTAGTTTTAAAAATACAATTAAAATAGTGAACCTAAATAAATATATTATCAGAACACCAATGTTCATAATAATCAGAAAAAAGGTGGGCGTCTCACCCCTCCACAAAAGAAATGTGCTTGTCCTCAAATGCATGAAATTGTATCCAAAAAGTAAGATAGAGAGAGCTGATGAAAGATCCTTTCTATACAGTCTTTCTATATATAGGGGTATCAATACTCTAAGCAGTGGCATGTGCTTGGGGATCTGTACTTGGAGTATCCTCTACAAGATCAACAATGCCATGTCCTGTGGGGGATGCTGTGGGAGTGTCAATAGGAGATATCTGGGTTGTCGACTAGAAAATAGCCACCACCATGTTTGGAAAATTGTCAAAGATGTTTTCTTCCTCGACCATATTCTTTTCTGTTACTAACTCCTCGTCCGTCTCTTCATATGCATCTGAGGCTACTGTATCTCCCATATGTACATCCCAGTCGTAGATAAGGGAATCTTCGAGGTCGCATGGCCATCTCCATCATCGAACATTCTCATCATATCATCAAAGTCTACAAACTTAAGATAATTAATGTCCTTGCACAGGATTGTGATATTACCTTTTAGAGCCGGTATCCCCGATGGTCTCACATGTATGCTCTCGCAAGGTCTAACCCACAAGGTCAAGTAATCGACATAGGCATGGAGTGGGGCTAGTGCATTCACTATGGGACTCTCTAACATCCCTAAGAGTGATATCTCTAGCCTATTCTCCCGTGCCTGAGACGATTGGTCCAAACATCCCATCTTTTGGATTATACCCTAAGTGAAACTGATCGGCTAACTAAAAGAATAAGCACTTTGATCCAGTGGAGAGGAGTAAGGAGTTGATAAACCTGTGGGCCTAGGGACCGGCGTGATGGCTTATGCATCTGCGGATGTCATATCAATATCGATCTTAGGAGTGGTATAATCAAGCATTTCAGGAAAGGTTTTTGAATTACAAATAGCATAGAGACAATTTATTTCAATCAGAGAGGCCCAAGACACATCATCCTGACACTATGATAACAAATAAGATAAAAATTATTGAAAATAGATTTAGAGTTTTCAAGACTAACATTCACAGCCGATAAGATAAATTTTTGTAATGCTAGAAAGCAAAAAAATCCAACCACAAGCACTAATTACAGTCTAAAATACTAATTCAATATGAAAATCAAGAAAATAATAACTTTTATGTGATATTGGAGAGTTTGAAATGAGGGAAAGTGAGAGATTCAAAAATTTGACCTTTGGCCCTGTCCAAAAAGGATGAAATGTGCTTGATTTATAGACTTGATAAGTCGAATGTGCTGGATCTCAAGATGAAATGATAAGAATCGATTTGACCTCATGACTTAAGCTAAGACATGAACTATGTAATTGAATAATCTTATGTTGAAACAATGTGCAAAGTGTGTGTGAGGAAAGCTTGAATGTTCATAAATTGTGTGCCAAATAAGAACTTGCCCCGTTGGTCCCGCTAAGATAATATAGTCTAGAAGTTATTAAGTGATCACAGGGCCTTGTTCAAATTAGTACACTTAAGCCTAAAATGATCCAACCAAATGAAATCAATTTCCCTTTGATCCATTTGTTTGAGCCTATGATAGACCCTTTTTTTCGATTCACCTAACTCGCATTGCGTAAAATCGTTGTTTTGTCCCCGGTCCCTCCTTTGTACATGTTCACCTTTAATTAGGCCATAATCCTAATTTTTGGATGGCTAATTCAAAAGATACCTTTATCTTGTCCCTAGACCGACATCGAATATTGTGCACCTCAGCTCATTCTAAATATAAGTTTAGAGTGCCTGTCAAAAACTAAGTTAAAAAGAAAAATGTATGAAAAATGTTGTGTGCTGAAGAGAGACACATAAAAGAAAAAGATATGAATTTGTTCAAAAGAAGAAAAAAGGTAATAAGCAAAAGTGCTGAAAGAAATAAAGCAAAATAAAGTGAAAGAATAAAAATTAAAAATAAGAGCGCCAAAGTCAAAACTCATATCTGTATAGGTTGAGAAAAGAGGTAAAAATCCAATGTTATATTAACGAGGAAAGAAAGTAACTAAAAATTAAACAAATGTACCACACCTAATCCTTAGCCTACCTTAGAAGCAATGAAAGTCCTATAGTGATCCTAGCAACTAGTTTTGAGCGTCTAAGCAGTGAAAATAATGGGAAGCCTAGGGTATTGAGCACTTATTGTACTTGAAGTCACATTTGTGCATGAGTTGTGAAAGAATCCTAAAACTTGAAAGTAATAACTTTTGTTATTGAAAAAAAAATTCTTTTAAATTGAGGGCACTTGCTACATTGTTGGAAAATTTATACTGTAGTGATTGTGAATGGTGCATTTTGTGGTGTCTGTTGGTCGATTGATGTAATGATTTGATCCGTATGAATCTGTTGGTTGAGTCTAATAGAAAAGATTTTGACTAAGAATCTTTAATGGATTGAAATGGCCATGTGATTGCTAGAGTGTGAATGTATGTTTATACATAAGTATCGTTAAAAGTGTTAGTGTGTCACTCGAGTACAAAAAATATGTTTAAGTTAAGGGTGTTGATATACAGTGAGTTTACAGTCTTTTTTATGCATTTCACTTAGAATTTGTGTGTGTCAAGGGACATTTTGTATTAGAAATAATTTGTTTTGTTTCACGTTTACAGGAAATAGGCCATGACGCGGTACAGTGAGATGACAACTAACAATATGAAGAAGTAGCCACCCTCAGAGTAACCTATAGACTTTTGGTCCTCTTACAGTTCGTCCATAGGTAGGCATAGACGGAGCATCAGGGAGTTCTGACAAAGTATGGAACTACAAAGTGACCAATGTCCCGTAGGTCGACCCATGGGTTGTCCCGCACGTCCTCCGAATATTTTCAGAGAGTTGATGTTCCACTACCTCATGAAAATCCTAAGTGTGGAGCAACTGAAGAGGACCCAGAGACCATAGGTCGATTAACGGCTGTCATGCAAGTCTGTCATTGATTATTATCTGAGAGTGATGGTTCCAGCCTCTGATGAAAAGGTTCTAATTGTTAACTAACAGAGGGGACCTACGGACCGTAGGTCGACCCAAGATCGTAGGTCGACTCGTTGATTAACGTCACGTTCTAAAAGTTTATTTTTTATTTTGTTTCCTCTTTGTTTAAGACATCTTTTTCTATAAATAAAGTATGTAAACCTCATTTTTGGGGGTTAGACATTAGTGTTTACTTTTAGTTCTTAATTTTTTGTTTGGGAATTAACTTGAATCTTTGGAAAGTTGATTTCAAAATTTTTTTTTATAATATTTTTACCTTGAAATTCAATTGGATGTTTTGGGTTTCTTATAATATAAATGTATGTTCATAAATTCTTACTGTCAAAACATGAATTGTGGTTTTTCTATAATGAGTAGCTATCAATAAAAAATGTTTCAATAATAACCAAGAAATTCTTGAATAGTGTTGATGTGTGTATTGGAAATTCTCTCGCTTAATAGTCTTTTTAATGAGTGCATGTATTGGAACTTTCCTCATTCCTACTTGACGGACTAAGAAGGTAGTGAATGAGAAAATAATTTTGGACAAAGATATAGTCTTATACTATCATATAGTATAATGTCAATTTGTGCGAGGGTGAAAATTATGCCATACATTGATGTGATGCCTAATATGAGGTAAACGTAAAGGTTAGTAAAGTATACACACGCAGACGTACCAAGGTGATGGGTGAAGTTCCCTATTTCGAGGACCAATCACATAGGAATACCTATCTTACGCTATCTTACCAACTTGTATGTAAAACACTAGAAAAAGATTACTATTATTAGGTTTACTGCATTAAGAGATTATGAGGAACACATACACCCTAGTTTCTCTCTCTTTGATAACTCAAAAGATTAAATCTTTCTCAGTTTACTTACAAATAAATTGTTAGTTGCTTAAACCCCTCCCACCTTTAATTACTTGTATCGAAAATATTTTAACTAAACGAATATTATCGTGAGTTAAGTCTAAGTCTAAACCATATTCCTCTTTGGATCAACCCCAATCTACAAGTTGGGTTCTTAATTTATTGATTACGACTACTTATACATCTTTAGGGAAATGTAATTTGAGCAAATAAATCATGCAAGAGGAGATACAAAACAAGACATAAGCTTGAATTGGAACCGAAGAAACAACGTAGCTCATCTCAACTCCACCAAACCTCAATTCAGTAGAAAAACTATGGTACTCAAAACATCTCATAAGTCATTTGGAAATCAAATTTCATCCTCATTCAAAATATAATAACATTTACTCTTGGGAATAATTTATTCCCATATATTCATTTTAAAAAATTTAACTCAAAAATACTCATCTTCATACACAAGTACTCATGTCTTAAACCTAGTTTTAAAAGATTGTAAAACACTTCTTAAAATGACTTGTAGGAAATCTCAAGACGTAACTCTGAACTCTACCTTGAATTTTAATTATGAATTCTAGGGTATGATTCATATTATAAATGATCTCCTGATGTTTAGTTGTAGTTTATAGTAGTTAGAATTTTAAACTAGTAAAGTTATCCTTTAAAAGAATGCGAACGGGCCAAATGATAGAAAAGTGGTAGCGGCAGGTTACCCTAGCGCACTTAGTGGTGTGAGGTGCCAACCCCTACACACCAGAACACAATCTATGGCACACTTTTTGCGTGGCACGATAGGCCTCTTTCAACAAATTCCAATGAATTTCTTTCTAATTTTCTGACACCATTTTGCCTAGAATTGAATGGTTTCTTCCCAACTCACTTAGTTTTGAATACCCTACATAAGTACACGAAAAACTAATAGAAACAAGCATACAATTCTTAACATTCATGTCAAGGACTCATCGAACATTAAATATCAAGAATAACAAATGAAACTTCAAGAGAACTCATCAAGGACTGTAACGACACTACAAATGAACTAGTAAAACTAGGGCTTAACGTGCTTGCATTTGACTTTGGTGGTTTTGTATTTGAAACTACAAACCCTTTAACTTAAACCACAACCACTAGGTGAAATCACCAATAAAATGTATCTAACCTATCGGCAAGCAAGACCCCTCAATAATATCATCACATATTTGCTAAATGAAACCCCATGAATTGGGATTTTAGCCAAACATCAACCAATAACAAAATACACCTAAAATGATAAATAAATCACATGGGTATAAAAATTAAAAATTAACATAAGCAAAGGAAGAGGAACGGAGAAGACCCCCTACCGATTTGAGGAAGAAGAGCTCCTTTATTCAAGTCACACACAAAACCCTCTCATAACTTGAGAGAAAAATATTAAACTTAAGAACTAAGACTCAAAATTACAGAGTTATGTCTCTATTTTAACTACTTTTTAAAAAAATAATAAAGAATTTTCGCTGGTGAATCCATTTGGCAAGATTAGTCATGAACATCGAGTGATTCGACGTTCACCCTTCTTCTAGATCATCGCCATTTGTGCTTTTCCTTATGCGTCTATCCGTTATGGATCATTGGGCAGAAAAATTCTTCTTTGCGAAACTACTCAGAGAAGCGCCTACTGCTTTTCTTTGTGGGATTTTTGATCCACTTCCCCTACGGCTTTGCTTGGTGGAACAAAGGGTGAAATGCATCCTTTTGGCAGATAGCAAATTAGACTTGGCGATGCTGAGGATTCAACTTCAGCTCTTCTCATCTTTTTTGTTTTTGTTTTTCGCCTACGTGTTCATGCTTATACCAAAACTTCAGATACCTTTAACTTAGGAGTTATCATCAGATATTGAGATAGAATGAGAACATAAAGACACTATTTTCATTAAAATAAGGCATGAAATGGTTCCAATCTGAGGACTCATAAACACCTCCAACTTAAACTTTTGCTTGTCCTCATGTAAAACTCATGTTCAGTAGTTTAAATAGGATATCTCAAATAGTGTTACAGAAGACTTAATCATGAACATACACAACAACATTCAAATTACTTATGCAAAATATCAATTGTATACTCAAAGATTCAAGTTGTGGCACACCATTACAAAAGATTCTTGTGCTAGCAATACTTGCTACTCATGCAATTTCAAGCTCAACAAAAGTATCTACATGCCCTCAAACAAAGAATGATTCCGTATTCACACAAAAGGATTAATCTATTTAAGACCAGTATTCAGATGCAATGCTCATACTCACAAAGAGGAAAACAATGCAATTTCCAATCTATCTTTGGGCGTGATCACTAAAGATCACAAAGGTCTTTCTAAGACTTATAACGAGGTTGTGGAAACAGATGGTCATCAGAGATGGACAGCTAGTCAAGCTCTAGCTGATGGAGCAAGGGCTGTTGTTTCAAGCCCAATAAGGTCTTAATATTAATAAAGGGCTGGATAGAGGTTGCCAACCGTTGGTACCCGACTAACAAAAAAAAAGGCTTATTGCCCGCTCTAAACTAAAGTAAGAAAACTACCTTTAAAAGATCCATGAGACCACCTACCACTAGTTCTAGAATTCTTTCTTTGATAAGCAATAGAAATTGAAAAGGGAAGATGAGAGGAATAGCTATCTTTGCTCTTGCGCTTGTACCTCCTTTTTTCCTATCCGACACCGGTAATGCCGCATCAAAGATCCCCTCACGAGATGGGATGAAGTCCTACAAGAGTCAGAAGGTAATCGACGACAAGTAAAGGTAAGTGCATGCTTTTGTCATTTAGGCTCAGTGACATTGTAACAACCCTAAAAATAAATAGGATCAAGACTAGGTTGTCAAGAATGCTTGCGATTAGACCAAGGTTTGCACAGACTGATACGCGTAGAACCAGACCTCAGAACCCTTACTAGGACCAATACAACTAACTTGGGGAGTTAATTGAGCTTGAAAAGGTTGGAACCAACCAAGTAAGGCTCTCGAAAATGAAGATTTAATCGAAGGAGTCTTTACCGGACTTAAAAAGATGAAATTTTAAGTTTTGAAGGTGTAGGGGTAAAATGGTCTTTTACCAGGCTAAGGGTGATATCGTAATTACCCTAAATATATATATAATTAATTATTTAATAAAATGGAAGGGGCAATTTTGAGAGAGAGAGCCGAATGTGAGATCTAAAAGTGAAGTCTTGCTCCACCCGGGTTCGAACCTAGGTGGAAGCAATGATTTAACTTGTTTTTATTTAAATGGATAAATTTAATTAATTAATTAGTAAATATTAGCTGATTTAAGAAAAAGAAAAATCAGATTTTTATTAAAGGTTTAACAAGGAGTCCTAGTTTGACTAATTCCCAAACCAAAACTCCTAACTTAAAGCCACTCTCTCTCACTCTCTCTCTCTCTCTCTCACGTTTAACCACTCATTCTCACGTTTTATCTCTGCCAAAACAATTTTAAAATCAGAAAATATATTCATGTTCTTCACACTTGAAGAACTCACACGAAATTTTTAAGAAAAACAAAGTAACAAAACGATAAAGCAAAGAGAAGTGGTTATCGAGTAGTGTGGACGATTGAGAAAGCTTGGACTGATTTGTGGAGAGGATTTTGGGCAGCAAATTCGTGTTTGAACAAGGAAATTAAGGTATGGGTCTTCTTACTCTTGGTCCCTTTCCCAAGAGACCCTTAGGACTCAGACGATATTAATCCGAAAACTAAGTTGTTCCCCATTGCATATCCCTGTCCTTAGCTCCCATCAAATCATAGGTTGGTATGTTTGCTGGTAGAAATTAGGTGTTGCAATGTGTTTTCGTGATGAATATGTTCATGAACATGTATTTGGAATCATATGAATGGCAAGCTTTGTTGCCGAAAATATGTGTGTGCATGTGAAAAAGTTTACTGTAAACTTAGTGTTAATGAGTTTTGATTTATGGCTTCAAGTTTGATATGGTTTTAGTTGTCATTTTAAGTGTATAAAGTTATGTAAATGATGATGTTCATTTAAGTGTAATGTGGCTGAATTTAATGAAAAATTCTTGGCCAAAATATGTCCATGAAAATGCACCTAAAGGACTCACTAAACACTACTCCAAATGCATGAACTTTTAACGTTAAAGAGTGGAGAAAATAGGCTGCAAAAAGCTAATCAAAATTTCCGGCTTGTGATGTTGATTTCGGGCAGGTTCTTGAAATTTTGGAAGAGTTTTAAAAGTGATTAAAATAGGTGAGGTCAAGGGGAATCGAACCCAAGACCTCACATGACCAAGAGGCTGGAATGTTTTTTAAAAAAAATGTGTTGGGCTAAGGGGATTCAAACCCCTTAGCTGCTGCCCACGAAATGAATTAATAAAAAAATGGGGATGGGGGGAATCGAACACATGACTCGTAGGAAGCAAGGAAGAAGGAGAATAAAGAAAAAAAAAAGGATGTGAGGCGTGGGAATCGAACCCACGACCTCAAGGATGGAACTAGAGGAGGTGAAAATAGGTTAATAAAGCAAGTGAGGCTGTGGGGGATTGATCCCACGACCTCACTGCCAATGCCCTCAACTTAGCGAAAATAAAAAGAAAAATATATATGGGAATGTGGGGGTTCGAACCCACCACCTAACAGCCCCTAGCGAAAATTAATTAAAAGTAAGGAGGCTGTGGGGGTTCGAACCCACAACCTCCCTACTTAGGCGAATTAAAGAATAAAATAAAAGAGGCTGTGGGGGTTTGATCCCACAACCTCTTGGTTTAGGCGAAATTGGGCAAGATAAAGTTAATAAAAATTAAAAAGGGGTTGTGGGGGTTCGAACCCACAACCCTTCGTCCAAATTAGGATTATTACTAAGGAGAAAATTAATCCTTCAATGTTAATATTGTGATTTAACTTAGAGTCATAATGTTATGAATATTAGAATAAAATCAATTAAAAATATAAATGATATCCAATTGATTCAAGACTTGGGTTCCCTTGCCCAAACTTCCGTATTGATACATAAGTCATACGTGAACAAAATATCCAAGAATAATGCCACCTACGTAGATCAAAATCAAGATCTTGGCATATATTCAATATACATAAGTCTTGTACTACATAATCTTAGGAATGTAAGAATCACTTAACAAACTATGAATGAAGCCCCCTGGCTTGTATGTATAGGCACATAAGTCTAACATACGTTCAAAAGTAAGTGAACCTAAGATGTATGAAATAAATGATGAACCCTAGAAGGGTTAAGTATGAGTGTAAATACACTAAATGGCCAAGTGCATTGGCATATGATGAGATGAACAATGAAATGATGAAATGAACAATAAAATAATGAAACCCTAGAAGGGTTAAGTAAGGGTGTGAAACACACCAAATGGCCAAGTGCATTGGCATATGATGAAATGAACATTCACGTAATAAGAGGTGAATAACTATGAAAAGCAAAGGTTCTAATGATGATGAATATGGTGACAACATGATATGAGGCTAATGTAAATGATGAGAGCAATCTCAAATCAGCCTAAGTAAGTGTTACCAATACGTACTAACCTATGAGAGTGTAAGATAATGAAGAGACCAGTCTCTATGAACACTCTAATGAGAGTATTGAGCTTAACACACTCAATACGAATGATGAGATGAGAAATCATCTAGTGAGCTATGATATCCTCATACTAGAAGCCAGCTTCCATGACGTATGAGATGAATGTAATGGAACTTTATACTGAGCACCGATAGACTAGCTATGAGCAGTGATGCCTTCTTTCGGGAAGGGCGGAGGTTCACGTAACTCTCATGAGATGAGACTGTCCGGCTTGCCGGGTATGGGTCTCCTTATATCTCATACTCTTCGAACCTATACTGCCAATATAGGGATCTGGCGGGGTTAAATTCCCATGTACGCTAGCATGTTTTTGGGTCACTTTGGCCGGTGATTCCACCTCTTTTCGGTGTGGGGGAGACACTGGATTTCATGATGCTCACATGATCTATGTCGGTTAAAGTTAAAGTTCCTAATGAATGAATGAGGCCAGCCTCAAATGATGCACATAATTAAATGAACGATACCAAAGGTGTTAGGATAGGATAATCAAGAGGTGAGCTAGACTTAGGTAATAACACTAGGTTATTCTTGATCATTGCACAGCAAACCCGATGAAAGTCGTAAACTACACCCTAGGTATAGCTAGTTTTCACACAGGCCTATGAATGAAATGAAATGAAGTACGTATGAATGAATGAAGCAGACTCTGTGTTTACTAATGGAGATTCCCTAGTTGAGGTCCCATCTGTTGAGCCCTCATTTTTGGGATGTCTTAATGTCAAGTCCATGATTCCAAGGTCTCATGGCATATGAATGAATGATATGAAAGAAGTTATGTGCTACATGCAAAATGTACTGTATGTTATATGATATGTGCTATGTGTAAATGTTATGTGCTGTGTGCAAATGTGAAAAGTATGATGATGTATGTTATTCTCATGGCATAACTTTCCTATTCCAAATCTGGAAAGCTCACTGACTTTCCTATTCCAAATTTGGAAAGATCATTTACTTTCCTAATCCAAATTTGGAAACTTTCCTAATCCCAATTTGGCAAGTCTACTGACTTGACTTCCAAAAATCACGTTGTTAGGAAAGAGCTATTCTTTCTCATGCATGTCCTTGGTGTGTGCTTGCATATACCCATACTTAGTACAAGTGTGTACTAACCCTATACAAACTCTACTATTTTAGGTGCAGGCACAGGTGGACGATAGAGCTACAGGATCATCGTTGCAGTTATCCGGACGTCCAGCATTCATCCGGTTTTGGTAGGTCCTCATGTCTTCGAGGATGCTACTGTTTTATATTCTAGCTTAGTTTTAGAGTTGAGCTAGTGGAGCATGTTCCACTAGCGTTTCTTTCCTGCTTTTATTCAGATTATGTATTGGTGCCATTTTGGCAATTATACGCTTTATCAGAATTAAACTATTTCTTTCAGTTGCTTATCTCTTAATGTTAGATGGTTGATGGTGAACAATTACGTATTAATGAGAATGTTTTTATAAGAATATTTAGAAACAAAAAGTTTCAAATTTTCCGCTAAAATTAACCTATGTAAAGTAAGAATGACATAAATAGGCTTGTCTGCGACCTTTGAGAGGTCAATGATGCCGGTCTCGTCTGGGGTCTAGATTCCAGTCGTGACAAAGTTGGTATCAGAGCACTAGGTTAAATTCTGAGAATAATAAGTTCACATCAACCACATTGAGTAGTTTCTAAGTCATGGTAGTGAAGTACACCACTATCCTGAATTAGAGACTGCATGATGCGTAAGAACATTTCCCTTCTTCTTATCTTATCGTGCTTTTCAGAATGTCTGAATTCTTGGTGTTATGAGCGTGTCTAACATCAATCCTTTTTGTTTTTCCAGAAAATGAACACTAGGAGAGGAAATGGTCAGAGGAGAGGAGGAGCAGCTGCTAGGGGTAATCAGGATCTACCCCAGGCTCCAGCTGAAGGAGTGGCCATGCCAGTTAACCCAGCTAAGTTAACTGATACTGAGGTGAGGGCATCTCTGGCCCAAATGGCACAGGTCATTACTATGCAGGCCCAGGCTATGACTGCCCAGGTCAACCGACAGGATGTTCAAAGGGAGAACCCACCAGTTCGTAGCATGGCTGACAGACTGAGGGATTTCACGAGGATGAATCCTCCTATTTTCATCGGGTCTAGGACATCAGAGGATCCCCAGGAGTTTGTGGATGAGATTCATAAGATCCTGGTGGCTATGGGGGCCACTGATATTGAGAAGGCTGAACTGGCTTGCTATCAGCTCAAGGATGTTGCACAGACTTGGTGCAAGATGTGGCAATATAGCCGTGTCTTAGGTAAAGTGCCAGTCACATGGGAGCTGTTCAAGACAACATTTCTGGAGAGATTCTTTCCCAGGGAGATGAGGGAGGCCAAGGTTGAGGAATTCATCAACCTCAAACAAGGATCTATGACAGTCAGGGAGTATTCCCTGAAGTTTGTTAAGCTGTCAAGGTATGTTGTTTTCCCTAGTATTTAATAGCAAGAATGAGGATAATACTGACTTTGTTGAAATCACCCAGGTATTCTACTTCCCTGGTTTCTAACAGCAGGGATGAGATGAGCAGGTTCCTCACAGGAATCAATGGAGACCTGGAGGAGGAGTGTCGATCTGCTATGCTCCATGATAATATGGATCTTTCCAGGTTGATGGTGCATGTCCAGCAGGTAGAGGACAGTCGCAGATAGAGAGGTGTTCGTGATGCTAGGAGGCCTAGGCCTCAAGATCAGGCAGGACCCAGTCATGGAGGCCACAGGAACAACTTTGGCGTCCGTGAGCAGCCAAGGTTTAAGAAGGGACTCTCCCACCAAAGGGAGTCAAGTTCATCCAGTGGTCTCTATGATAGGGATTCCGAGTCCAGAGATAAGAGAAACAATGAAGTATATACACCTAAGGAAAGGCAACCTTGCAGGAAGTGTGACAGATATCATGGAGGAGAGTGTATGATAGGCTCTAACGCTTGTTACAGCTGTGGAAAATCGGGACACATGGTGAAGGATTATCCGAATAGAAGAAGTCAAGAACAAGGGAAGGAGAGAGTTCAGACTAATGGCCCAAATGAAGAGGCTCCAAGGAGGCAACGATTCTTCGCGCTCAAGTCTAGGGGTGCAGGGAAAGGCACTTCTGATGAAGCCTCGGGTGCGTAGCCTTAATTAGCCTTTCATATATTTGACTGTATATGGTGTTTATGCCCTAGTATGAGGTTAATATGTTTGAAGTCATCATATTGGTTGCTGATTTATATGACTTTTATGTTGACTTTGTGTTGTATTATTTGATGAGACTAGTTTAGGGAAGAATTCCTTAGTCTATTAATGTGAAGCTACTAGTAGGTCTCAAGGAGGTGTTCCATCATGTTAAGAAGTGAATCAAATATTCACCCATGGAAGTATTGAAGTACCTACGAATGTGTACGTTCTATAGATGACATACTTATTGTTAGTAAAGATTAGTGTCATTCGGGGACGAATGTTCCTAAGGGTGGGATAATGTAACAACCCTAAAAATGAATAGGATCAAGACTAGGTTGTCAAGAATGCTTGCGATTAGACCAAGGTTTACACAGACTGATACGCGTAGAACCAGACCTCAGAACCCTTACTACGACCAAGCCAACTAACTTGCGGAGTTAATTGAGCTTGGAAAGGTTGTAACCAACCAAGTAAGGCTCTCGAAAATGAAGATTTAATCGAAGGAGTCTTTACCGGACTTAAAAAGACGTAATTTTAAGTTTTGAAGGTCTAGGGGTAAAATGGTCTTTTACCAGGCTAAGGGTGATATTGTAATTACCCTTAATATATATATAATTAATTATTTAATAAAATGGAAGGGGCAATTTTGAGAGAGAGAGCCGAATGTGAGCTCTAAAAGTGAAGTCTTGCTTCACCCGGGTTCGAACCTAGGTGGAAGCAATGATTTAACTTGTTTTTATTTAAATGGATAAATTTAATTAATTAATTAGTAAATATTAGCTGATTTAAGAAAAAGAAAAATCAGATTTTTATTAAAGGTTTAACAAGGAGTCCTAGTTTGACTAATTCCCAAACCAAAACTCCTAACTTAAAGCCACTCTCTCTCACTCTCTCTCTCTCTCTCTCACGTTTAACCACTCATTCTCACGTTTTATCTCTGCCAAAACAATTTCAAAATCAGAAAATATATTCATGTTCTTCACACTTGAAGAACTCACACGAAATTTTTAAGAAAAACAAAGTAACCAAACGATAAAGCAAAGAGAAGTGGTTATCGAGTAGTGTGGACGATTGAGAAAGCTTGGACTGATTTGTGGAGAGGATTTTGGGCAGCAAATTCGTGTTTGAACAAGGAAATTAAGGTATGGGTCTTCTTACTCTTGGTCCCTTTCCCAAGAGATCCTTAGGACTCAGATGATTTTAATCCGAAAACTAAGTTGTTCCCATTGCATATCCCTGTCCTTAGCTCCCATCAAATCATAGGTTGGTATGTTTGCTGGTAGAAATTAGGTGTTGCAATGTGTTTTCGTGATGAATATGTTCATGAACATGTATTTGGAATCATATGAATGACAAGCTTTGTTGCCGAAAATATGTGTGTACATGTGAAAAAGTTTACTGTAAACTTACTGTGAATGAGTTTTGATTTATGGCTTCAAGTTTGATATGGTTTTAGTTGTCATTTTAAGTGTATAAAGTTATGTAAATGATGATGTTCATTTAAGTGTAATGTGGCTGAATTTAATGAAAAATTCTTGGCCAAAATATGTCCATGAAAATGCACCTAAAGGACTCACTAAACACTACTCCAAATGCATGAACTTTTAACGTTAAAGAGTGGAGAAAATAGGCTGCAAAAAGCTAATCAAAATTTCGAGCTTGTGATGTTGATTTCGGGCAGGTTCTTGAAATTTTGGAAGAGTTTTAAAAGTGATTAAAATAGGTGAGGTCAAGGGAAATCGAACCCAAGACCTCACATGACCAAGAGGCTGGAATGTTTTTTAAAAAAAATATGTTGGGCTAAGGGGATTCAAACCCCTTAGCTGCTGCCCACGAAAAGAATTAATAAAATGGGGATGGGGGGAATCAAACACATGACTCGTGGAAAGCAAGGAAGAAGGAGAATAAAGAAAAAAAAAGGATGTGAGGCATGGGAATTGAACCCACGACCTCAAGGCTGGAACTAGAGGAGGCGAAAATAAGTTAATAAAGCAAGTGAGGTTGTGGGGGATTGATCCCACGACCTCACTGCCAATGCCCTCAACTTAGCAAAAATAAAAAGAAAAATATATATGGGAATGTGGGGGTTCGAACCCACCACCTCACAGCCCCTAGCGAAAATTAATTAAAAGTAAGGAGGCTGTGGGGGTTCGAACCCACAACCTCCCTACTTAGGCGAATTAAAGAATAAAATAAAAGAGGCTGTGGGGGTTTGATCCCACAACCTCTTGGTTTTGGCGAAATTGGGCAAGATGAAGTTAATAAAAATTAGAAAGGGGTTGTGGGGGTTCGAACCCACAACCCTTCGTCCAAATTAGGATTATTACTAAGGAGAAAATTAATCCTTCAATGTTAATATTGTGATTTAACTTAGAGTCATAATGTTATGAATATTAGAATAAAATCAATTAAAAATATAAATGATATCCAATTGATTCAAGACTTGGGTTCCCTTGCCCAAACTTCCGTATTGATACATAAGTCATACGTGAACAAATATCCAAGAATAATGCCACCTACGTAGATCAAAATCAAGATCTTGGCATACATTCAATATACATAAGTCTTGTACTACATAATCTTAGGAATGTAAGAATCACTTAACAAACTATGAATGAAGCCCCCTGGGTTGTATGTATAGGCACATAAGTCTAACATACGTTCAACAGTAAGTGAACCTAAGATGTATGAAATAAAATGATGAACCCTAGAAGGGTTAAGTATGAGTGTAAATACACTAAATGGCCAAGTGCATTGGCATATGATGAGATGAACAATGAACAATGAAATAATGAAACCCTAGAAGGGTTAAGTAAGGGTGTGAAACACACCAAATGGCCAAGTGCATTGGCATATGATGAAATGAACATTCACGTAATAAGAGGTGAATAACTATGAAAAGCAAAGGTGCTAATGATGATGAATGTGGTGACAACATGATATGAGGCTAATGTAAATGATGAGAGCAATCTCAAATGAGCCTAAGTAAGTGTTACCAATACGTACTCACCTATGAGAGTGTAAGATAATGAAGAGACCAGTCTCTATGAACACTCTAATGAGAGTATTGAGCTTAACACACTCAATACGAATGATGAGATGAGAAATCATCTAATGAGCTATGATGTCCTCATACTAGAAGCCAGCTTCCATGACGTATGAGATGAATGTAATGGAACTTTATACTGAGCACCGATAGACTAGCTATGAGTGGTGATGCCTTCTTTCGGGAAGGGCAGAGGTTCATGTAACTCTCATGAGATGAGACTGTCCGGCTTGCCGGGTATGGGTCTCCTTATATCTCCTAGTCTTCAAACATATACTGCCAACATAGGGATCTGGCGGGGTTAAATTCTCATGTACGCTAGCATGTTTTTGGGTCACTTTGGCCGGTGATTCCACCTCTTTTCGATGTGGGGGAGACACTTGATTTCATGATGCTCACATCATCTATGTAGGTTAAAGTTAAAGTTCCCAATGAATGAATGAGGCCAGCCTAAAATAATGCACATAATTAAATGAACGATACCAAAGCTGTTAGGATAGGATAATCAAGAGGTGAGCTAGACTTAGGTAATAACACTAGGTTATTCTTGATCATTGCACAGCAAACCCGATGAAGTCGTAAACTACACCCTAGGTATAGCTAGTTTTCACACTGGCCTATGAACGAAATGAAATGAAGTACGTATGAATGAATGAAGCAGACTCTGTGTTTGCTAATAGAGATTCCCTAGTTGAGGTCCCATCTATTGAGCCCTCATTTCTGGGATGTCTTAATGTCAAGTCCATGATTCCAAGGTCTCATGGCATATGAATGAATGATATGAAAGAAGTTATGTGCTACATGCAAAATGTACTGTATGTTATATGATATGTGCTATGTGTAAATGTTATGTGCTGTGTGCAAATGTGAAAAGTATGATGATGTATGTTATTCTCATGGCATAACTTTCCTATTCCAAATCTGGAAAGCTCACTGATTTTCCTAATCCAAATTTGGAAAGATCATTTACTTTCCTAATCCAAATTTGGAAACTTTCCTAATCCCAATTTGGCAAGTCTACTGACTTGACTTCCAAAAATCACGTTGTTAGGAAAGAGCTATTCTTTCTCATGCATGTCCTTGGTGTGTGCTTGTATATACCCATACTTAGTACAAGTGTGTACTAACCCTATACAAACTCTACTATTTTAGGTGCAGGCACAGGTGGACGATAGAGCTACAGGATCATCGTTGCAGTTATCCGGACGTCCAGCATTCATCCGGTTTTGGTAGGTCCTCATGTCTTCGAGGATGCTACTGTTTTATATTCTAGCTTAGTTTTAGAGTTGAGCTAGTGGAGCATGTTCCACTATCGTTTCTTTCCTGCTTTTATTCAGATTATGTATTGGTGCCATTTTGGCAATTATACGCTTTATCAGAATTGAACTATTTCTTTCAGTTGCTTATCTCTTAATGTTAGATGGTTGATGGTGAACAATTACGTATTAATGAGAATGTTTTTATAAGAATATTTAGAAACAAAAAGTTTCAAATTTTCCGCTAAAATTAACCTATGTAAAGTAGAATGACGTAAGTAGCCTTGTCTACGACCTTTGAGAGGTCAACGACGCCGGTCTCGTCTGGGGTCTACATTCCAGTCCTGACAGACATTTTGTCATGAGATGTGGTATTATCAAGACATTTCCCTCTTTTCCTTTTATCAATTATTTTTCAAGTGCTGCTAAGTCATCTTTTTATTCACCTACATGGATTGCGTGGAAACCCAATTTGTTTCACGTTTTTAGTACACAACTTTTTCTTTTTCATTGTTTTTTCTTTTTCTTTCCTTTCTTCTTTGTTTATATGGAGTGTTTCCATTTTTCCGCACCAACATCAGTTAAGGAAGAGTTTTCTTGAACTTCTTCACTTCTCCTTCTCCTTTTCACCACATGCCTAACATAGGCTTTTGGCTTAACTTGGGTATTCACTTTAAACCACAAATCAAGGGTATTCTAGGTGGTTGATCACGTATTGTTTAGGGTTTATCAAGGTTATTCTAAAGACAGGTAATGTTCAAAAAGAGTTTGACTCACTCACGAGCAGGACAAAAAAGAGGTATATGTCAAAGTTGGCTTACACTCTATAAAATTGCCTAAGATCATCTCTAGAGGACACCTTTCTAAATCAATCAGAGTAACTGGGAAACTTCTAGTTTTATTCATACAAGGTTCACAGTAAGCTCATCACACAAGGCATTGATATTTAAGCCAAAAAAGATTGCACAGTTTCGCTAGTGTGCAATGGTTATTACAAAAGAATTAATTTTGTAAATGGCCAATCACAATGAGATGCAAAGAGTTCACATAATGCCTATGAAACTTCATTTGTCCTTTTGTAGTATTATATTTGTGTTTGTTCGATTGAGAGAACTATTCAAGTCATTGGTATTCATCGACACCGATATTTGAATTTGTACAAGAACAATCACTTTCAACACAAAAGGTGGAGAAAATTTTCGAAAAATGATAATTCTTTGGAAGGGTCATAATAATTTTGCAATTAAACAAAAATAGAGCCATAAGCTCAAACAATAGAAAAAGTAGTTTTAAAAATACAATTAAAGCAATAGACCTAAATATATATATTATCAGAACATAAATATTATTAATAAGAACACAAAAGATGGGTGTCTCACCCCCTCCATAAAAGAAATGTGCTTGTCCTCAAATGCAAGAAATAGTATCGAAAAAGGAAAATGAAAGTAAGATAGAGAAAGGGAAAGAAAGATCCTTTCTATGCAGTCTCTCTTTCTGTAGGGGTATCAATACTCTGAGTAGTGGCATGTGCTTGGGGATCAGTGCCCCGAGTATCCTCACCAAGACTGGAAGTGGCATGTCCTGTGAGGGATTTTATGGGAGCGTCAACAAGAGATATCTGGGTTGTCGACTACACAATGGCCCCTACCAGGTTTGGCAAATTATTGAAGATGTGTTATTCGTATGCCATATCATTTTCTATTACCAACTCCTCGTCCGTCTGTTCATTTGCATCTAAGGCTACTTCATCTCCCATATGTACATCCAGTGGTAGCTAGGGGAATCTTTGAGGTCGCAGAGGTATCTGCATCATCGACCATTCTCATCAGATCATTGCAGTTGACAAACATAAGATAATCAATGTCCTGGCACAGGACTATGATATCAGCTTTCATAGCTGGTATCTTGGATGGTCTCCCATGTCTCGTATCGCAAGGTCTAACCCTCAAGGTTAAGTAATCAACACAGGAATGGAGTAGGGCTAGTGCATCAACTATGGCACTCTCTATCATACCTAAGAGTGATCTCTCCATCCTAGTCGCCCGTACTTTAGCCGATTGGTCCAAACATACCATCTTCAGTATCATACCCTAAGTGAACCTTATCAGCAAACCAAAAGAAGAAGCACATTAATCCTGTGAAGAGGAAAAAGGATTTGATGTACTTGTGGGCTTAGGGATCGGTGTTGGGGCTTACGCATATACATGTAGCATGCCAATATTGATCTTTGGAATGGTATATTCAAGCATTTTAGGAAAAAATTTTGAATTACGAATAGCATAGCGACATTATATTTCTATAAGAGAGGCCCAATACACATCATCCTGACATTATGATTGCAAATGACCTCAAAATTATTAAAAATAGATTCGATGTTCTCGAGACTAACATTCACTGGTGATTAGATAACTTTTTTTAATGCTAGGCAACAAAGAAATCCAACCCAAGAACTAATTACTATCTAAATTACTAATTAAAGTTGACAATCAAGAAAATAATAACTTTTTTTGCGATATTGGAGAGTTTGAAACGAGGGAAAGTGAGAGATTCAAAAATTTGACCTTTGGCCCTGTCCAAAAATGAGGAAATGTGCTTTATTTTTAGACTTGATAAGTCGAATGTGCTGGATATCAACATGAAATGATAAGAATCGATTTGACCTCATGACATAAGCTAATTGAATAATCTCATATTGAAACAAAGTGCCAAGTGTGTGTGAGGAAAGCTTGAATGTTCATAAAGTGTGTGCCAATGAAGAACTTGCCCTGTATGTCCCGCTACGATAATCTATTCTATATGTTAGTAAGTGATCATAAGCTCTTGTTCCACTTAATCAAAAAATGATCCAACCTACTAAAATCATTTTCCCTTTGATCTAATTGTTTGAGCCTATGATAGACCATTTTTCTCGATCACCTAACTCGCATCCCGTAAAATCATTGTTTTGTCCCCGTTCCCTCCTTGTGCATGTGCACCTTGACCTAGGCCAAAATCATAAGTTAGTCGCTAATCCAAAAGATACCTTATCTTGGACCTTGTTCGATATCGAATATTCTGCACTTCAACTGCTACTAAATGCATAAGTGTAGTATGGTTGTGAAAAACTAAGTTAAAAAGAAAATTGTATGAAAATGTTGTGCGTTGAAGAGAGAAACAAAAATGAAAAATATATGACTTTGTGAAAAAAAAGCAAAAAAATAAAAAGTATTGAGAATTTATTGTACTTGAAGTCACTTATGTGTGTGAGTTGTGAAAGAATCCTAAAACTTTAAAGTAATAAGTTTTGTTATTGGAAAAAATATTTCTTTTAAATTGAGCGCACTTCTACACTGTTGGAAAATTTATACTGTGATGATTGTGAATGGTGCATTTTGTGGTGTCTGTTGGTCGATCGATGTCATGATTTGATCCGTATGATTTTGTTGGTTGAGTAAATAGACAAGATTTTCACTAAGAATCTTAAATGGATTGAAATGTCGATGTGATTGCTAGAGTATGAATGTCTGCTTCTACATATTTGTCGTTAAGAGTGTTAGTGTGTTTCTTGGGAACAAACAATATGTTTAAGTTAAGGTTGTTGATAAACAATGATTTAATAGTATTTTTGATGCATTTAACTTAGAAGTTGTGTGTGTCAAGGGATATTTTGTATTAGAAATAATTTGTTTTTTTATTACAAAGCGACCTATGGCTCGTAGGTCGACCCACGGGTCGTCTTGCACGTCCGTCGAATGTGTTCAGATAGTTGAAGTTCCACTACCTCATGGAAATCCTAATTGTGGAGCAACAGAAGAGGACCAAGAGACCGTAGGTCGACCAACAATCTGTCATGCACGTCTGTCATTGATGATCTGAGAGTGAAGGTTCAAGCCTCTACTAAAAAAGGTATTATTTTTGACAAACAGAGGGGACCTACGATCTGTTGGTAAACCCAGTATCCGTAGGTTGACTCGTCCATTAATGTCGCATTCCAGAAGTTTATTTATTATTTTTTCCCTCTTTGTTTAGGACATGTTTTTCTATAAATAAGGTATGTAAACCTCATTTTTGGGGGTTAGACATTAGTGTTTACTTTTAGTTCTTGATTTTTTCTTTGTGAATTAACTTGAAACTTTGGAAAGTTGATTTCCAGATTTCGTTTTATACGGTTTTTACTTTGAATTTCAATTGGATGTTTTGGGTACTCTAAACGTAAGTTCATAAAGTCTTATTACCAAAAAATGAATTGTGGTCTTTCTATGATAAGTAGCTATTAATTGAAAATATATCAATAATAACCATGTAATTCTTGAATAGTGTTGATGCATGCATTAGACATTATTTCACTTAGAAGTATTTTTAACGAGTGCATGTATTTGAACTTTCCTCGTTCCTACTTGACGGACTAAGAAGGTAATGAGCGAGAAAAGAATTTTTCACAAAGATTTAGTGTTATACTATCAAATATTATAATGTCAATTGGCACGAGGGTGAAACTTATGTCATACATTTATGTGATGCCTAATATGAGGTAAAGGTAAGGGTTGGTAAAGTATACACACTTAGCCGGACCAAGTTGTGGGGTGAAATTCTCTATTTCGAGGACCAATAACATAGGGAGACATATCTTACCAACTTGTATGTATAACACTACGACATGGTTACTATTATTAGGATTACCTCATTAAGAGCTTATGCGGAACACATACACCCTATTTTCTCTCTCTTATTGATAACGCAAAAGATTAAATCTTGCTCAGTTTTTATAAAAATAATTGGTTAGTTACTTAAATCCCTCCGCTCTTTAATTACTTGTCCCAAAAATATTTTGACTAAAAGATAATGATCGTGAGTTAAGTTTAAGTCTAAATCATATTCCTCGTGGGATCAACCCCAACCTACAAGTTGGGTTCTTTATTAACGATGACTACTTATACTTCTTTAGGAAAATGTAATTTGAGAATATAAATCATGCAAGAGGAGATGTAAAACAAGACATATGCTTGTATTGGAACCGAATAAACAACTTAGCTCATCTCAACTCCACTAAACCTCAATTCAACCTCAACTCAATTCAATAGAAAAACAATAGTACTCAAAACATCTCATAAGTCATTTGGAAATCAATTTTCATCCCTTCAATATGTAATAACATTTACCCTTGGAAATACATTCTTCCCATATATTCATTTTGAAAAATGTTACTCATTAATACTCATCCTCATACACAAGTACTCATGTCTTAATATTAGTTTTAAATGATTGTAAAACACTTCTCAAAATGACTTGTTGAACTCTGAAGACATAACTCTTAACTCTAACTTGAATTTTAATTATGAATTCGATTGTATGGTTCATGTTATGAATGATCTCTTGATGTATGGTTGTAGTTTATAGTAGTTAGAATTTGAATGTAGTAAAGGTATCCTTTAAAAGAATGCAGACGAGGCAAATGATGGAAAAGTGGTTGGGCAGGTGACCCTAGTGCACTAAGTGGTGTGAGGCGCCAACCCCTAAAATCCATAACACAATCTATGGAGAACTTCTAGCATTGCACGATAGCCCTTTTTCAAAAACTTCCAATGAATTTTTTTCATTTTCTGACCCCATTTTGCCTAGAATCAAATTTTTTCCTCCCAACTCACTTAGATTCGAATACCCAACATAAGTACACGAAAATCTAATAAAAACAACCATAAAATTCCTAACATTCATATCAAGGACTCATAGAACACAAAAAATCAATTATAATAAATGGAACTTCAAGAAAACTCGTCAAGGACTGTAACGACCCTAAAAGTGAACTAGTAAAACTAGGGCCTAACGTGCTCACGTTTGAGTTTGGTGTAACGTTTGATGGTGTTTCAAGTTTTCCCAAGCTATGTTTGAGGTGTTTAGGGGTTAGAAGTCAAGGTACGACTCCCATGGACCACCCCTAGGGTCCTTGAGGAGGAACCTAAGTCTAAACCCAAGACCAAAGGAAATGATGAGGCTGCCCAAATTTGGGTGACCTACGAAAGGGGTCTACGCCCCATAGGTCCATCCACGCCCCGTGAATGGACTTCGTAGGTCAGGTCCCCATATGACCAGCCTCTGATCCAAATGACGGACTACCAGTATGAGGCATCAACCAACCCACGGTCCGTGGATGGGGAGCCGTCCATTGAACCTATAGTGCTGTGAAGTCACGACCTTGGTGGGGTGAATTGGTAAATATACTCCAAGTATTTTTAAGTGCATGGAAAGTTATTTTATGTGTATTATAATTATAGTACAATTTTCCCAAATCATTACCTCTCTCTGTTAAAATATCTTCTCTCTAGAACAACACTAAAGACCAAGTGAAAAAGAAGACCTAAGGATGTAAGTGGAGGGATCTTTGAGTGGATATTCGTGGGTTTTCATCTAATAAGGTCTGGTGATTCTTCATATAGGGTTAGTCTTCACCCTAGAGTCAATTTCAAAGTTTTCAAGTTCATGAAAAACACCAAGTTGTACTCAATTTTATGGTTTCTTTCTTTAAACTATTTCAAAGTGTCTTTTAATGGCACTGTATTATTGAATTACTAATTGATTGATGATTTATGATTAAAACCTCTATGCACCCATCAATTCTCTCAATTTCTTCAACAATGCATTCATGAAGTGGGTTTATTGATAATGAATGAATGTTTATAAATTATGCCTAAATTGACTTAGATTACTCATTTGTATTATCAACTATGCTTAGTTATGGTGAATTATTGATGTATTGGTGTGTCGTTGGTTTGTGAGTTATGGCCTTGAAGGCAAGTTATGATTAATTTCTTATTGAATTAGAATTGTGAATTTGATGTTGACCCACTTGACAGGTGGATGTCTTTACTTGATTCACATGTGGTGTTATTGAATTGACAGTTATCTTCCATTTATCTCTATATGCATGAAGGATCTATGTATGTTCATAAAGTGAAGTATAGGTGTGATCTTTATGAATGTGTTGTGATTACTCCTACAGTGTAATACAATGTCGTCACAACTCAATTTATCGAGTCATGATGGCACCTACTGTACCCCACTAGTAGGTAAGTCAACCCGTAACCCAGAACATCATGTAATGAGTGTAAGGGAAGAATCTAGCGAAAACAATAATCTTAACAACGAGAGAACAAACCAAAATAAATATATTTAGAAATCCCTCCCAGAACCTAGAAGTCACTCACACAAACCTACCAACAAAATGAGTACAAGTCCCAAAGTGGACCACAGAAAATGTATTGTCTTGAAAGGAAAAAGACAAGTCTATATATGTATAGATACATATGAGAATGTGGATCTGGGAACACATAATATTGTAGAAGGATGACCTTGCAGAGCTGTACATATGGAGTCAAAACTTGTCCGGGTGGCGGCTGGGTTAGCCTCGGTCCGACTAACGAATATGATTGAACTCTTATTCGAAATTGACACACATGAATGATGATGAAGGAACGTGAAGTGTACTATAATGCAATATTTAATATCCTGAATTCGTAGGCTAAGGCATCTTTTTTTTTGTATTGATCAATGTGATCATGGAAGAAACATCTTGAATTGGTTGTATTCGACATCCTTTTCTTGAATAATGAATGTATATTGTCTTAAAGTCTTGAATTAATAGATCTAATGTTGATAGACTCTTCTTGAATAAATGAATAAATGAATGTCTTTGTTTGGTACACCTAATGTTGGTAGCCTCCCTATGAAAGACTAATATGGTGTTTTAGACTATGGCTTGAATTTGTAGACCTTAAGGTGTTGTTCCTTCATCATTAGTCTAGAAACCAATGTGAATGTAAAACATTTGAGTGGTAAACCTAATAGTGGTGGCCTCCTTCTTGTGTGAAAAGATGAACCTAGGAGTGCTAGACTTAATGACGGTAGCTCTTCCTAGAAAGAACATTGAGCAATCCTTATAAACCTTAAATCTGTAGATATAATGGTGGTAATCCTTCTTTTGTATTATGCTTATGTTCATGAAATTTCTATCAAAATGGGATGTGGACGACTTTCAACAAAATGTCCCTTTTAAAGAATGTTTTTACATGGTCATCATACTTAGTACATTTTTCTGTGCTAAGCCATATTTTATAATGTTTTTCTACAACAGTAGGTTCCTGCAAGTGACTGCATTCTCCAGTGAAGCTTGGAATAAAGTTCTTTCAACAGTTGTCTTGGTATGTCCTCATAGATCAAGGACGAGGATTTTTATTGTTTCCCGTTCTTTCATGTTCTAAGTCTATTGTTAAGAATCAATTTTAAAGGGTGGTGACCCTATTATGTTTTGAGATTGTGTAGAAGACGGCCATATGAGATATAAAGTTTTGCCTGTATTTTCAAGTGTTTCTTTAATGATGTTTTTTTGTATTTCGGATATAAATGATTTTCAATTTCGCACTATTTCTATACCAATGCAATACATGAGCTATAAATCTTATATGATGCTCTTCAGAGTCTTGTACGCCGTGTCATGTATAGGGGGTTCTCTCGGGACGTGATAAGAACTCAAATCCTTCAATAATAAGAACGGCATTTTAATAAAATCACATCATTGGTGTGCGGGTGAACGAATCTAACACTATGAGAACTCACATATCTCTTAGGGATCAAACCCTTTGAGAAACATTCCTTGATTCGCAAGAAATCTTGATGGACGCCTTGAAACTTCCCTCCTTTAGCCTCTTTTGTCTTCTTGGACTCTCTTCTAAAACAGTAAGCATAATTAGGATTGTGAAAGTTGAACAAACTCAGTTTTGACCCCTAAATACCTCCCCTAATTTTTGGAAACATTCCTTATATGGACAGGCAGACTTTAAACGGGTATATCTCTCTCATCCAAACACTAAACTTAGCAAACTCTGTGGCATTTGATAGAGGATTTCAAGACCATTCATTTTATATATTATGGGATACCTTTCTCATCTTGTAACGAAAGTTATGGTCATTTGAAGTTGACTCAAAACTCAAAAGTTAGTGTAACTTGTAAAATTTTAAATTAACTCTTTCCAAATTAGTTCTTTTTCAATCTTGCTCTTTCTATGGCACGAAGTTACACATGAAGCCAGTCCATACCTATAATAACATCAAAGTCCACTATATCTAGCCCAACTAAGTCATTGATGATGTCCTTGTATTTTCAAAAATGGTACAACCATGATAAACTCTCTCAGCAACAATATACTCACCAATAGGTATGGAAACACTTAAGGTATCAAGAAGTTTGTCACGAAGAATATTAATTATTCATAGCAATATACAAATTCACAAAAGATAGACTCATACCTAGATCGAGAAATGCATATACATTTAAAGTAATTAATTTGATCGTACAAGTGACAAAATTTTGATAATTCTCTTTCTCTTGGTGAGTTTTATATCATACAGACACTTTGATCGTCCATTTGTCCCTGAAATAGCTTCTCTAGGTGCGACTATGTCTGGTTGAGTTGTTCAAAAAAAATCAGGCTATATTTCCCCCCATTACCACATCCTTTTATATTATTAAGGAACTCTCTCATGAAGTGGACTGCTTAACCACACTTTAAGAGACTAGTGGACCCATCACGAGATGACATGGATGGTTTCTACAACACTTGTCATATGTAGGAGTCCAGGTACCTCCTTATGCCATACTATCCTGTGATTGAGCAGGTCTAGCTATGAAGTTTTGAGAATTATGATTCTTGAATTGACCTCTATTCCTTGGTGTAGGTGCACTAGAAAATAATGGAGTAGGTCCAGTTATCTTTTGTGTTTAAGAGGATTGGTTTACATTAAATGTCTATTTCTCGGACTCATTAATTGATGTGTTGGAATTCTGATTCATGAACCATTTGCTATCTCTTATACGCATAATTATCTCGCCTTCCTTACATGAAAAGCAAGACAACCTAAATACAAATAGACTCATCCTACTTCTCATGCCAACATCCATCTCCAAAGCATAGCGTGACAATTGAATGAACTTCAGGCTATAGTCATTAAAACTCATGGATTCCTACTACAAGTTAAGGAATTTTCTTACCTTCCACTACGTCAGCTCATGTGTAAAGAAATACCCCAAAAAGCCTCCTCAAACACAACCCAACTCACAATTGGTGCGCCCTAATCTCTCATTTTCCATTAGTCGTACTAGACTCCAGAATGACCTTTCATTTGGTATGCAACTAGTGCACATGCTGAACCAACACAACATGCATCACCTCATACTTTCTACAACTCCTCCACAATATCCTTCGGATCCTCAGAGACACTTCAACCACTGAAGTCTAGTGGATTCATCTTTAAGAACTCATGAATACTGGATGTGTCATCTACATCATGTCGAACCCCACTCTGTTCACCCGCTTTATTTGAAAAAACTTGGCTCAACATCTATATAGCATCTTGGAATTCAGGAATTGAAAATTCTCCTTGGATTTACCTTTCTGGTGCATTAGATACCCCTTGATCATAAGAATTAACTTTCCTCCAAGCAGGGCAACCTTGACATGCTCTTCGTGGAGGCATAATCTGAAAAGCTACGCACAAGCATAAATTAGAGAGAAACTTTTATTGAGTTGAAATCTATCACATGATAAGAGTATGAAAGAAGTTAGATAGTTCTTAAATGTCATAGCCTCATAATTATAGATGTGGCGTACTTCAAAATTTTAACCAGGATTCTACAGAAATGTCTTCATAGACTTCATAGGACTCTTGAACTGTGGGATCTGATACAAATTTTCTCACACCCTGAGCCTACACCCGAGACAGGGCTGATACTCGAGAACCATTCTTAGTCCTTAAGTGAACCCTTGGCCTGTCTAATTACTTAGAAGAAGTGTTTAGTCATTGTGAATTGCAATTTTAAACAAACATAACTCATAAGGATATCATAAAATAAGATAGTTTATTCAGTGAATTGAAATGAACATAAAGTTTCAACTCAATTTCTTTAAAACATCAACAAAGGAAATGGTAAAAAAACTACTCAACTACTACTTTTCTATGAAGCCTCTAATAACGCTGATGGACATCTGGATAACACCCACAACATCCTAACAAAATTAAATTGAAATTAATAAATTGGAATCCTTCGGAATCTAGGAGGCTCACTAAAGAAATTCTAGGACTCTACTAGATCAACAAAGCATCAGTCGATGACTCTGGTTACTAGTATTTACATCATGTAATGATGCACGACAAACGGTGTTAGTACATTTAGTGTACAAGCATGCAAGGGGAATAGATAAAATAACTTATAAATTTGAACACGGAAGGAATGAAACATACTTAACTCATCTAACCTTAACTCATGAAAACTCAAATAAAAGATACTCAACTCAATTCAAGAATACTTAACTCATTATAGGACGTTGTATAAAGAAAGTTTATTAAACAGTAAATAACAACTCAATGTATTTTAAAAAATACAATAATCACTCTTTAATATGATTTGAGAGATTCTCTAACCGACAACCATCAATATGAGCTACGTGACGATACAACTGTAAGGACTAGGGAAACAATTGGGCTAGAAAAACTATTTGTAGTAACTCGGAAATTCTTAGCCTAGTTATTTGGATGAAATATGAGTCATGCAACATCTAGGGAAATTTCATAATGAATGGGTCATCTAATTTTGAAATTGATCACATGAGTGGATATGAAAACCATTTGGTAGACCATAAAACATTACGTAATCGAATTCAGGCGAGTAGAATCCCCGAAATTTATCTTAGCATGAACGGGTGGTTTATGAACGCCAAGGGTTGAAGGTGTGTGGTGAAATAGAATTTTGAAACACTAATTGCGACGTTATCTCTCCAAGAAAGCCATGGTGGGGTGTTGTAGAGGGTTGGTGACCGTTGAAGCGGGCCAATGAAGACTTAAGTTGGGCAATAATCCCAATTTTGTTATTTTTCTTCAAATTGCAATGCTAAGAGTTAGGAGGTGACCCAGGATGATTTATTGATAGTTTCCCACAACTTTTGGTACTCAAGGTAAGGATTTTACTCCCCAAATCCATTTCTGAACCATCGAACTTAGGTTCTTGAGCAATTATCATTGGGGAGGGTTTTTGGCCAGAAGTTGATGGTAGGAAAATCCCTTAATTGATATTGGGATCTCGGGGTTTTGTCTAGGGCTGATAATATTGATTTTAATACGGGTAATTAGGCCTCGTTTATTGATTCTTGCATTAATTTTGTTAGTTTTAGACCATGAATAAGTAGAAAAAATCCGTAAAGGGAATATTCAAGTGCCTTATGGGGTTCAAACTTTGTTTCAAGGTAGGTGATTGTTGGATTTCATGATTGTGAAATATATATTTGTAATTGCTTCTTTGTAATGCATGTATGTATGTTAATAAGGCATTGTTGATCAAACCTAATGAAACTAGTATGAATTAACAATTAAAGGACATAATTTAACACTTAATTTTATGATTTGAGTATGTATATTATGAGTGTGAATATTATTGTGGTTGTGTTGATTGGATCAGGTGTCACATTCCGGCACATACATTAGATCAACTATCACATTCTTACATATACATTGGATCGGGACCCAATACATCAATTTGAATAGGGTGTCATGTTCCGGCACACTAACAATTTTGGTGTGAGTTTTATGAGACAACCGTTGTATTGTTATATCTATTTGCTATTTAAAATGTGGAATTGCATATTGCTCTTGAAATTAGAACCGATGTGTAAATATATTTGTACATATTATGCTTTCTATGTTGTGATTGCTTATAATGTTTCATTTTATGAAATAGTCATGTGATCCTACTTGTACACTATGGTTGTGTAGTGATACTACACTTGCTAGTTATTTGTTTAGTACAGTGCATTTTCATGCTTCTATTGATTGACCTCAGCTAGGAAATCAAGATTGGATTGCATGTGCTAGCCAGTTTTTTCAGGCTGCCATGGAGACCTTCCTATTGTTTAGTCCATTCCATTGGACTTTGACTATTTCAATATTTGTTAAGTTAGATAGAGTAGTACCCCTTTTCCTTAGACTTGTTGCACTTTAGATGTTTTGGTATAATGATTTTCATGTTCTAAGGGTTAAAGTTATGTATTACTTTTGCTAGTTATTTGTTTAAACCTTTGAAGTTTATGGGAACTCTATAAAATTAATGCATTTAAACCTTCTTACGTATGTTTAAATGCCTAGTTTTTTGTTAAGTTGTTTAGTCAGGTTTTATTAATGGTTCTCCCAATGGAGGGTTAGTGTGGGTGCTAGTAACGATGTTCTGGGTCGTGAAAAAGTTGGTATATCCGTAGGTTCATTGATCTCATTCTACCAAAACGATTCTAGTAGAGTATTACGGAATAGTAAAGAGACGATTGTACTTTCCTTCGAGATGCAATAGGACTTCAGGATATTTCTCTTTCTTCTTCTCATATCGGTCTTTTACTTGATTCCAATAGGTATCTAGTGATCCAAGATGGTATCTAATCTCTTTCACTCTTCTTTATGCAAATGGTAGAACGATTTCATGTTGAATTTATGATATACATGTTCAAGGGAGACACCAAAATGTAGTGGTGATCTCATGTTGAGTGCCGACTAGTAAATACACTACTCATTACCTGGGAAATAATTTATAGCTTTCTGTATGGAGAAGTATATACCATAAATTTTGACGGATATGAGGAGAGATGAATTCTTGAACATAGAGTAATTTCATCACTTTGTGAAGTGATTAACGTCAGATTTGCAAATTCAAGCTTATAGGTGATAACATTTAAGATGTTTTGTAGGGACGACTTGATAATGACCACTCTTACTTTGGAAAATGCATTTAGTATTGCTGACATAACATGTAGGGGTTTCATAGGTAATAATGAAATCATGTTACGGAAATTGAGGTTAGAATCTCTACTATGATATTCTAGATTGAGTGTAAATCAAATAGGGTCATGATACGACTACTACAATTGCAACGATGCTTACTTGGTTAAGTTATAAAGTATATTACAGTTGAGGAAAAGTTGGACATATGAGGAGAAAATAAGTGAGGCTATGGAGGTACGGGGAAATGATATTGCACGTAGGGGAGCAGTGCCGCCAATTAAGGAGGTATCCCTTCAAGATGACAAGATTCAGTTTTATGCCTTTCTGGGAAAGACCGAGGTGGAGGTGTCTGATATAGTGATCATAGGTGATATTCTTGTCTGTGATCGGATGACTATTGTCTTGTTTGATCCGGGTTCTACTTATTCATATTTTTAAGTTTAGTTTTCATTTAGTATTTTATATGATTTGTAATAAAATTTATCATGTATATATGTTAAGTTATGTGTAGTAAACATTTTATGTTATTTATTTTAGTCATTTGTATTATTTTTGACCTTTATGTTTTGTAGAACGATGTATGTATGTTTCTATTCATATTTTATTTATATATCCTTTCTTATTAGTTATGCAGGAGTGGGATTACTATGCCGCGAAAGGATTATCATTCATAAGTGCTTACTCTTATTCTAATGTGAATAATCGTATAGTTGAACTATTAAAATCAAAACTCTTTTCTGTTGAACTTGATATGCTTAGAAAAATAGTTTTTTGGAAAATTTCTAGTTATGTTACTCTTTTCGATATTTCAACTGATTTAGGGCTTTTTATTCATAGTTTATTTTCCTCAAATACCTAATTTATACTCCAAACTGATGTTAAAATATTTATTCCAGCAAATAAGTAAAAAGGATCAAGGCAAGGACATTATCGGGCGAAAAGGAGCTAAAAGATTAAAATGGTTGAGAATTGCAATACCTACTTAACTAGTCACCGGGTAGCACTTCAGATTTCTTCCTTATTATGATGTGTACCTAACACCTCATTTTTTGGGGTATCATCATGTGATTGATTATTATTACATTATTGGCATTAATGTTTAAAAATTCATTTATTGTTTCAAAGTGGGTTTAATTGGTAGTTGAATATTATTGTATGAGTTGTAGTTGCAAGTGCAGTTCTAATTTTATGTTTTGGACTTGTTCAAGAGAGATAGATTTTAACCAAAGCTATCAAATGATGATTGTAGAGTTTTGATTGTTTTGGGTTCAGCTTGAGAGACTAAACTTTAACTCTGTCCTACCTATGTATCTCGAGAGAGTAGATAAATTAAGGATAGTGTTAATCTTGTCGAGGTTTGAGAGACCTCGCCTGATTCATAATAGGTGTTCGAGAAAAATATATTTCATCTATATTGTAGCCTACCAAATGAGATTTAGTAATTGTTTAGTAGTCTACAATTACCTATATAGCGAAGTAGCTTATAATCGATCACATCCCAAAGAATATGTATCTACTTGATTATATCCCCAATTTCGGTATTTGTTACCGTTGATACTTGAAATATTTAAACCTCTCATCTGATATTTGTTGTCGAACTATTAACTTAGTTTGTTTGAATTAGACAATGTCTAATTCTATAACATTGAAAACCATAAGTTTTTCTTCTTTATTTAATATGATGTTGTACCGCTGAGTCTTAGTACGACCCCAACCTTTCATTAGGTTTTATACTAGATTATGATTGCCTACACTTACTATTGGATGAGGTGTAGTTGAGTGTTTATTAAAAATGGCACCGCTGCTGGGAAGTGGTGTTATTAAATACTCTTATTGTTGTTGGTTTTTGATTTTATTGTTTTATAGTTGAACCCACTTTCTGTTTGGTGTTGTTTATTGCCTTTGAGCAGGTGATTAAATGAGTGTCAACGGAAGTAATGTCAGCCAACTTGGCCAAAATGATGATGTTTGCAACATAAGTAATTTTAACTAGTGTAATGTGAATGATATAATCTTGGGTTATGTAGGTTCCATCCGGTTGCCTCTGTTTGTGGGGAATGTGGTGTTCCATGTGACAAGTACAATGTTGCAACTATTACAAATTAAGGGGTTATTTGATGGTCTAGCACATGAAGACTACCACGGCCATATTAGGAACTTCGTGGACATTTGTGGTCCTTTCTTATTCAAGAATACATCCCAAGAGTCAGTTCAACTCATGTTCTTCCCACTCTCATTGCGAGAGGCTACGAAGTGGTTAGCCGATCTTCGCGGGACTCAATCACCACTTGCAATTAGCTTATTGTGGAATTATTCATGAGATTCTTTATCCCTCAAATATAATGTCATTAAGGGACAATTTCCAAGGTTTTAAGCGCTTGGATGGTAGTCCAATTCATGAGATTTGGCTGCATTTTAAGAAGCTTCTGCTCCAATGTACAAATCATGGACTTCCTCATGAGGTTGTAGCTACAACACTTCTATCGGATCCTATATTCGAATTACAGAGGTGTGGTTGATAATCTTGTTTGTCGTTGTATGATTCATCAGTCTTTTTAGGTTGCATCTGCGTTTCTTGATGGGATGACCAAGATAAGTCTAGCTTGATATACAAGAGAGGATCGGATGTCTCTTTTAACATTTAAGAAGAGAAGGAGCAAATTGAAAAATACGAATAGTGGGACCAAAATATTCATAAGATGATGACTCAATTGGATCTTTTTTCAAAAAATGTAATGGTTAGTACTTCTAGAGCAGCGAATATTGTTGGTGTTTGATGAGTGCACAAATCTGACTCATTTAGGGCTTTATTTTTAGAGATATACTTTCCGGAAATGCTTATTTAGTCTCAATATCTGATGAAAACTCTTGAGTTTCATGTATTTGAAGTTTGAGTACAAGCATGGTAACTTACGCACTAAAAGGAAAAGAAAGGCTGAAAAGAATGAAGAAACTAAAGTTTCAGCATCGCCAAGTACACTTGGCGAGTTGCCGAAGGAACGTACTACACCCTTTGTTCTAGGATGGAATGCCTTATGATAAAAGGATCAAAAAGGTAATGAAAGAAGTAGTCGGAGTTTCACCGAACAATTTCGCAAAGCAGTGCTATACTGCCCAATGGTCCAGAACATGAATATGCTGAAGAAAAGCACGAAACGGCAATAATATAGAAGAAAGGTGAGTCATCGATACATTCCGCGATCTTTACTAATCTCGCGAATGGTCCGCCACAACACTTAATCTCAAAGCTATATATACTAGCCTTATTTATTATTTTTAGAAAGCCGAACATTATTCTAGTCTTTAGGCTTTAAACTTTAGTTTTTCATATTTTTTCTCAAGTTTGGAGAGCGTTGTTAGGAGACATGAAAAAAGAAGTATTTCATTTTCCCAAGTTGGAAGTGGGTCTTCTCCATTCTTCTTCCTTTGCTTAATTCAAGGTTTAATTTCTTATACCCATTTAATTTTGGGTGACTTTGTTATTGCTTGATGTGTGGCTAAAATCCCCCCATTCTTGGAGTTTTATGTAGAAAATATGAGTTTATATTATTGTTGGGTCTTGCTTGCTGATAGGTTATATGCATTTTAATAGTGATTTGACATAGTGGTTGTTGTTTAATTTAATCGGTTTGTAGTTGCAAATACAAAGACACCCATTTGATTTTGCCTTGCCCCACACGAGGTCGCGAAACAAAGACCTCTATAATGATAGCCTAAGGAGTAGGTATACATGAGGTTCATCCAAGAGGGTGACTCCTCGTCACATATCCGAACACTCAGCTCGAGAGGGTAAGTGGGGTAAGGCATAGGCCGACCTTTATGCGGCAAATGGGTAATCGGGAGGAACGCATTTGAAATGACGTAAGTTGCTCGAGAGAGAGCCAATTTCCATATAAAGCTTAGCCTAGTCAACATTATCTTGAAAATTTTCAATCGAAGGCATGTACCAATGATTTATCTCAACTTATATTGCAGTTACACCCCAGTAACATGTCTCAATTCTTGATTTTCTTTGTATTTTTACCGTATAACTATACTTTTGAAAAACACTATCAACATTTGACATTTTGTGTCACCCTTTTTAACTTATAATGGTTTTACTCGTAAATTTTTTTAGCTACAAATAATTAGAATGAAGTCCTAATTGACTACATCTTCTCAAAACTTCTCCCTTGGGACAATCCCACAACCCTTGGTTTGGTTACTAAAATATCGATGATTGTAGAAATTCAAACCGTAGGTTAGTGTTGTTGGTGACGATAAGCATCAAAATGGCGCCACTACCAGGGAGTGGTGTTACGTGAAAATGTAGTTGAGTAGAGTTTTCATTTTCTTTATCTGTATTTTGGTTAAGCTTACTTTTGATTCTGATATGTCAATTTTTTCTTTGAAGCAAAGTGTACGTATTTTGAAGCAAACTGTACGTAAATTGAGTGCACACTTACAAGCTAATGGAGTTTCTCCCACTAGAGGTAATGTGGGTCCGAGACCATATACTAAACTTCAAGTAGATAGAGGGCCAAAGTATACCTAAATAGTAGGCAAGGTTTAAAGGTATTATATCTCAAGTCCCAAATCTTTGCATTCTTTAAATGGTCCTTCTAGACTGCTTCTTCACAAGCCTCAGTCCCAAAAACAAACAGTTGCTCGATCAACTAATCTGGAAGGGATTGCACAATTGCCCTACATGATGGCCGCTAAATTGTTACACAACATGACTTAAGATGAGTGAGAATGTAGTAGGACTATATGTTGGCCCCATTGAGGACAAAGTTTGAAGTATTGGACAAGAGAGTGATGAAGATCAAATCTCAATACAAGAAAATGTGCCTCTCTTTGCGAAAGAAAGAGTCATAGGGACACAGATGTGAAATGCATTAATGAAATACTCTCAACCATTCTACTCAAGTTTAGTGAACAAGAGGGAGTGCTGGCAGAACTAAAAGAGCACACTGAAGGTATGAATCACATAATTTGATCTCAGTCCCAAGCGGTCCAGCATCTAGAAAAGCTTGTGGAACAAGCATCACCTCATGTTCACGCAAAAGAAAACCAGGGGTTACCTAATCAGGATGTGGGTGGCTCCAACTAAAAAGCTTAAAGTAGTGACTTTTGTCGTGCCACGACATCAACTCATGCGCTTTTTTGAAGGCAACCCCAAACCCCATAGTGTCTTATATTTGCATAATACTAAAATAATGTTGTGTTAGTTTTACATATTGAAGTGCAGAAGGTGCAAAAAAGATGTAGAATGGCGAGCAGCAGATCCTGTTGGCGACTCACCGAAGACGACGACGATCAATGCTATTTTGTTTGTTAACTCAAGGAACCCTTTAAGCATGGAGTCTGTAAAACTCGGTGAGATCAAGAATGTTTACGCGATTCACCAACCAGATCGGCGACCCCGATGGTACCACCGTTTGAACATCGACATTTGTTGAGAGGTTCTGTAAAACTCAGTGAAGTAACAATCATTTGGCGATGCGCCGAATTACTTAGAAGTTTAAATTATATTGACGAATGGGAACAAACTGGATAAGATGCAATCCAATGTATAAAAAGTTAGATGATGAATCATTAGAGAACGTGGGTTGAACATATGCGCATTGGACTTCTATGAAACATTGTACAGAGCTTGATTAATCACTCTTCAATGCACCCAATTTCCCAACCATACCTCTGTTAAACGCTACAATTGTTGAAGGACTCCAACTTGAAACAACTACATAACCTGGATTATTCTCTACTCCTATCGCTGTGCTTCTTTAATTTGACCTCTGAATTATTGTTATATATTTGAGGACAAATTTTCGTTTCTTATGGGGTGAAGTCACATATATTGGTTTGCTATGGATATTTGAGTTTTTGTATGTATTTGGGTTGTTCGTTTAAAATTGCATTTTCTCTGATTTTGCGGTTGTTTAAGCTTATGGCTTCTTTTATATTTTAATTGAAACTTACCCAACAAAAAAAATTCATTTTTTAAATTTTTTTTGTCACTGCTTGTGATAAAAGTGGTTATTCTTTTACAAATTTAAATCTCGATTTCTATCAATTCCGATGACTTGAATAGTTCTCTCAATCAAACAAACATTAATGTGAGGCTACGACGACACCAAATGAAGTTACACAGACAATATGTGAACTCTTTCCATGTCGTTGTGATTAGCCATGTATCAAATCGATTTCTCTTGTGATGATCTTTGCACACTAGTGAAAGTGTGTAGTCTTTTTTTGCTTTAGTATTGATGCCTTGTGTGATGAGCTTACATGGAATGATGCATTAATAACCTAGAATTTTCCCCATTAGTTTGATTGATTTAGTAAGGCGTGCCCTTGAAATGATCTTAGGCAACTTTAAAGAGTGTGAGCCAATTTGAAATATACCTCTTTTGTTGCCTACCCATGAGCTTGTGAAACTCTTTTGAATACCCTTTGAGCCTTACCCTTCTTTGGAAGAAAACTTATTAAGACCTAGACCTTTATTAAACCACCACCTATAATCCTCATGACTTTCGATTTAATGAATATCCAACTTGAGTCAAAATCTTAAGTTGGGGTGTGGTGAACAGGAAAAAGAGAAGTCAAGAAGTGCAAGAAAAGTCTCCTCTCACTCTTGATGTTGCAAAAAATGGAAGCCCTCCATATAAAAAAATAAAAAGAAAAAGAAAAGATAAGAATGAAAAGAAAAATTGTGGAATAAATTACATAAGAAATTTGTGTTTCCAAGCAACCCATGGAGTAAATAATAGAATGACTTAGAAACACTAGAAGTAAAATTAATAGAAGAAGGTGAAGAAAAGAAGGTGTTCTGAGTTCAACAATTCATTATAATCTTTATTTACTAAGCCTAAATGACCATACCTTTGCACTCCGCCCCATTCCAAGCCTTGAAAAGATGTTTTTCATGTTGAGTAAGCCGAACAGAGGTTGATTGAAAAATAAGGGCAAACCTATGGGTGAAAACATGCATTGTGTTCTTTTTGAGTGTGAGTGTTGCATCTGAATCATGATCTTATATTAATTAAACCATGTGTGTAAATATAATATCATTCTTTATGTGAGGGCTTTCTGATACTGTTCTTGCGCTTGAACTTGCATTAGTAGAAAGTACTGTGAGTATGAGAATCTTTGGTAATGATGTGTCACAACTTGAATATTTTATTACACAATTGACCTTCAAATGAGTAGTTTGAGTCTTGTTGTGTATGTTCATGATTGAGTATTGTGTAGCACTATTTGAGACATACCATTTGAACTGCTGACCTTGAGTTTTACTTGAGGATAAGAAAAATCTTAAGGTGGAGGTGTTGATGAGTCCACAAATCAGGCTCATTTAGGGATTTATTTTGTCAAGAATAGTGTGCTCAAATTCTTATTTAGTCTTAACATCTGATTAAAACTCTTGAGTTCAGGTATTTGATGTTTGAGTGCAAGCATGGACACTGACGCATAAAGAGGAACAATAAGGCTGAAAAGAATGAAGAAGTTGAAGCATGAGCATCGCCAAGTACACTTGGTGAGTCGGCAAAGGGACGTACTCCTCCCTTTGTTCCAGCAAGAAAACCTTGACAGAAAACGATAAAATGGCAATGAAAGGAGCAGTCGGCGCTTCGCCGAACAGTTTCTCGAAACAGTGCTATATCGCCCAATTGTCCCGAACATTAAGATGCTGAAGGCAAGCACAAAATGGTGATAAAACAATAGAAGGTAGAGTATCTTAGTCTTTTTGAGATCTCAACTAGTTGCACTGAATTGTCCACCACAACACTTAATCTGAAAATTATAAATACTAGCCTTAGTTAATACTTTTAGAGAGCCGAACATTATTCTAGTTTTAGACTTTAAACTTTAGTTTTTCATATTTTAAGTAAAGTTTGGAGAGGATTTTTAGTACAATTGAAGAAAGAAGGATTTCGTCATCCCTAAGATTCATGTGGGTTTTCTCCATTCTTCTTCCATTGCTTAAATCAAGGTTTAATTTCTTATACTCACTTCATTTTAGTATCATTTTAGGTGTATTTTTTATTGCTTTCCGTGTGGCTAAAACCCCTACTCTTGGGGTGTGATTTAGCAAATATGAGTTGATATTATTGGTGGGTCTTACTTTCTAATAGGTTAGATGAATTTTAGTGGTAATATTCACCTAGTGGTTGTGGTTTGATTTAATGGGTTTGTAGTTGCAAATACAAATCAAACCATGTATTTTCGGCTTTGCCGAGAGGGAAGTCGCAAAACTAAAACCGCTAGATTGATGACTAAGGAGTGTGTCGACATGAGGTTAAGCATGAGAGGGTTAGACCTAGTTCCATATCCTTACACTCAGCTCGAGTGAGTGAGTGGGGTAATGTGTAGGCTGGCGAGAGGAACACATTTGAAACTGGGTAAGTTGCTCGAGAGAGAACTTATTTCCATCTAAAGCTTAGACTAGTAACAATTATCTTATAATTCCTATAAAAAACAAGTACTTAATGATTTATGTCTACTTGTATGGCGGTCACACACCAAGAACTTCTCAACATACTGAATTTTCTTTCCATTTTTACCATTTTTACTACTTATAACAAACCCATCGATATTTGACACTTTCGTATCACCCCCTTTAACTTATAATATTTTTACTTGTTAATATCTTTAGCTAGGACTAATTATAATAAAGTTCTAATTGACTTCATCTTCTTGAAACCACTCCCTTGGAAACGACCCTAACCGTTGGTTGGGTTACTAAACTATCGACAATCGTAGACACTAAAACTATAGGTTAGTGTCGTTGGTCATAATAGGCATCAGTGTTAGCAGGGTGAACCGCGATGATGCATGTTTTTATGTGTTATACAATGAGAAAATGAGATTCCTTTCAATCAAGGTAGAGTTTTCGTCAAATATTTCCATATCCAAGCGGGAATCAAGGTTGGAAGATATCGCGATGGTGGTTGGAGAGACTGTGATAAGGAGCGGTGCGAATGTGGAAATAATTGGAAAGAGAGATACAGATATAGGGATAGATATGTTCCTCCTTATGAGCGTCAAAATCCAAAATACGAAAGAGTCTACCGAGAGAGCTTCCGTAAGGAAGATATTCTTTCACGGATTGTCACCAAATTGGAAGGATCTGAAAATGTTTTGAAAGAAATCAAAGACGAGGTCTCAACTCTCAATCAAAGTGTGATGTCTCACTCGATGTCAATCATGCAGTTAAAGACACATATGGGTAAAATCTGGACTCGTTTGAATCCTAGACCAAAAGGAGGTTTGATGAATGACGAAATGGCCAACCCCAAAAATGAAGTTTGAATGAGTATTTTTGTCATGACACGACGTTAAATAATGTTTTTCTTGGGAGGCAACCCATATTTTTTAATGTTTTAATATTGATTTGGAATAACGGGCGTTCATTCTGTAGGTTGAAAAGTTAAAACTGTGGGAAAAGGAGCAATAGACGAGCCAAAAGTCATGTCGGTGACTCGCCGAACAGGTTTTAAAGATCGTCTTAAACCGCCGTTCAAAAAAAAAACTTACGTAGATGTTCCGTAAAACTCGGTGAGCCAAAGGTCTTGAGCCTGAATTGAACGGCCATATGGACCATCAAGTTTATTGGAGGGTTTGTAAAACTAGACGGGCTAAAGTGATGTTGTTCCAAAACTTTTTTATGAGAATTCAAATAGACTGAAACGTATTTACTTTCCTCATAGAATGAATATTGATAAGAACATGCCAATTGTTTCTTGATAAAGAAATGGAATTCAGATGAGAATGTTATTAAGATTGTTGTTTTGTATTTTATATACACTTTGTTGTTGTCAGATATAGCTAATAGGAATTTTATTTCTGATCAACATTTCCCTCATGAAGAAAGTCGAGAATATATGTCTCCTCCTTGGGTGGAAGTTGGCATTTCTTAAATTGATGGACTCTATAAGAGACAAAATGTTTTCTATAAGAAAATTTCATAGATTTTGTGGGTTTCCTCTATCTTTACAGATATGGTTGTATAAATGTTGCTCGGATGTTGATTCGGAGATCGTGATAAGTACAGGTAGTAAAAATTCACGAATTTTTAATTCAAGAGTGATTTATCATCGACCTACTGTTGACTTACTAAAAAGTCACTGTTTAAAAGATATGGTGATAAGATAATTATTATTGACATAGTTATATATAGTTGCTGATTAGCTTAATTGTCTTATCTCAACTCAAATTCATTTGTATATTAGGTTTTTATAAACTTTCTTGATTCAAGGGAAGACATGGAAGTCAAAAGTAGCTACTGTGGAAGTGATCCTTTAGGACATATGTTACATATTAGTGTTGAATTCTAGTTAAAAATATTCAATAAGTTAGGCATGTTATTTGTTATTGTTTATTAATTTTTACGTTTAACAGGTTTAATTTCTCTGATTGTTAATTATTGGGAATCTTCAATAGTGTTTCCCATATTTATGTTTTTTACCTTTTAAAGATTAGGCTTATGAAGAAGTTATTTTTTTATTGGTTGTAGATTGGGGAAGGACCTTCTTATTTAAAGAAGTATGTTGAGGATTCTTTTGCTTCTCTATGTAAAGACTAAGCCTCCTCATCTGATCCCAATAATCATCAACATTATCAAAAATGTGGAATACCCTAAAGTGTTTGTTCTTAGGAGTGAATTTAAAAGGGTATATGTTCTTTCCTATTTATAAAAGTTTTCATATTTTTTTTAATCTCATAAAACTATAATTTTTTTCTTTTACAAATTAGCAGTGAATTTCATTTATTTAAGAAGCTTGTGGAACAAAAGCTTCTTGATACATCAGGGTTTGATAATACAAATCATGAGGTTTAATTATTATTTAAAGTTTTCCAATTGTATTAATATCTATTTTGTTACAATTGATGGTTGAGTTAATTACATTTTTTGGACAGTAGAGTGGTACAAACTACAAGAAGGGAGTTGATGATGAAAAATATTCGGATGATAATATTGGTGTATCCAAGAGTAATTAAATGCAGAATGATGAGGTAAATGTATGTATTAACATTTTTTTTTTCTAGTACAAATTTAATTGGATTTTACTAATTCTTTAACAAAAAATTTGTTCAAAATTGATAGTTCATAGCATGGTGATGGTTGATGAGTCCATGATTTGGACTCATTAGTTCTATATTTTGATAGGTTTAGTGTCCTCAAATGAATATTTTGTCTCTAAACTGATTAAAACGTTGAGTTTCAGGCATTTAGACTTGGAAACAAAGGCACAGACACAATCCAGCAAAAAGGTATAGAGGCAGCTCAATCAACAAAGAAATGAAGACTTGAGAATCTCCGAACCAATTCAGCGCACCGCTAAAAGGTTCCATTCTTGCCTTTTGTTATAGTGAGTTGAGCCTTGAAGGAAAGTATAAAATCGACAGTGAAAAGGAGCAGTCGGCATATCGCCGAGTAGTTCTATGAAGTAGTACTATGTCGTCAAATAATCCAAAAGATGAAGATGTTGAAGGCTAACACAATGCGATGATAAACAGAAAAAAGGGCGGATAGCTCATTTGATCGATGATCCCGACTTAATGTGCCGTGTTATCCATCGCAGCACAACTCTTTGAAAACTGTAAATACATGCTATTTTTTTAATCTTATTATTGAAATCTATATTATTGAACATTAAATTTAAGACTTAGCTTCTATTTTGTGTTTTGGAGACCTCTTGGAAAACTTTGCTCTTAAACCGTAGAGATGTGAAGATTCTCATCTTGAAGAAATTCAAAGTGGGTGTTTGAAATTCTTCATCCTAGACTTGATTAAGGCAAGAATAAACCATACCCATTTGATGGTACTTCGATTTGGTATAATTTTCTTCCTTTTCTTTATGTCTAACAAAACCCCCAATTCTTGGGGTGTGATTTTGTGAATATGAGGTAATTGTAGTCTTGGGTGTTGTTTATTGTTGGTATGTTTGTTGTTTAAATGTAATCTCACTTAGTAGATGTGTTTGAACTAAACGAGGTTGTAGATGCAAATAAGTCTTCACCTTGGTGTTTTTGGCTTGCTTGAAAGAGAGGTTTTAAAATTAAGACTACTAAGTTGATAGACAGTGGATATTGGGACATCCTTGGTTCAGCTAGAGAGAGTGAATTCTAGTCCCTTTCCCACACTTTCAACTCGAAAGAAGTGTTGGCTAACACAGTGGTTGTTTAAATTCTTCAACTCGGTGTTTGAGAGAAACCGACTTCGTTTGGCGTAAGTTGTTCGAGAGAGAATTTACCCCCACTAAAGTCTAGCCTAGTTACATATATTCAGTGATGTACTATCAAAACCTACTACCCTTGGATGTCTTTTATCTCATATTCTGATCACATCCCAAGAATCATGTTTCCCATTATTCTCTTTAATTGTTTTTACTGTTTTTAGTTGTAAATTTGAATACGAAAACCCCCATTATTAATTGACCTTTATGTACCCTTTTAATTTGTTATGTTTATATAATTTTAAGATTTCTTGTAGTTATGACATGCATAACTTGATTTGTGCTTGGCTGAAATACTCTCAGTACCACTCCTGTGGGAATGATCCCAACCTGTAGTTGGGGTATATACTGATTGATGACCGTTAATACGTAGTATTGGATGAAGTATCTATGATGACGTCACCGATCAAAATGGCGTTGCTGCCGGGGAGTGGTGTTATTTGAAAATCTTTTGTTGAGGAAATATTTATTTTATTAGTTGTAGTTTTAATCACTTAATTTTTGGTTTGTTTATGAAAGCGAACACTACTAGAAAACATGTATGTGACAACACAAGAATAATTATTGACATAGATTCAAAGAGTGTTGCAATTGATCTATGGCAACAGAAACTGGCGTGTTGCATATAAGTCGTTGCCACAGACCATCTATAGCAACAGTTATTCTTTAGACTAGGACGACACTTTTCTACAGCTGTTTCATCAGTTGCAAAACCGTTGCAAAAGAGCTTTTAGCGACGGTGATAAACCGTTGCCACACACTGTCTACAACAACAATTATTTTTTAGTTTAGGACGACACTTTTCTGCAGTTGTTGAAATAGTTGCAACCATTGCAAAAGGTTTTATAGCAACAATTGTGAACTGTTGCAACACACAATCTATATCAACAATTATTTTTTATTCTAGGACGCGACTTTTCTGCACTTTCTGCAAGAGTTGCAAATCGTTGCAAACGACCTATTACAACGGTTCTTCTAAACTATTGCATCGATGTTATTAAGCTATTGCAATAGACCTTTTGTAATGGTTATTGCAGGCTATTGTAGCCATTTTTGAAATAAACTATGATACAATGATAGAAGATATTAAACCAATATGTACATCAACTTGTAGCATTCATATATTATAGATAAAAACAAATGATCTTGATTTGCATTTCAGGAGTTAACATATCACAAAAATTAAGCCTAAACATTAAAATAGTCCTAAAATGTCTAAGAGTTGACATTCATTCAACTTCACAAAATTAGGCCAAAAAGTAAAAATAGTGCTAGAATGTTCAAGAGTTGGCATTCATTTAAGTTCACAAAATTAGGCCAAAAAGAAAAATAGTGCTAGAATGTTTGTAGAAACAAATTCTTTTTAAGTAAGGTCTTCGCTGCTTTCATCCCCGCTTTGCTCATCATTTCGTTCACCTACAATTTCAAAAGGGTCAACAATTAGGAAACAGGAAGTTCAAAAATGAAAAGGTAAAAGAAGACACACAATTCCTAATTTTTTCTATTTATGTCCATGATGAAAATAACCACCAGGAAACCAAGACTCTAACATAGAGTTAGAAGCTCTAACTGTTCATGAGTAGGAGCCAAACCTATCAGGAAACAACTCAAAAATATAGCTATAAAAGTGTACCCGGATGAGGACAGTTTAGCAGCCAATAAATAGATACAAGAATTAGAACCAGGTGAAGAAGCTGATCGGGAACAACTAAGTCAGTAACAAATCAGTTAGCTAACTATGTTACAACATTGCACTTGAACAAGACAACTCAATCCACTACCACAGTTTTCAAACTCTCCCCACCAAAGGAAGGAAGACATTGAATTCCAACAAATCAAAAATTACAATCCTCAGAATCAGAACTAGAAAGATTACACAATCATAAACATGATATTTGTTGATCAAAATGTAACAGTTAAACAGAATAGACAAAGCAACAAATAGGGGCTACATCAAGAGTAAATACAACAAGAACATATACATCAGAAACAAAATGATGAATGACAAAGGAAAATGATGATCTCCAGTTACTAAAAACCAACAACACCTAAACTATGCAAACAACAGTAACACTATCTCGATAATATCAACTTTGATAAAAATAAAAGGATCATCGTAGTTGCACCAGAAATAATACAAGAAGATTGCAAGTGTAGTAGCACAAGAAAAAGAGTAGAAGCAGATTAACATAACAATCCATAGATGAAGATGAACCAAATAAGAAACTGCAAAAGCAGTAGTAGAAGAAAATGAAGAAGAAGCAGGGGGATTCTGACCTTCATTGTTGCTACAGGTAGATGAACGATGGACTGATCGAATTTTTGTTTTTTGTGTTGACGAAACATCAAGTAATGTTGCTAGAACATTAGCATCAATTGGTAGGCCTGAACGTTGAAGTTTTTTTATGACATCTTTTACAACTTCTTGTCGCATCGTGGTCTTTTATTTGTCATATTGTTCTTTCTGTTCCTTATCTTTTCCCTCCATTCTCATCATTCTCTCTTCCATCTTTTTCACGAGGTCATTTGTTGCATTTGACAAGGCTTCAATATGTCCCACTTTCCCTTTCAAAGTAGTTTTTATAACCACTGTTACATATAATCTCAAACGTCCTGGATGTTCTGATCCCATGACAGAAGAAAATGCATCAATTGTCTCATTTCTATCTTTTTTTTGTTGCACTTCAATATTCTCCATCTCAGCCTATAATGCAGTTTTATTATTAAAAAAACAATAGAATTCAAGTACAAACATAAAGCGTAAATATGCAAAAACATATTCAAATCAAACAAAATAAAAATTACATAGAAATCTCACAATTTTACTAGTTGTATCTTCATATGTATCCTTGTATGATAGATTGGGCTATCTTTTCCTTGTAACCACAAAAAATTCCTTAGCTGATGGAGTATCACTAATTTTCCTCTCTTTTTCCTATAAACATTAAAAGTGGATATAGAACATCTTTTTGAAATGTGAAAAGTTTATACTCAATGCTACGCAAGAGCTCATACCAAATCATTGCGAACTACAGCAAAGCTTTTCTTGCCAACATTATGTGGATTCGTCAACTTTTTTCGATTCTCACTATTGGTTTTTGCATTTCCTGCAAATAGAAGAGAAGTTCCACAATGATCAAGTGATTTTTATAGAAGAGGAAACTTTCTTTCCATTGATTCATAAAAAAAAAAAAAGAGCTCATGGCTCCCAAAAAGAAGAGACAGAACAGACAGTGCCAGTGATCAGTAGGAGAAGAAAAGATCTCTTTATATAACTTAAAATATTTTGGGAATGAAGAGCAAAATTAACCACTAAATCAGCTAATTATAATATTCTTTTACTAAAAGAGAAGTAACTAAATCCATGAGGAGTAAAATTCAACCAAGAAACATGTATTACAAGTTGTTCTTGGATCTAACAAGGACAGAAGGGAATATGATAATGTAAACTCCAACTTAACATAATTGAACCATTAGAAACTAGTAAGACTTACTGAAATTTTTCTGAGTTCCAATACTTAAGAAGTTCCTTAAATTGAGATGTTGGAACATCATCAGGCTTGTTTTCCATCCGAATTTGATCATTAGCGTAGGCATCAAAGTGGTGTGTTTTCAAATCAAACTTACGCCTTCTCCAATCTTCTTGAATAGTTTTTAAAGTCCATCTAACACCAATTTCTGGAATGTCTCCTGAAAATTTGAACATTGAGTTAATGCAATAAATTTTAAATTTATTAAACTTAGCAGAGAATTGAATACTTCAAACCTTGGTATAATCCCACAAATCATCTTTTGTGTCCATCAACTTTAAATTTTCTATATCAAGAGACAAAGGGTCGCATTCCTAGCAAGTGTACCGAGGAAGCTGCTAAACTCTATCACGACATCATTACTAGGACCAACTGGCTCAACAACTTTATTCAGTATAATCAGTTTACGATCATGCCTTCCATGTAAAGATAACATCTTATTTGTCCTCTTTGTCTTTTTTTTGTGGAGGACTCAACAATAATACACAAAGAAAGATAACCCTTCCAAAGTGGTATTGTAATTTAATTTTATAATAAAAAAGACAAGTAATATTATAAATAAAATATTGATGTTCTTGCCTTGGTCTGCACACTGTTCGTTTTCTTCATGAGCAAGAGAATTCAGTTGAAGTTGTTCTTCTACTGGTTGCACTACATTGTTAATTGAGTCAGCTTGTATACGAACTCCTGTGTCTGGACTGTGTGATTCTAGAATATCTTGTTCTTCAATTACATCTTTTGAAGTTGACGCTTTACGGCGATTAGATCTTGTCTTTTTCTAGCTAGCAACAACTTCTTTTGATTCGCCAAAGATGTGGGCGTTCCAGCTGGAACAGTTGCTCTTGCTTCTCTATTCCTTATTCTTGAACACACTCTTTGTTTCATGACTACCAAGTACTGCCGACTGTAAAAAAAGAGATATACAGATAAGGAGTTAGACATCCCAACAGAATCAAGTAAAAGAAGTTTACGGTAGCAGTAAAATGAACTAGTAAAAAGGAGAAAGGGTGAAGTGGAAATCAGAATCACCACTTGTTGCAACCTTATTCACATATGATTTGTGAAGCAAAATCAATCAGCTCATTTCAGCAAAAGAAGCACTAAAGCAATCTCTAATAATATTTAGAAAACCCAAAAAGAGAGAAGTACACAATAAGAATAAAATAGGCAAAATCAGCATTCATTCAGTTGACTTTCAAACCTATAGTACATATAAGAAAATGCAATAAAGATATATTAGAAGATGTTCGAAAATTCCTTCGTCAATCATCAGCCACCATCCAATCCCAATCGACATCATCAAAGTCCTCATCTTCTTCTTATGTGTCCATATAATCTTCTTCCATGTATTCTGAATATTGATCATGAGTTGGCATATCAATGACATCACCACGTACATCTTCTCTCGACCATCTAAGATCTACATCAGCATCAACATCAGATATTCCATTTGATGTTCCAATGTCTTTTTCTGGCTCCCGAAAAAATGTGTATCCAATATGAGGGCAATTCTGATCTTCTTCTAAACCAAATAAATCGAAATTGACTTTTGTCCTTGCATAATAAATATCTTTCTCAATTGGATCCTCCACATAGAAAACTTGATTCGATTGAGATGCTAGTACAAATAGATCTTCAGTACTCCATAACTTATTGAAGTATACCCGAGTTAATCCATATTCATCTACTTCATTACGAAACCAGTCACATTTAAACAACAAAACACTAAAGCATCCCCAATAATCAATCTCTTTGATATCTTGAATAACTCCATAATAGACAACCTCCCCATCAATGGGGTTTTGGTCTCTAGCACTAGCAAAACTATTAGTCGTTGCTGATAAAGTCACTCCATAGTTTTGAGTCTTACCTTGACTATCTCGTTTCATTGTATGAAATCGATATCCATTGATGAAATATGTTGTATACCTTTTTGCCGCAGTATTAGTCCCTTTAGAAAGTTATCGTAATTGTTCTGGCATTTCAACATATTTAATTTTCTTCTTAAACCAGTTGTCAAATTTCTGACTATGATTATGTACTCTAATCCATGCATTTGATCTATTATGATTGTCAATTACAGTCTTATGGTCCCTGCAAGCAAGCATATTTCAAATTAGCATGTTTCAAAGTTCTTATCATATAAGAAATATTGAAGTTTATAGTAAAACTGATAGATCTTACATGATAAAGGTCTCCATTTTTCCATCTCCGGTATGAAACAATACATATCGATGTATATAAAGACATAACTGGATATCTATGTGAAAATTATTGCCTTTGATTTTTTTCTCCCTTCAATTGGGATGGCGAAATTTAGGGAATATAGGTGACAAATTATCTCCCTCTGTTTCAGTTCCCTGCTCATCCTCTAATTGGTATCGACTGAATTTTGTTTTCACCCCAACATTTAGTTATGTGGAACATAAATTCACGCGCTCTAGTGCCACGGATCCCTCTAATATAGATGCTTCTAGATGAAATCGATTACAAACAAGCCCCTCAAAGAATCATAGGTTTCTTTCAGTGGAATACATCCAACTAAGATGTGTAGGACCCCCAAGTTTCACTTCATTTACAAAATGGATGGGCAGATGTACCATTATATTAATAAAGGATGGAGGGAAAATCTTTTCAAGGTCACATATAATCTCATTGATTTCAGACTGCATTTTATCAAGATTTGTTCTCCTTATCACCTTGCCACATATGACTCTAAAGAAGTTCCCCAACCGAATAAACGCTATAGAAACTTTTTTAGGCAACACTTTTCTAACAACAACTTGGAGCAAGTAATGCATTATGAAATATGCATCATGTCTCTTGTAACCTGATATTTTTATCTCATCCACTTCAACACATTTTGATATATTTGAAACAAACCTTTTGGAAATTTGGCATTTTTAAGAACAATGCAAAACAACTTCTTCTCTTCTGGTTTCATGGAGAAACAAGCTTTAGCCAAATGAACTTTTCCATTATCATCCTTTAATGGTTGAAGCTCCATTTGTATCCCCATTTCTTGAAGTCATATCGAGAATTAACATGGTCTTTTGACTTTCTATTTACATCCAACAAAGTCCCGAGCAAACTGTCACAAATAACTTTTTCTATGTGCATCACATCAAGATTGTGCCTCAGTTTGTTATGTTCCCAATATGGCAATTCAAAAAAATGGATCTTTTTTCCATGGACTCTCACTGTCACGACGTTTCCTCTTTTGTCCCTTTCCGAAAACTTTATTGAATCCACGCAACTCTTCCAATACTTCTGTGCCATCAAATGATTTTTTATCTCTTCGAAATGGATGATCAGGAGGTAAGAATGCCCGATGACCCATGTAACACATCTTACGACTATGCTTGAGATATTGAGAGCATGTCCCATGATTACAAGTTGGGCAGGCCTTTCTTCCTTTTGTGCTCCAACCAGAAAGCATTGCATAGGCTGGAAAATCACTGATTGTCCACAATAAGGCTGCACGCAATAGAAAAGTTTGGTTTGAATCAGCATCATATGTTTCCATCCCAGTTTCCCACAATTCTTTCAATTTTGCAATTAGTGGTTGAAGGTATACATCAATATCCTTTTTTGGAGACTATGGACCTGGAATGATCATAAATAAGATCATATACTCCGGTTTCATGCAAATCCACGGCGATAAATTATAATTCATTAACATAACAGGCCATGTGCTATGAGAAATATTCATGGTTCGAAACGGGTTGAAACCATAACTTGAAACACCCAATCTAACGTTACAAGGATCTCTAGCAAAATCTTCATGCAAGGAATCAAAATTCTTCCAAGCTTCCCCGTTAGCTGCATGCCTTATATTTCCATCTTTGGGTCGTTCAGTATCATGTCATTTCATATTTGCAGCTGTTTCACGACACATGAATATTCTCTGAAGCCTAGGTTTTAACGGAAGGTACCTTAAAACCTTTGCAGGAATTTTGGTGCTTTCATTAGTCAAGGGATCATTAATAGTCTTCCATCTAGGCGAGCCATAAACAGAACAATTATTTTCCTTCTCTTTTTCCTTCCAAAATAATATACAATCATTAGGGCATGCATGTATTTTTTCATAATCAAGACCCAAATCTTTCATCACATTTTTCGCTTTGTGAAACGACTCGGGTATATGAGAAAATGGAAATTTCTCTATTAACAGGTCTAGCAAGTCTCTAAAGGCCACATTACTCAAACCATGAATGCATTTGAACAAGAATAATCGAATGGTGAAATTCAGTTTCGAGAAATTCTTACACCCAGGATATAACTTTTGTTAACCTTCCTCGAGTAATTTATAAAATTTCTTTGCATCTTCGGATAAACCCTCTCTCACTCCCTCAAACCCCAAATCACCTGCAGCATCTCTAAAATTATCATAAAGTAGTCCATCAATATTGTCACGCATGTTGGAACCTTTCTTATTATGGTCTGGATTATTTTCTCGAGGAAATACTTTCCCCATGAAAAATCCATTTGTTGTACCCTTGTACAAACCCATAAACAACCAAGTGATCCTCTACAACATTTCGTTGATAGCACTTACAATTAGCACACTTTTTGCAAGGACACAATATTTTATATCCTTTGGGAGCTAGTTCAAAAGTCGTATCAAGAAAGTTATTTGCACCACTAATATACTCATTAGTGGATCTCCGGAGACCCATCCAACTTTTATCTCCACTATACATTTAATATTGAATTTCCTACATGACATCAAAATCAAATTACAAAGATAAGACATAAAAAAGAAGATTCTGATCAATGGCTCTATATTATTTTATGTAACAACATAACTGAAATGTGTGTTTTCCTTGAATTATTTTTTATACATAATCAGTTGTCTAATTAATAATACCAATTTTCGTATAATTTCAATTAGTTAAAAGAGAAACAAAGTAAAAGATTTAAAATCTAAAAACTCAATCTAAAGATAATAAGACACGACAACAAAGTCAAACAATTTTGACAAATATAAACACTTACAAGATGTAATGAATTTCATATAAAAAATACACAACATAATGTTATTTTGTCAAACAAAACAACCTCACACAAGAAACTAAGCAACACACATTGCACGACTCCCCCTTGAGAGGATGAGTTACTGTTCAACTAGACCCAATATCTACTAAATCAGTTCTAGAATCAACAATGGTCACAAAATAGAACATGAATCAGGAAAAAGACAAATAGGAAGTCACATAAAAGGGAAATCTTGTCCAGCACTCTAAACTATCTATACATGCAAAATTTTAAAGAGCACATGTACGGGGAAAGAATCACCTGGAAATTATTATAAACAACACAAACAGAAGAGTAAAAATCAAGATTCATACACACATCAATGGAAATGAGAGTAGACTAAAAGGAAACTAAATACAAAATAATGAGACAAGTGAATATTACCTCTTTTTAAGCAGCGAATAGCTCACTACATGAAAACTTTACTAGTTATAACCTTTTAAATTTAAGATAAGCATAACTAAGCTAACTAGGCAAATTTGAGTTAATAAGTTGAGGGTGTTGTGTCTCTAATTAAAGACTTCTAAACAAATTTAAAGGTAAAAGAAAAGCATGAAAAGACAACAAAATCAAAGTCAATAACCTCACTAAAGAAACTAAGCAACTCAATAGTAAAACTTCAAATTTATAAGAAAAGACAAGGAGCAGCCTTAGAGAACTTGGATGTATGGTTAAATGTAGACATGAAGATCCAAATATAGAAGCATCCTTAGAGAGGTTGTTAACACACAAAGCCTTATAAGAAGAATACACACCACCACTACACAACTATGTTCAGAAGAATAGCTTTCTTACATTGGTACGCTGGTAAAGGAATGGACGAGATGGATTTCACTGAGACAGAAAGTAACATGAATGATCTAGTTATCAAAGCTCTTCACTCATAACAAAGAAAATCTAGCATGAATTTCTTTTTACAGTAAAACCATAAAGTGAAAATTTTCCAACATTTTGAACTAACAATACAAACCTTAAATTTGAAAAACATAGTCACATGGAATGATTTAATTGAATAATGAATAACTCCACTTATTTCACTACACCTGCCAATTTTATTAATTAATTGTAAAATTAAAATAAAAGGTAAATATATCACATTAATTATGTCAATATTTTTCTTCACAGTTTAGAACATTCCTCATAGATATCGACACCTCTCTCTTCTCTCTGAAGAACCAAACCTGTCATCAATGGATTTAACCAATTTTCTTTTCTTTTCCTTGTAGGAATCTGCAACTTTTGGGTCTTCTTCTTCGTGAGTTGTACGTTTCTACAACTACTGGTATGTTGTGTTTCATCTACTTCAAAGTTAGAAATTTATTAGAAGCTAGGGTTCTTAGAATCTAGGATTCTTGACAAATAGGTTTCTTTAAAGTAGTTTTTGCTAGAGTTTATGTTTATAATGTCATATTTTTGTGCATTACAGTGTGTATTTCGATTTTGGTGAAGATTGAGAAATATCTGCAAAAATGTTTAGATGGAAATTTTCAGTTTAGGAAGTGTTAATGTTATGAAAGATGAGTTTCGATTCTTCAATCTGCATGATAGTTCTTATCAATTGAAAAATCTTTTGTTTTTGAACCGGACAAAAGATTTCTATGAATAAAATCTTCAATCTGCATGATAGGTCTTATGTAAGTATTTTTCTACTCTAAAAGTCCTTGAAGTTGAGCATTAAGGGATTTTGTTTCTCTATTTCTAGTATATTATTCAAGTTCTAAGTTTATAGTTTCCTCCTTGTCTGAATTTTTTAGTGGAGAAATTACAAATTGGTCATCAAGCTCAGCTCACTGCTAAAAAGAGAGGTAATGTTCCTATTTCTCTTTTTTTTTCTCTTTCTTTTTTTAACTTTGATGTACATCTGTGTGTATGAATCTTTTTCCTGCTTAAAAAGTAAGTCTTTCCAATATTGAAATAACTTACCTTCAATTAAATGTAATTAGAAGCTACATTTGGAATGTAGATGCATCTTTTGTTTGAATGTTATAATACAACCTGATGGAGTACATGTTTTTGCATTTGTTATCATAGTATGATGTCGTAATGCATCTTGCAACACTTGTTTTCAGCATAGGCATATAAAATTATGAAAATAAATAGAAATGTAACGTCTCATTTATACTGTTCAACTGGTGTGTATATTAGATACAACAATCAGTTTTGTAGCTCTGCTCCACAAGGTCTTATGGTAGGAAGGAACAAAAAGCTATGTAACTGTAATCACTTACTCACAATTGTCAATGACCTACACATTTGTTGATTTAATGTTCTTGTGTATGTTAACTTTGATGTAATGTTCAAGTTGGTAATGTTCTGGTTTCTCTTACTAATCTCCGTTCGTTATTGCTTATTCATTATTCAATTAAATCATTCCATATGACTATGTTTTTCAAATTTAAGGTTTGTATTGTAAGTTCAGAATGTTGGAAAATTTTCACTTTATGGTTTTACTGTAAAAAGAAATTCATGATAATTTTTCTTTGTTATGAGTTAAGAGCTTCGATAACTAGATCATTCATGTTACTTTCTGCCTCAGTGAAATCCATGTCGTCCATTCCTTTCCCAGTGTACCAATGCAAGAAAGCTATTCTTCTAAACATAGTTGGGTAGTGGTGCTGTGTATTCTTCTTGTAAGGCTTTGAGTGTTAACAACCTCTCTAAGGCTGACCTTATATTTGGATCTTCATGTCTACATTTAACCATACATCCAAGTTCTCTAAGGCCGCTCCTTGTCTTTTCTTATAAATTTGAAGTTTTACTATTGAGTTTCTTAGTTTCCTTAGTTAGGTTATTGACTTTGATTTTGTTGTCTTTTCATGCTTTTCTTTTACCTTTAAATTTGTTTAGAAGTCTTTAATTAGAGACAAAAGACCCTCAACTTATTAATTCAAATTTGCCTAGTTATCTTAGTTATGCTTATCTTTAATTTAAAAGGTTATAACGAGTAAAGGTTTCATGTACTGAGCTATTCACTTCTTAAAAAGAGGTAATATTCACTTGTCTTTTAATTTTGAAATACACAATCTAATGCACAAAAAGATGACATTATAAACATAAACTCTGGCAAAAACTACTTTAAAGAAACCCATTTGTCAAGAACCCCAGTTTCTAAGAACCCTAGCTTTTAATAAATTTCTAACTTTGAAGAAGATGAAACCCAACATACCTGTAGCTACAGAAACGTACAAAACACGAAGAAGAAGACACAAAAGTTGCAGATTCCTACAAGGAAAAGCAAAGAAAATTGGTTAAAGCCATGGATGACTGCTTTCGTTCTTCATAGAGAAGAGAGAGGAGTCGATACCTACGAGGAATGTTCTAAACTGTGAAGAAAAATATTGACCTAATTAATGTGATAAATTAACCTTTTATTTTAATTTTACAATTAATTAAAAAATTGGCGGGTGTAGTGAAATAAGTGGAGGGAAATAATTGAGGGAAAATAATTGGCGGAACCTTGCCATAGAGTACCTAAGGCGACGATTTTCACGAACCGTTGCAATATAGATATATTATGGCAACGGTTGTAGTACTAATGCAATGAATTAATTCTTAAAGTGTTTCATTAGGTACAGTTGTCTATTGCGAAGGTTATAACCGTTGTGAATGAGTATCTATTGCAACAAATATTTAATTGTTGCTAAATAATTGTTGCTACATGCATGTTTTCTAGTAGTGGGAGCATCTCTGGTAGCAACGGTAGTCAAATGAACTCTTCTCTTTAGAGGATGATGTCTCTTAGGGATAACACCTAAGTTTCAGACAATTGGAAAATGACAGAAACCATTTATTCTGGGTAAAATTTAACAAAGTTTTACTTAAGCACCTAACTCATTCAATCTCACAAAACTTGTTATTGGACTGCTTCTATAAAACTCTTGATCCGGAAAACAAAAGAAAGGATGACCAACTATTTTCGGAAGGTCTCTCACGACTTCCCTATGCAATATCAGTCTAGCTCCTTGATAATCTGGCCATACCCAACAAAGAGATGGAGAAAAACAATAATTTGGCCATACTATTGACCCAGCTGGATCTAGTAACCATGAAAATAGTGTAACTAGGAGCAACGAACAATGACAAAAACCAGTACACTCCTCATAAACACACAAAGTCTAATGTGAACAAAGATAAACAAATACAAGAGATACTCTCAGTCATTCTCTAAAATGTCTAAAGTCACGACAAATTATTGAATGAGATAAATGAAAGTCTCTTAAGGATAACATAGATAACTGCTTCCCAACTCATATTAATAAACCTTTTAGAAATATAAATGGGTCACGTGATGTCTCATCTCTACCCGGCAGGTAAACACTATATGGGGAAAGTCATACCACGCCTATAAAAAAGGCGCTTCTTCGGAGGAAACCCAAGGTTTTGTAGTTTTATGATTAATTAAGAATAATGGTTTTGATTGTCCATGTTAAAATGAGAAAACTACTGGAAAAAATGTAGTTTCACGATTTAAATTCTAGTTGGTGAATAGGTGATCTGGTAGGCGACCCTGATTTTGACCGTTGTATGGACCTCCACTGGAACTGGAGGCCTTGTAAAACTCTACCAGGGAACTGAATGCTCAGCGTGTCTCCAAGTGGTTAGCTGAGAAAACTGTCGTCGCTGAATGAAAAGCAGCTAAAGGTTTTATTTAAAGGCTTAAATTTTGAACTCCAAATTTTCTAACTTTCTCTCATTCTCATCTTCCCAATCGCACAATTTTTTTAGTAGCTTGAATATAGTGCAAGATATATAAGCCTTTACAACACAATAACAACATGCATACACCAAACATATAAAATATTAACATCATTTACGGAACCACGTACAATTTCACAATCTAAAGATATACAATTATGTTAAGGCATTGTGCTTTAATGGAAACCAAACCAAAACTATTAGCATACCCATACGTGGTACCCGATCAAACATTTATGCCAGCCAGAACGTCAAAACCTCTCCTAGTTTGTGTGTCAGAATGCAATACTTGATCCATTCAACGTGGCACAATCACAATCACAAGTATATTCTTAAAGTAATACCATCAAGTAATG